>PVHT020000885.1:317086-352312 GCA_004024745.2 Catagonus wagneri | reverse complement strand
GAGGACCCTTTGCAACTGAGTGTTTTCCATTCCGGAACATCTGACTGAGAATAATTTTCAGAGATTCTCAGTATTGTAGGCAATTATCGCTTAGCAGTTGGATCTTTTTATCTTTATGCTAGAATTGTACATTTTATTTCTGTTTTAAGTCCCACTCATGCTTTTTAAGTAGTGTAATAAATTGTTTTCTTACCTGCAAAAAAAAAAAATTTCAGGTGTCTTTATAAGAAGGGAAATTTGGACACAGATTTGCACACAGAGAGAATGCCATGTGAACATGAAGGCAGAGATCAAGGCAATGCACCAGAAGATAAAGTTGCTGCTCAGACATCAGAGATTAGAGAGAAGGAACAGGTTTCTCCCTTTTAGTGCGCGGAAGGAAGTGAACTGGTTGACAACTTGATCTCCATTTTCTGGTTTCCAGAACTAAGAGACAAACTCTTTCTGTTGTTTAAGCCACCCAGTTTGTGGGCTTTGTTACAGTAGCCCTAGAAAACCATTTAGGATTTTTTAAAGTTTGTAAAAATTTAATTCATAAAGCTAAAACAAGCTGTGAAGGACAACTGTGATACATTCATGCTTCTAGTCTTTGAGCCTGACTTCAGAGGAAAAACCTAATAAAAAACATGAAAAGATTTTATTTTATTATATCAAAGGTATAAACATTTGAGGTTACTTCAATAATTGTGTGTAAGACTGGAATAATTTTACACATTTAAATTTTGATATTTCCCAAGAGTGTCTAATATCTCCTTGGAAATTTTTAGTTACTTTAAAAATGTAGGTGTAGTGGGAAGGAGAGAAATACTTTGGTCGCACATGGAAATGGCGTATTCTTTCATGCCCTCTAGCACTCAGCTGAAAATGGATCTTGATGGCATGAGAGAGTTAATTCACATCCGAGATACTAACTTACTCCCTAGGAGTAAATTACTCATTGGTGAGACAAGGTCTTTCTTCATTTTAACCATTACCATAACATTTTATATTGTCAAGTGCTATGCGGTTTCTCAATCCTTAAAATCCCTTGGTGAAGTAAAGGGGATGACAAACAAATTATGTCTGATTTACAGAGGCGGGAACTGGGACTCAGGCAAGAAACAAAGACACCATTGGTAAGGACCATCCCAGAAGGCAGGAGCTGTGGCTTGGGTCTCATACAGAGTACAGGAATAAACCTAAGGGATATTAACTATGCAAGCAATTCTTTTTTTCTTAGATCTTTAGCTCCCCACCCAAGCTGATTCTTGGCAGCAGCCATTTGTCAAGGAAACAAAAGGTACAAAGAAAGTTAAGTACAAATGATGTACCTTGTGTTAGAATATGAACTGTAAATTCAAAATGAAACACACTGTAACTTAAATTCAACTCCCCAAAACAGTATGGAGAGAAATAAGGACACTCTTTATGCTGCTGTTTTTACAAGCTAAAGTATCAGTGGAGACCTGGCAAGGAGGCCAGGAGAGACAGAACTTAGAAGAAATAAAAAGAGCAAATATTTCATTACTTAGTATAATTTCATCTAAAAATTTATATTAATTTGAAAAAAAATCACTATTTCTACTTTGTCACTTAATTATGAGGTCAAGCCCTGACTTGGCATACAACACGCATGTTTCACCAACTCTTGCAGCATATAAACTTAGTGTCTGTCAAGTTCTTCCCTGTGAAACAAGGCTGGGCTTTTTGTAGTGAGTGTTCTGGAACTGCTAGGATCCTACCATCCTACTAACCTAGAATCCAAGTGCTTAAAAACTGATAAAAATTTCGAAGTGAGATAAACATAAAGAGCCCTTAAGAATAAGTCAACATTTGAGTCTCAAATGGAATGTTGTGCATTGAAGATACGAGGGGTGGCTGGCTGGTTTTCAAATTTCTGAAGTTGTTAAGTTGGACATTTCATGTCTGCTTCAAACTAAATCCTAAAATACAAGCAGCCAGAGCAGATGTAATTTCATGTAATAAATGTTGACTTGCTTTTGTTATATAAAGTTTGAAATGTTCTAGCCCACTTACCTGCTGCCAATCAGAGATCCTGTGTAGCCCTGATGTCCCATTGATTCTAAAATCAATGGCTGTGCTGCCACTGCTTAGAGAGCATGATTGCTCCTTAAAAGCAAGCTGCTGAGTCTAGTAGAGATGGCCCTTCTGAGTTGGATCAATTTTTACCACAATGAGGCAGAAGAGTTAAGAATGAGTGTGATGATCTATTGATGCCACTCAGGTCTAGAGCTCTTCTGGCACAAAGACTTACAGGTGGAAATTACAAATTGGAGGTGACAAGCATGGAAACAGCTGAAACAAATCTATGGCACAGACTATACCAAAACTTTCTTTTAGTGATTTTACAATTCCATAAAATGAAACATGATTAGACTTAATTGTACAATTCAAATTACCCTTTTTAATACAATTATAGAATTTCTTGCTTGGCAGTAGATTATACTATCTACTGAGTGAAATAACTTTCTAACAGACCAAGCAAACTGATTGTATGTGATCACATGTAATAAGTCAGGAAGAATTCTCAGGTGCTCCTTCACCAGGATTTTAAGATAAAATTCCACCCATTACAAATATTTGGAAGAATGTTATACGGTAATGACAAATGAAACTTCAAAAGGAGGTACATGATCCATTTGATGTGGCATTTTTTAAAACCTTTTTTATTGTAAAATTCACACAGCATAGAAAGTCATTTTACCTAATTTAAATTATACAGGTCAGTGGTAATTACATTAATGAATGTGTGCATCAAATTATTCACAATGTTGTGAAAGTAGCTCCACTTTCATTTCAGAACACTTTCATTATCCCAAAAGAAAACTCCACATCCACTGATGAGTCACTAACCCTTCCTTTTCACCCACAAATCCTGGCAGATCACAAATCTATTTTCTGTCTCTATATATTTGTCTATTCTGAATATTTCACATAAATAGAATTATACTGTATGTGGTCTTTTGTGTCTGGCTTAAACTTTGACTTAGCATAATATTTCTAAGGATATACTTATTATGACATATGTCAGGGCTTTATTCCTTTTTATGGCTGGATAATATTCTATTGTGTAGAAATATCACACTTTGTTTATCATTTATCAGTTGATCAACCTCTGGGTTGTTTCTATCATTTTGACTATTCTAAATAGGACCACTATGAATATTCATATATAAGTTTTTGTTGGAACATCTGCTTTTAATTCTTTGGGGTATCTACCTGTAAACAGAATCACTGGGTCACATGGTCCAATTATTGTATTGGAGGAAGGCCAAACTGTTTCCCTCAGACACAGAACTATTTTCTATACCCACCAGCAATACATGGGTATTCCAATTTCTCCATGTCCTTGCAATATTTGTTATAGACTACTTTTATTGTTATTATACCCATCTTATCGGATGTTAAGTGGCATCTCATTATGTTTTAATTTGCATCTCTCAAGTGACAAATGATGTTGAACATGTTTTCATGTGCTTGTTGACCATTTGTATATCTTCTTTGGACCAATCTCTTCTTTAAGTACTTCACCCAGTTTGTAATTGCGTTGCTTTTTGTTGAGTAGTAAGGTTTCTTTATGTATTCCAGAATATATGTCCTAGCCAACTCCGTCCCCTCTCTCTCTCTTTCCCTATCTATCTATCTATCTGTCTATCATCTATCTATCTATGATTTACAAATATTTTCTCCCATTATGTGTGTTGCTTTTTCAATCTTGATAGTGTCCTTTGATACACAAATGTTTTTAATTTTGAAGTCCAATTCATCTATTTTTTATTTGTTGCTTGTGTTTTTGGTGTCGTTTCTAAGAAACCATAGCCAAATCCAAGGTCATGAAGACTTACTTCTGTTTTCTTCTACGAGTTTTTAGTTTTAGCTCTGACACTTAGACCCTTTCCTCATAGAAAAATGGAAAAAAATGGAATTTTCATTCTTCGCAAGTAGATGTTCAGTTGCCTAGCATCATTTGTTAAAGATACTGTTCTTTCCCACTGAATGGTTTTGGTACCCTCATCAAAATAAATTTATCATAGATATATCAGTTTATTTTTAGATACCCAGTTCTGTTCCATTTATCTATGTGTCTATCCTTATGGTGGCATGACACTGATTATTGTAGCATTGAGTTAAGTTTAAAAATTAGGAAGTGTGACCACTCCAACTTTGTTCTTTTCCAGGATTGGTTTGGATATCTGTGGTCTCTTGCAATTGTGTATGAATTACAGGATAAGCTCTTCCATTTCATAAAAAAAGGCCATTTATATTTTGATAGGGATTGCATTAATCTACATTTTGCTTTGGAGAATAATTCCATTTTTAACAATATTATGTATGCCAATCATGAGCATGAAATGTGTTTCCATATATTTGTCTTCTTTAATATTTTTAGCAATGTCTTATAGTTTTCAATGTACCAGTCTTTACCTCCTTGGTGAAATTTATTCCTAAATATTTCATTCCTTTTTAATTCTAAGTGGTATTATTTTCTTAATCTCCTTTTTTGATTTTTCATTGCTAGTATATAGAAATATAACTGATTTTTTACCTTTTTATTTTTTTAATTTTTTTTTACTTTGGAATATTTATTTATTTATTTTCCATTATAGCTGGTTTACAGTTTTCTATCAATTTTCCAATTGTACAGTGTGGTGACCTGGTTACACCTACATGTATAGAGTGGTCACAATGATTAGATATAGTTCCTGGTGCTATACAGCAGGATCTCCTTGCTTTTCCATCCCAAAGGCAATAGTCTACAACTATTAACCCCAGACTCCCATACCATCCCACTCCCTACCCCACCCTCTTGGCAACCACAAGTCTGTTCTCCAGTCCATGATTTCATTTGTGCAGTCTATTAGATTCTAGATATAAGTGATATCATATGGTATTTGTCTTTCTCCTTCTGACTTACTTCACTCAGTATGAGGGTCTCTAATTCCATCCATGTTGCTGCAAATGGCATTATTTTACTCTTTTTTATGGCTGAGTAGTATTCCATCATGTGTATATACCACATCTTCTTAATCCAGTCATCTGTTGATGGACATTTGGGTTGTTTCCATGTTTTGGCTATTGTGAATAGTTCTGCAATGAACATGTGTGTGCAAGTGTCTTTTTCAAGGAAATTTTTGTCCAGATATATGCCCAAGAGTGGGATTGCTGGGTCATATGGTAGTTCTATGAATAGTTTTCTAAGGTACCTCCATACTGTTTTCCATAGTGGTTGTACCAGCTTACATTCCCACCAACAGTGCAGGAGGGTTCCCTTTTCTCCACACCCCCTCCAACATTTGCTGTTTGTGTACTTATTAATGATGGCCATTTTGACTAGTGTGAGGTAGTATCTCATGGTAGTTTTGATTTGTATTTCTCTAATCATCAATGATGTTGAGCATTTTTTCATGTGCTTGTTGGCCATCTGCATATCTTCTTTGGAGAAATGTCTATTCAGGTCCTTTGCCCATTTTTCAGTTTGATTGTTAGCTTTTTTGCTGTTGAGTTGTATCAGTTGTTTGTATATTTTAGAGATTAAGCCCTTGTCAGTTGCATCATTTCACACTATTTTCTCCCATTTTATAAGTTGTCTTTTAGTTTTCTTTATGGTTTCCTTTGCTGTACAAAAGCTTGTCAGCTTGATTAGGTCCCATTGGTTGATCTTTGCTTTTATTTCTGTTGCTTTGGGAAACTGACCTGAGAAAACATTTGTAAGTTTGATATCAGAGAATGTTTTGCCATTGTTTTCTTCTAGGAGTTTAATGGTGTCTTGTCTTATATTTAAGTCTTTAAGCCATTTTGAGTTTATTTTTGCACATGGTGTGAGGGTGTGTTCTAGTTTCATTGATTTGCATGCAGCTGTTCAGGTTTCCCAGCAATACTTACTGAACAGACTGTCTTTTTCCCATTTTATGTTCTTGCCTCCTTTGTCAAAGATCAATTGACCATAGGTGTCTGGGTTTATTTCTGGGTTCTCTATTCTGTTCCATTGGTCTGTATGTCTGTTTTGGTACCCTACCACACTGTCTTGATTACTGTGGCTCTGTAATATTGCCTTAGGTCTGGGAGAGTTATGCTTCCTCCTTGGTTTTTGTTCCTCAGAATTGCTTTGGCGATTTGGGTCTTTGGTGGTTCCACATAAAATTTTGGATTGTTTGTTCTAGTTCTGTGAAGAATGGCATGGGTAATTTGATAGGGATTGCACTGAATCTGTAGATTGCTTTGGGTAGTATGGTCATTTTTTTTTTTTTTTTGTCTTCTTGCCTTTTCTAGGGGCACACTCACTGCATATGGAGGTTCCCAGGCTAGGGGTCTAACAGGAGTTGTAGCTTCTGGCCTACGCCACAGCAACACAACCTACACCACAGCTCATGGCAACGCCAGATCCTTAACCCACTTAACGATGCCAAGGATCAAACCTGCAACTTCATGGTTCCTCACTGGATTCATTAACCACTGAGCCACAATGGGAACTCCGGTAGTATGTCCATTTTTACCATATTAATTTTTCTAGCCCATGAGCATGGGATATCTTTCCATTTCTTTGTATCTTCTATTTCCTTGATTAATATTTTATAGTTCTCTGCATATAAGTCTTTACCTCCTTGGTCAGCTCTATTTCCAGGTACTTGATTTTTTGGGGTGCAATTTTTTTTTTGCCCTTGTGTCATTTTAGGGCTGCACCCGCGGCATGTGGAGTTTCCCAGGCTAGGAATCTAATCGGAACTGTAGCTGCCGGCCTACGCTGCAGCCACAGCAATGCAGGATCCGAGCCACGTCTGCAACCTACACCACAGCTCACAGCAATGCCAGATCCTTAACCCACTGAGCAAGACCAGGGATCGAACCCGCAACCTCATGGTTCCTAGTCGGATTTCGTTAACCACTGCACCACGATGGGAACTCCTGGGGTGCAATTTTAAAGGTATTGTATTTTCATATTCTTGTTCTAATATTTCATGGTTAGTATACAGAAAAGGCAATTGATTTCTGATGGTTAATCTTATATCCTGCTACTTTGCTGAATTTGTTGATCAGATCAAGTAATTTTGGGTTTGAGTACTTGGGGTTTTCTATATATAGTATCATGTCATCTGCATACAGTGACAGTTTTACCTCTTCTCTTCCTTTTTGGATGCCTTTTATTTCTTTTGTTTGTCTGATTGCCCTAGCTAGGAATTCCAATACTATTTTGAATAACTGTAGTGAGAGTGGGCATCCTTGTCTTGTTCCAGATTTTAGTGGGAAGCCTTTCAGCTTTTCTCCATTGAGTATTATATTTGTTATGGATTTGTCATAAACGGCTTTTGTTATGTTAATATATGTTCCCTTTATACCCACTTTGGTAAGAGTTTTGATCATGTATGCATGTTGGACTTTGTCAAATGGTTTTTCTGCCTCTATTGTGATGGTCATGCAGTTTTTGACTTTTCTTTTGTTAATGTGGTGTATGATGTTGATTGACTTGTGTACATTGAACCATCCCTGTGCACTTGGGATGAATCCCACATGGTCGTGGTATATGATCTTTTTTATATGTTGTTGGATTCGGTTGACTAAAATTTTGTTGAGAATTTTTGCATCCATATTCATCAAAGATATTGGCCTATAGTTTTCTTTTTTCATGGTGTCTTTGTCTGGTTTTGGAATTAAGGTGATGCTGGCATCATAGAATGTCTTTGGTAGTTTTCCTTCTTCTTCAACATTTTGGAAGAGTTTAAGGAGGATGGGTATGAATTCCTCTTTTATATTTGGTAGAATTCACCTGTGAAGCCATCTGGTCCTGGACTTTGATTTGTAGGGAGTGTTTTTATGACATACTCAATTTCATTTCTAGTGATCCATCTGTTCAGTTGATCTATTTCTTCTCGATTCAGTTTTGGCAGGGTGTAAGTCCCTAAAAAGTTGTCCATTTCATAGATGTCAAATTTGTTGGTGTAGAATTGTTCATAGTATTCTCTCATGTTTTTTTGTATTTCTGTAATATCTGTTGTGAGTTCTCCTTTTCCATTTCTTATTTTGTTTATTTGGGTTTTTTCTCTCCTCTTCTTGGTGAGTCTAGCCAGAGATTTGTCAATTTTGTTTACTTTTTCAAAGAACCAGCTCTTGGTTTTATTGATTTTTTTTTCTATTGTTTTTTGAATCTCTATTTTATTGATTTCCTCTCTGATCTTTATGATTTCTTTCCTTCTGCTGACTTTAGGGTGTTTTTTTTTTTTGTTGTTGTTGTTCTTGTTCTTCTTATTTTTCTAATTCATTTTGGTGCTGAGTTAAGTGGTCGATTTGAGATTTTTCTTCTTTTTTGAGGAAGGCCTGTATTGCTATGAATTTCCCTTTGAGCACTGCTTTTGCAGTATCCCATAGATTTGGAGTGGTTTTGTGTCTTTATTATCATTTTTCTCAGTTTCCTTCTTGATTTCCTCATTGACCCATTCGTATTTTAGTAACATGTTGTTTAGTCTTCATGTAGTGTGTTTTTTCTCATTTCTTTTCCTGTGGTTGATTTCCAATTTCATGCCATTGTGGTCAGAGAAGATACTTGAAATAATTTCTATACGCTTACATTTGTTGAGGTTAGCTTTGTGCCCCAGTATGTGATCTATCCTTGAGAATGTTTCATGTGCAATTGAACAGAATGTATATTCTGATTTTTTGGATGTAATGTCCTGAAAATGTTAATTAGGTCTAACTTTTCTATAGTGTCATTTAGGATCTCTGTTGCCTTACTGACTTTCTGCCTAGAGGATCTGTCCATTGATGTGAGTGGAGTGTTAAAGTCTCCTACTATTATTGCATTCCCATCTATTCCTTCTTTTATGTACTCCTGATAGTATGCGTTGTATGTATTTGGGTGCTTCTATATTAGGGGCATATATATTGATGATTGTAATATCCTCTTCTTGAATGTATCCTTTAATCATTAAATAGTGTCCTTCTTTGTCTTTCTTTAGGGCCTTCATCTTAAAGCCTATTTTGTCTAATATGAGTATTGCAACTCCTGCTGTCCTGTCTTGTCCATTGGCATGAAATATCTTTTCCCATCCCCTCACTTTCAATCTATATGTGTCCTTTGCCCTAAGGTGAGTCTCTTGTAGGCAGCAGATTGTAGGTTTTTGCTTTTTTATGTAGTCTGCCACTCTGTATCTTTTGATTGGAGCATTCAGTCCATTGTCATTTAAGGTGATTATTGATAGATATGTATTTAGTGCCATTTTAGACCTGTTTTCCAGTTGATTCTATGTTTCTCTTTTCTTCCTTTCTTTTTTTGGTTGATTTCCATTTATTTTATGCTTGAGTGCTTTTCTTTCCAGTTTTTGTGGACATGATATTCCATTTTGATTTGTGGTTGCCCTATTTTTTAAATATGTTAACACCTTCTTATATATGCTTGCTTTAGCCTAATAGCCATATATGCTCAAACGCATCATTAGAAAATGTTTTTTAAAAAGTTAAAGAAGAAAAAAAGAGTCTATATTTTCTTATTTTCCCTCCCCATAATGTATGATTTTGTCTTTTTTTTAATTTTTTTAAACATCCTCATGTTTAGATCTGTATGCTGGCTTATTTGAATGATTGCTTTCCATTTGTGGTTTCCTCCACTCTATTTCTTACTTTTTAATTTTTTTTTATAGGAGCCGTTTCAGTATTTCTTTTAGAAAGGGTTTAGTATTGCTGTACTCGTTTAGCTTGTGTTTGTTGGAGAAATTCTTTACTTCACCTTCTATTTTAAATGATGTTCTTGCTGGGTAGAGTTTTCTAGGTGGCAGGTTTTTTCCTTTCAGAACTTTAAATATATCTTGCCACTCCCTTCTGGCCTGTAGTGTTTCTGTAGAGAAATCAGCTGATATCCTTATAGGGGATCCCTTATAATTAATGCTTTGCTTTTCTCTTGCTGCCTTTAGGATCCTCTCTTTATCTTTAATTTTTGACATTTTAAATATAATATGTATTGGTGTGAGCCTGCTTGGGTTCAACTTGTTTGGGGCCCTCTGTGCTTCCTGTATCTTGAAGTCAGATTCCTTTAGATTTGGCAAGTTTACAAACATAATTTCTTCAAATATATTTTCAATCCCCTTTTCTTTTTCTTCTTCTGGAATTCCTATTATGCGTAGATTGGACTGCTTTGTGATTATCCCATAGATCTCTTATATTGCTTTCATGTTTTTTTTCACTTGGTTTTCTGTCTGCTGTCCTGATTGGGTGATTTCCATTATTCTATCTTCCACATCACTAATTCATTCCTCTAAATTATTCAGTCTGCTCTTTATTGCTTTTAGCTCAGTTTGCATCTCTGCAAATGAGTTTTCTAGCTTTTCTTGGCTCTTCTTTATATTTTCTAGTTCCTTTCTAAGGGAATCTGCTTTGCTGTTTGTGTCTTCTCTTAATTCCTTGATATTCAGCCTTAATTCCTCAAGTATTTTCACTAGCTCCCTTCTGAATTCCATTTCTGTCAGACTACTGCAGAGGTCTGTTTCATTACTGACTGCTTTAGATGACTTCTCCTTTTCCTTTAACTGGGAATTGTTTCTGAGCTTCTTCATATTGCTTATGCTTTTCTTTTTCTGTGAGTTTGGGGAAGCCAAACTGTAGTCTTGTAAGGCTACTTCTAGGCAACAGCACCCCTTTGTATTTTTTGGTGGGGTTACTATTTATTTTTGGTGTGGTAGTTTGAATATTTGGTGTGTCTTTCTTCGGTGTGAGCAGGCTATTATCTCCCTGGTGCTCCGTGTATTTTCAGAGAGAAGGAAGCAATGGGTAGGGCCAGCAGTTGGTGCCTGGTCACTGGGTTCTCAACAGAAGCAAGGACCTGCAGGAAGGTGACACTGGCTACTCCTAGTTGCAGGCCCCTGGGAAGTGGTGAGCTCTAGGCAAATCTACCAGGTGTCCAGTGCAGTTGTCAGTAGCAGCAGAAGAATGTGTGAGTTCCCAGGGGAGTGAGAGCCACAATGGCTAGGGATCGATTGCAATGCCCTCCTCTGAGGTGATTGGAACCGCAGGTGGTATCTGTTCAGGGACTCCTAGTGGTAGCGGGCCAAGATCGTCTCTAGAGCCAGTGATAACTGTGGTGGTTTGCTCCCTCCACCTGTGGACCATGCATAAAGCAACCCATTTCACTTAGCCCACATAGGAGGTGCTGTACAGGTTGTTCCTAGCTGCAGGGTCCTGGGAAGTGATAGAGATCAGGCATATGGGGACTTCCCAGAGCATTTAGCAGTGGGAGCAGCAGGGCTGATATGTTCCCAGGAGTGCAAGAGTACCCACAAGTGGTGTTCAGTCACCACTTGAGGTGACTGGGGCTGCAAGTGGTGCCTATTCATGGACCTCTAGTGGTAACATGCTGTTCCCACCTCTGGAGCCAGAAATAAGTGCGGTGGTTTGCCTCTGCCTCCTGTAGACCATGCAGGAAGTACCTCGTCCTGCTTAGCCCCTACAGGATGTGCTGCACAAGGTGCTCTGAGTTACAGGTTCCTGGGAAGGGACAAGTGTCTGGGCACTGCCCTGAATATTTGGCAGCAGTAGCTGCAGGGTGGTGTGCTCCCAGGGGAGCGAGAACAACAGCAGGTGGTGTTCTGTTGTAATGTCCTTCTCCCTGGTGCCCCTCTAAGGTGGTTGGGGCTGCGAGTGACTTTTGCTTAGGTATCCCCTGTGGCTCTGGGCCACACCCACCTCTGGAGTCAGGGATAACTGCAGTAGTTTGCAGGCCACCAGGAAGCACCTTGTCCCACTTAGACCATGCAGGAGGTGCTGCACCAGCTGCTCCTAGTTGTACGGACTCGGGGCGGGGGGGACAGCAAACAAGTGTCTGGGCACTGCCCTGAAGGTTTGGCAGTGACAGCTGCAGGGTGAATGGGTTCCCAGGGGAGTGATAGCTACAGTGTCTGGGGCTAGATAGGCCCTGTGTCGCACTTAGTCCCCCCGATGCCCTTAGCCCACACTAGAGGTGTCTGGCCACTGGAAGCCTGCACAGGAAGTGCCCAATATCCTGTATATATGTGCAGAAGTCTTATGGATGGCTGCGCTGGAGATGCCCAGTCCACCACGGGCAGGCAAGCAGCCTCTATGTTGTGGGCAGTCTGCACCCCAAGAAGCTTGGTATGCCACAGTCTAGCAAGCTGCTTCCCATCATGGGTGGGTTGTGCACAGAGATACCTGATCCACTGCAGCAGCCTAGCAGATGGCTTCTGGTCTCGGCAGCACAGGCCGGCTGTGTCCTGAAGACACCAGGACTACAGAGGTCTAGCAAGTGGCTTCTGGCTGCCCTCACTTTGCTCTTGAGCTGCCCTACCGTTTACGAGCTCGCCTCTGGCTGCTGGAGGGTTTTCCACTTGATCTGCCTGCCCTCTGGGATCCCACCCTCTGCATATGCTCTGGTGCAAGGAGTTTGCTATGGTGGTCAGGCTCTCATCCTCCCCAACAATGGCGCCTTCCCTCTCCTGTGGGTCTGGACCTTCTCCCTGGTTCCGTGTGTCCTGGTGTTCCTCTCGCCAGCCCGTAGAGTATCGCTCCCCCACCCATGGTACATTGCTCCTTACCCCTTAGGCTGTGTCCAACCCGCCAACCCCAACCCTCTCCCGGGAACTGACCTCTGGAGCCTAAGTCTCAGCTCCCAGCCCCCGCCCAAGCCTCTCAGGCTGTGGTGTCTGTGCCGGTGTTAGTGTTCAGATGATCTGTGAAGCTCTCTCTCTGCTTTGCTGTTCTCAGTCCAGCTGCTGCGCTTTTCTCAGGCTTTGATGTCCCTCCAGCTTGGCTGATCTTTCTGTCAGTTAGGTGGCTTCCCAGGGTGGGTTCCTTTTCTCTTTCACAGCTCGCTCCCTGGAGTGCTGGTGCCATTCTGATTCCTTTTCCCTCTCTCTCCCTCTCTCTCTCCACTTTTTTATTTTTTTCTGTTGCTCTACCCAGTTAGGTCAAGAGTTTTCTTGTCCTTTTTGGAGGTTTAAGTTCTTCTGCTAGCATTCCATTGATGTTCTGTGCAAGTCGTTTTACATGTAGATGTGTTTTTTGATGTGTTTGTGGGAGAGGGTGAGCGCCACCTCTTACTCCTTCAACATCTTGCTGCAACTCCCTGATTTTTGAATACTGGTTTTGTATTCTCCAACTGTGCTAAATTCATTTCCTAAAACTATGCTCTAGTTATAGTTACTGTCAAACAGAGACCAGGAATGCCTGGATAAATTGAGAACAATAAGTTACTTCAGAAAAACTTTAAAAAAAATGTTTTCTTACCACATTTATATTTTAATTGATATTATGGCTGTTATCATATCCCTCTTCCACAAAATAAGAGTTAAATTAAAATAAACCCATCTGAATATGACCAAAACAATCATAATATACTCTGACTTTCAGAAAGACTATTATTTATGTTAGAAAAACATTGTCTGGTGGGTAAATTAGAAACCTGGCAGCCTAAGACCCATGAATCAGTGAACAAAGCAAAGATGAATCTAGGAACTAAGAGAAACAGATTTTTAAAGAAATGGTGAGGAGATACCTATTTTAACACTTAAGTCTCACATATATTTCTTGTGCAAATTTATCTTACATAGCACTTTGGTTCTGGTAAGGCCATAGGTCCTGTCTATCTGTTGGTTTGCACAGTATTTGCAGATAAGTCTAAACTAGGACCCCAGAAGGTCTGCCACTACAAAGAAAATAAGCACACAAAATTTATGTCATAAAGGATTGAGCAGATTTAAAGCAGAAAAGATTTATAAAAAATTAAAAACCTGAGCAATGACTAAGGGAGAAGAGAGTAGGTGCCTCTGAAAAAAATCTAGCTCAAATAATTATGTGATTAAAAAGGGTGGGAATATGAACTTAAATTCTAGCAATAAATAAAAAAAGAGCTGAAGCAGAAATAGGTTGGCTCAGGGATAAGATCAATTACATATGAAAAGGTGAAGGCTGCTAGAGAGTTCATAGCCAAAGCTAGGAAACAAAAACCTAGAGAAGAATCAGATTTCATATAAAGAGCTTAATGAACAAAGTAAACTATGTGTAAAGAGTTTAAACAGCAGAAATGTGAACCTGTAATCCTTCTCTGAGGTATTGAGAGAACCCAAAGAATTGGATCTCACTAGCCTGAAGTATGAAATAACTGATTGAAAATACTTTAAGGCAAGAAAAAGGGATAAAGTTTATGGTATGAGGGGCATGCCATTTAAAATCTTTTTGTTAGAGTACCAGCTTAAATTGCCTCGAGGGATAACAGGAAGAAGTGATCATTGACAAAATAGGAGGGAGTCACTCTTTAGAGTTCACTCCAACTCTACTTTATCATGCTGATCTGATAGCATTTGAAAGTTCAAGTAAGCATCTAATAGTGTAGGGAATCATTTAGCATTCAAAATTTCACAGGGTGTTCATACACAGCAGTGAACCCTGCCTCCAGCAAGGTCATGCGAATACATTGGTTATCTTAAAGGTAAAAATTTAAATTAGTGGATGATAATTCCCTTAATGAAATAAATAACCCTTCATCTACCAGAGTTTTAAATATGACAGCTCTTGTCCCAGAATTAAAATGCTTCCCATTTAAAAGAAATCAATACCTATAGAGTATTAGAAGAGTATCTTTAGCAAGATAAACCTGTGGGGATATTCATTTTTCCACAGAGTGAGCCCAGATCCTTTCAGTGAAGGACTTTCTGCCTCAGCTGTGGGAAGAGCTCTTGTCAGACAGCTTTGAACTGTCAGCCCCTTCAAGATACTGTCTTGGTTGCAGAGCCATCTTGCATAAGGTCACACTGGTTCTGTGTTGGCCCACTCCAGTGACTGATCTATGCAAGAGTATAAAGGCCAACTGCTTTAACCCAAGCTTGCACAACTCTGAAAGCCCATTTCATCTCCACAGCACCCTGCTGGGTTGACTAGGGCTGCCTTTGAACTTGGATTGAGGCTCTACTTCTCCCACTGGTCAATCCTGCTTCGTCCCCCTCCCTTCCATTAACGTTCATCCCAAGGATCCTTAAGACATTCTGCACATGGAACTGCATGCCAGAGACCACTTCCCAAGAAGCCCAACTTCTAACATTATAGAAAAAACATCAAACATGTAGTAAAGAAAAAGGTATCCAGGTTACAAAAATCTACAGATGACAGAAAATATGTAAAGAAAAATTTATCCAGATGGTTGAATTATATACAAATTTTTTAAAATTATTTTTATTATTCTCCATTACAGCTGGTTTACAGTGTTCTGTCAATTTTCTACTATACAGCAAGGTGACCCCGTCACATATACATATATACATTCTTTTTCTCACATTATCATGCTCCAGCATAAATGAGTAGCCCAAGTAACTAAATATAGTTCCCAGTCCTACGCATCAGGATCTCATTGCTTATCCATCCCAAAGGCAATAGTTTGCATATATTAACCCCAAACTCACAGTCCATAGCACTCCCTCCGCCGCCCCCTTAACAACCACAAGTGTGTTCTCCAAATCCATTAGTTTCTTTTCTGTGAAAAGGTTCATTTATGCATATATTGGATTCCAGATATAAGTGATATCATATGGTATTTGTCTTTCTCCTTCTGACTTACTTCACTTAGTATGCGAGTCTCTAGTTCCATCCATGTTTCTGCAAGTGGCATTATTTTTTTCTTTTTATATCTGAGTAGTATTCCATCGTGTATATATACCACATATTTTTAATCCACTCATCTGTTGATGGACATTTGGGTTGTTTCCATGTCTTGGCTATTGTGAATAGTGCTGCAATGAACATACAGGTGCATGTGTCTTTTTCAAGGAAAATTTTCTCTAGATATATGCCCATGAGTGGGATTGCTGGGTCATCTGGTAGTTCTATGCATAGTTTTCTAAGGTACCTCCATACTGTTTTCCATAGTGATTATACCAATTTACCTTACCACCAACAGTGAAAGAGGGTTCCCTCTTCTCCACACCCTCGCCAGCATTTGTTATTCATGGACTTGTTAATGACGGCTATTCTGACAGGTGTGAGGTCATACCTCATAGTAGTTTTGATTTGCATTTCTCTAATAATCAGTGATGTTGAGCATTTTTTGATGTGCTTTTTGGCCATCTGTTGAATTATATATACATTTTCAGAGATAATAGAGGACTGGAGAAAAAAATGATAAAAAGTGGCAGGACTTAGATAATATCAAGTAGAAAATTAAGGTTCAAACTATTATAAACATAATGGTTTAAAGGAGTATTATGAGTATATTCTGAATGCTGTGCCTTTCACTTTTTTTCAAATGAGTATTACTGGAAACAAAAACAGGTGTTGCTCTTCTCCTCCCATCCATAAGAAAATAGAATTCACCTATACTTTACTGTTAATGGACAAAATAAGGATTATTAATTGAAAAAAGGTCAAAAAGGACAGACAATTGGAATAGGGAAAGGAAAATTTCTATGTTAATTTTACGCTGTTAGTTCAATGGTTCTTTTTTGATTTTCACGTTCAATACTGGTCTGTACACAGACTTTTTTTAAGAATTTCACTAAATTAAAATCTGAACTGCATATAGATTTGTGTTGACTTCACATCACAATACCCGCCAAAGCACATTTTAACTAATAAAAGAAAGGTTCAACACTAAATTCCATTCTCACATAGCCCAAGTATCTAAATTTTAAGTCATTTGTAATGAATGCCTATTGTGTTAGTTTGCTAGAGCTGCCAGACCAAAGCACCACAAATGTGGTGGCCTAAACAATAGAAATTTATTGCCTCACCATCTGGAGGCTACAAGTTTGAGATCAAGCTGTTGGCAAGTTTGGTTCTTTCTGTGAGCTTTGAGGGAGAGTCTGTTCCATGCCTCTTTCCTAGCTTTTGTTAGTTTTCTGGCATGCCTTCGGTATTAGCTTCTGTTGCGTCATCCTGATTTCTGTTTGATCTTCACATGGAGTTCTGTTCTCCTTTTTATAAGGAAAGAGTCATACTGGATTAAGGTCCACCCTATTGATCTGTCTTAATGTAAACATCTGCAAACATCCTATTTCCACATAAGGTCACATTGCCAGGTACTGGGCGTCAGGACATCAACATCTTTTGTATATGTATGTGCAATTCAACTATATACATATGAAAGTTTTTTTTTTTTCATACATTACAAGTTCTAGTAAGATATGTACATTGAAGGTGGCCTAATATGTCCAATAACATTACTATAATATTAGCATGAGCACAAGAAGGAGAACAACCTTACTTTGCTTTGCTCCACCTTGTATTTTATCATCAGTCTGGAAAGGGGAGAATTTCTTAGTTAAGTTAACGCATATTGACTGATTGACTATTACATGCAAGACATTTTGCTGTATACTCTGTCTGATATAAATATAACGAAGTTGAGGACTTTGCTTTTTAAGAGTGTACTGTATTTATAAAAATATCAAGGACACAAAGAAGTTTTTCTACTCTCTACAATGTAAGAAACAGAAATGTTATAGAGTTCTTCAGTTTTGTACACATTTCTTCATTTCAGAATTTGGTTTATATTCTAAGAGCTGGAAGTTGTGAAAAGTCCTTGAATTTTATAATTCTATGAATTTATATCACACATTACATTGAGAGTGACTATAACAGATCAGGTACTTTTAAAGTTATAAATGAAATTTAAAGCATTTGTATTGCTTAATAAAACAAGATTCTACACAAAATTTTCAGTTGGTCGTTAAACCTTCCTTGTTAGAGGATCAACAGTTTATGTTTATTTGACATTCATGGAAAATTATCTTTAGGTATTAATTACAGGACTTTTGTGGAAAGTGAACGAATTTAGGCACAGGACCTGGGCAAGTAGCCTTTCCTTTGCTTAAAAATTTGTTCTGTGACCCCTTAACAAACAGCATACAATGTGTTATCATCCTTACATAAATGATTACATTATTTGTAAAGATTCTTACATAAAATTCTGATTATGCTCTATTAAATTTGCTTGCCTCACCATTGTTTAAAAAAATAATAAAAATGTAGGCAAGTAAGACCCACTCTCTAAAAAGATGGGTTTAAGTGTCATGTTCCGTATAATCCTAGAGATAGTCTAGATCTTTATTCACTTCTGAAGTGACTTACAAGATTTCAAAATGAGATAATTTTGTATTTTTGGAATAGTGTCATTGCTTCTGAAAAATCACTTTACAACATGATTTAAGACATATTTAAGCATGGGAGGAAGAGCTTCAGTAAAGAATTTATGCTTCCTCTATGATATTATTCGCTAAAAATAATGTTAAATTCATGTTGTAAAATGATTTGTAAAAAGGAAAGACACTATTCCAAAAATACAAATTATCTCATTTTGAATTAAATCTTATAAAGATATTTGTAGAGAAAATTATGTGTATAGGCATCAAGCTAAACAGAAGATATTTCATCAAGAAGATCTACCTCACATAAAGATAAAATCATAATCCACAGGGTATATATCATTTCTGGGTATCTGAATTATCTAGATAGCTGAGCTATAACCTTTTAAATACTATCAGTTAATATTTTTAATTATTTTTAATTACCACATTTTTTTAACCTACTCTGCTCTTCACTGTCATCTTAAGTGGAAAATGTTTAGAGAAAGTTTCTTAACCCCTTAATCAGTTTATATTTGTTATTTAAGATAGCAAAATGCAATCTTAGACACAGATTGAAAACGAAGAAATTTAGTCCTAAGGAGACCTTGTCCAAGACATGGGCCCTGAATTTTTTTTTTATGTCAATTTCCTTTTTATTTATCTGTTGCCTGATTAGAAAAGCTTCCTTGTGAAAAATTGTTACCTCATGATTTGATGTTAGCTTCTTCTATGTGGCTTTCTTATTGTTCATAAAATTATATTCTTCATTGTGTTAATCATCATTACTCAAAGTTTTATCTCCAACTGAATATCATTGGCTCAAAAACACTCTCCAAAATCTTATATCCTTTCTTCTATAGTAAATACCTTATTTTCCAAAGAATGCAAAGAAAACATACACTGTATCTATTTAAGAATTAGGTAAAAAAAAAAAATCGAAGAAGTAGCCTACTGTAAATTAAGTAAATACATTCAAAAGGTAATTCTGTAGATAGACTCTAAGATTTTCTTAGTGCTTGACATTAGCATTCTAGGAATACATAATGTTAAGGATCATACTTAACCTGCATAAATAAATATTCAGTATTTATCAGTTCAAGATTATAAATCAAAGAACCTTTTATATCTCAAGTTTTATAGGTAAGACTCACCTTCAAAACTGTATATAGTGCATTGAAGCATGCAGGGGTTGGGGCACCAATGTGTGTACAGTGTAAAATCTACATACATAAAATTTTGCAGTTGACCTTCCAGATCTGTGGTTCTGCATCTGTGGATTGAACCAACTGCAGATTTCCTTTACTACTGTAGTATTTATTGTGGACAATCATTGGGGATAATCATTTTTCATAAATAATGAAAAACTCAAAATAAGGCACATAAAATACATTAACAGCAACTCTGAAGATAAGAGGAAGAAAATAATTTTCCAGAACTACTGAAAATGAGGCACAACACTAGTTTTTAAATAGCTGCTGATTGGGAGAAATTAGCTATATTATAATGCCAGAGAGCAAGAAACCAAAGTCTTTTAAAATCGAACATGGAATTAGAGGTCACAGAGAAGACTGTTCATATCATAGATCCTGTTTGCAATTTAGTCGATTCTCATGTGGGGAACTTTAGGCAACCTGCCCTATTGTGAGTGTGAGAGCAGGAATTTGTGTATGTTCCCATGGCTAATAATAACCCTGGGTGACATAGGAATAAACCTGACAGTGTAAGAGTAACAGCATAAATCTTGAGAGTGCCTGCTTTTGAAATCGCTTTTGCAATAACAGTTAATATCCTGAACATTCACATATTAAGCAAAGATTAGTCAGTAATACTAAGGACAAATGATAATTTTAAAAATTTCTAAATGAGAAAACTGCTTCTTCGAAATAAACTCTACAATCATCAAATAAGAGATGTTTCCTCAAAAAAAAACCTAATGTAAAGTGATAGTTCAATTGAAAGAGATGAAGACAGACTAAAGAAAAAGAGAGACTTCGGGTGAAATTACTGGAAAGCATTAGGGTGATGGTGGGGAAGGATTTTCCAACTAGTTCTATTTTATCAACTAGTTTGACTCTAGAAAAAATTAAAACAATTTAAGATTACAGATCTAAGAATTGTTCTATTAAACAATTATCATAAGAGTTGTGACTGGCAACTCTCTGCCACTTTCTGATTTTAATTTTTCTATATTTTCTTCTTGAACAGATTTTCACAGTATGTTTTATAGAAGAATAGAATTAGTAATATACAATAAAAATCATGTTATAAAGTTTTATCCTTAAAGAATACACGCAAGGGTGTTATATATAATATACTTAAACACTCTTGGTTATCTGAATTTTCCGTAACCAGAACTATATTTTACATGTTTACATGACATATTAAAAGGCAACTGCTGAAAAAGAAAACACTGTATGGATGAAAGAAGCCTTGGAGATTATTTAGCTGGAGTTTAACTTCACAACATAAACACCTAGAGGAAAAATACAGGTTCCAGGGCTCCATCCCAGAGTAGAGACCATAGTAGTTGGGGAGTTGTTAGATGCTGGGAAGTTGTGTTGTTTTATCAACTCATTTGCTAATTATGAAACAATGTCTGTGTTTGAAAACTACTGATCTAGCAAACCAGCTGCTTTATTTTACAGCCATAAAACAAAGAATTAGGAGATTAGGTAATTTACTTAGGGATAATCAGGATATGAGCTTAAAGTTTCTATCAACCATCATTTCTGTGCTGTTTTCCCACTTTAATTAAATTTAATTCATCCAATTCAGAGGAAGAACAAAGATTCATTAACCTTTTATTCTGGGCTTTATTTTTCCAATTTTGAATGAATAATTTTAGGTATACTAATGGAGATTTTAGATGAAGTTTTTTAAACCAGAATATATTGATGTATTTCATGGCTTGAATCTTTTGAAATTATGCTAGATTTTAGGTTATTTCCATAAGTATATATTACCAATGAAGTTGCAATAACTTTTATCAAAATTTCAAAGAGGAAGTAATTATGCTACCCCTAAAATTAAGAACCATTGATCCAAATCATTATCTCTCACTGATTTGTTTTTCAAGACCATATTAGAAGTTGAGCATTTACTCCCAAATACTTGGAATTTAATATTTATCTACCCTAAATATATAGGCTATTGGGGGAATTTCTGCCATGATTTAATGACTTTTTTCTTGCTCTCCACATAAAGTAAAACATACTGAATATTCATTTTATGATTTTCGTTCTCCTCTTCTATAATTTCAGCGAGGTGAAGAATAAGAAAATAGGTCCAGTGGATAACATATATACATAATTACATATTTACTCTGTTTCAGCATGCCTAGTATTTGGAAAGTAATTTCATTCTCTGGTCAGAGAAAGAGATTCTAAAGTAAAAAGGAAAGTCTTTTCATCAAAGGTCTTTATTCAACATTGTATTTTATATGAATGCACTAGTAATACATATTTAGAAAGAATGCAATGAATATACATACTGTTTTGTAGGAGGAACGTTTTTGAGGAAAAAATAGAAAATTAAATGTCTTGCAAGAGCAGATTTTTCTCTCTCTTGAGGTTAGAAGAGCAATTATGTTCCTTTGAGCAGTTGATGGAGGACATCATCAAAATGGAATTACTTCTTTGTGAGAGAACCATCAGCTTATCTTTATATTTATAGATAATACCTTTGGAATATATCTGTGGAGGAAGAAAAGCTGTTTCAGTAAGTGGTGTCTTTACTGACCTAAGACAAAGTATTCTTTCAGATTGCTCCTTTAGTTACAGTACCTCAAATAAAAAAAGATTCAAAATTTTCACAAAATATCCTTTTTTTAATCAAATTGACTGTGTCATTGATATCAAGTAGTTGATATTATGTCAGAATCCTAGTTTTTCAGTTGTCCTAATCACTGCTAGAGACTGAGGTTCATTAAAAATATATGTTAAAATACATATTATATTTGTAACTAGATGTTACGTCATAATACTGAATTTAATAAGATGAAGTATCAACTGATAGAAAAGAAATAGCAATGAAACAAGCTGCTAAAACTTTCAAAATGTAATTTAATATATTGATTTATTCTTTGAATATTCTAGTAATGATATAATTGGCTTTAAAATGTACTTGAAATACATAAGAGGCTGTATCAGATTTCATCTTATGAGAAATAACAATTTTTCAAAGTTCCATGTGAGACTACACATCCCCCAAATTTTCATTTCCATTATGATCAGAAACAGTTGAACAAAATGTGATTTATTTGACCCAAGGTAAACCTGTGAGGTCTAGAGAATTTTTTTTACTGAGGACATCATCCTTGCTATTTGACATTCAATTGGTGATTCTTTCCCAATTTTTAATCATCCAACACTTTTCTGTTACCTACCTTGTTCCCCCTTCACCTAAATGTGAGTGGAACTGATAGCAGCCATTTTAACATGCTAACTTACTCATTTTTCTTTAGTGTAGTAGCTCAGTCAAGCATTAAATTCCTAATTATGAAATAAAATGTTTTTATTGAAAGTTAATTAAAGGAGGGAGCCTCCAAATGGCACTGTATTTACTGAAATGCAGAATAACTCTGAATGTAAATCTGATATCATTTTTTGAGTCTTTCTAGTGGTAATAATAGGAAAGTATTTAACTAGACGAGATGGAATCAGTCTTTGTTCAGCTGTAACGGTAATGTTGAACAAGGAGCTGGTTCGCATTGTCTCATGAAGGCTCATTTCACAGAGGGTTTGGGATATAGGTGGGCACACCTGGGACATAAAAACGTTTTGAAGGAGTTATTTTTGTGTGACACCATTTAAAAATAAATAATTGAATATATAACCTTAACATCTTCTTTTAGTTTCTAATGTGACAGTAATATTCCTCAGAGAAATATATGTGCAAGTGAGTTACTAAACAAATAAATTTCCTTAAAAATAATGCATACTCTTAGTAGGATAATGAGTATATAGTTATATGCCAGGATATATCATTATAGGAAATATTCTTTTTAATTATAAATGTTAATCAAAGACACAGGATTTCAAAGAATTATTTGAGCACTAAAGGGGAAGAGCTTGGCAAACTTTAGTAAAGGAAGAACTTCAGATACAGCAGAGTAACTTGCTGCAGATCAAATCTCTGAGAAAAATTAGGAAATTTATTCTTGTTTATATCTAGGTAAGAGAATGGGGAGCTACACAGACAACTATGTCTGTCAAGGGCAAGGAACCTGGTGAGAACTGAGGGGAGGGAACAGCATTCCATTGCCTTGGCAGACTCTTTCAGTTCCTTAGCAGCCTCTTTCAGTTCCTTAGCAGCATTCGGCCAAAAGATAAAAAGACAGCCACAAAGTAGATAGGAATCTAAGCTGAGATTTTGGCCTTCTTAGGGTCTATAGAAACAAACCTTATAGTTCAAGTCCAAGATGGCAAGATTTAAGGGGACAAAAATTCCAAAGAAAAGGGAAGACCACTGATGAAAGTCTGGCATTTTGTTATTTTTCTTCTCTTCAAGATATTTGCTATATTTTGTTTGATGTAGGGTCAAGAGTCTAAGAAGTAGAGTCAAAAGTGGCAGGTAAAGATCTGGGCAGCTGCACAGAGTGGCAATTTCATAGGCTGGAGGAGGAACTCTAGTGATTACCAATGACTTCTTATTAGGATCACAGAACATGGGTGATGAGAATTAGATCAACTCTCACAAAAGTGGTAAAGCTCAGTCCTAAACAAGAAAAAGTTTTACCTCTTATTTAAGGTGCCTGAGAGAAAACAGGAGGATATTCTGTCTAGAGGAAAATAATATAAGACAAAACATCAAATTTTCTCTAATTTTTCACAAGCTATCAACAGTATTTGACCAAACTTATTAGGCATGCTAGGAGATAAAATAAAAAGACAGAAACTAAAAAATAATATAAGCAGATTGAAAAATGAATCGGAGTTGGAGTTAAGTATTATGACCTTTAAAATAATAAAGAGTAGAAATCCTTAACAATTGTTGACAAGATAGATAATCTCAGAGGGCCAGAGGAAGATTGTGAAATAGTAGGACAAGAGACTCACCTACTCCCACAAATGCTTTGAGAACATGTGGAACTATTCACATAGAAAATTTGCTAAAAACTGACAAAAGACCTCAGGATTATGATAGAGCAAGAAAAACTTTACAAAACCAGGTAGGACAAAAGAAGAAAAAAAGAAGAGAAAAGAAGCGAGAAGGGACCTGCACCCCTAGGTGGGCACTGGAAAAAGGAAAATCTGCATCCTGGGAGGTCCCCCACCAGTGAGGAGATCAGCCAGGACAGAGGAGGAATGTTAGACAATCAGTGTGAAGCAGTTAAAACAGAAACAATCCTCCGTAAACTGTCGGTGCTATAGCAACCATATGCAGGTGCCTGAAGGGACTAGAGTATAGGGCAACCACATCTGAGGGCATAAGCTGAGGCAACCCAGTTGGGCTTAGAGGCTAGGTGCCATTGTTTGGGGGTGCTGGAGAGAAGGAGTGAGATCCACCACTACAGCCTCATTCCCTGTGTGCACTCCTAGGCTGCAGGACACCGTCTGCTTCACCTCTTGGAGCCACTCAGCAGTAGTGGCTGCCTATCAACAACTGGGAAGCAGCCCTGCCCTTAGGGCTACAAAGAACTGGGAGCATGTGTAGTAACTGCCTGGGGGAATAACAACCTCCAGGGCCCCTGAAAGTGGCTTCTGGGCTAGCAGCACCTGTTGCTCACCAGAAGAGCTGGGGAAGGGCAGCCAGCCCATGTTCCCTGCCCAAATGGAAAAGACAAATTTCCTGGCTCTGGCCAGTGGTTCTGCAGGAGCTCACGCTAACAGGGCCCAACCCACACCAAAAGAGCAGAGAGAGGGCCGCTGGTTCATACTCCCTATAGGAGCTGCAAACTCTCCAGCCTGGAAAAGCACAAGCTCTGCAGCTCTGCCCAGCAGCCCTGAAGGGGCCCATGCCAGTGGCACTCCTTCCATGCTAAGGGAGCTAGGGGAGGCCCACTGATCCACATTCTGATTCATAGCATCTGCAGAGAGCACACTTGCCTTGCTAGCAGTCAGGTATGGGGAGGGAATGCCAAAAGTATATGTCCTGCAGCTACAGAGCCTTCTAGCAAGAGTTAGGGAGCAGCCCCCCACCCTTGGGGCTACAGACAGTGATGCCTAGAGTGGCCAAACAAGAGGAGTAACTGCAGAACAGCGCCTGCCCCTATGGCTACAGAGAGCCTGCCAGGCAAAGGGAGTGATGGCAGGAACAGCTGCTGACATTTCCAGCTAGAGGAAATAGTCCTATGAACTACCTGGTAGCAGGATGGGTTGCAGGAGCCACTGCTGCTCTCAGGAAAGAAGAAAAATTTCAAATAACCTAACCTTACACCTGAAAAATCTAAAGAAGGAAGAAAAGATAAAACCCAAAATTAGTAAAAGGAAAGAAATCAGAAAGATTAGAGCAGAAATTAATGACAGAAAAGAGAAGATCAATGAAACCAAAAGCTGGTTATTTGAAAAAATCCACAAAGTTGATAAATCTTTAGCCAGACTCATCAAGAAAAAATAGGGTTCAAATCAATAAAATTAGAAATTTAAAAGAAGCTACAACTGACACCACAGAAATACAGAGTCATAAATGACTACTTCAAGCAACTCCTAACAACTCAACAACCAAAAAGCAAACAACCCAAGTGAAAAATGGGCAGAAGACCTAAACAGACATTTCTCCAAAGTAGATATACAGATGGCCAGCAGGCACATGAAAAAATGGTCAACATCACTAATTATTAGAGAAATGCAAATCAAATTACGAGGTACTACCTCACACCAGCTAGAACGGCCATCATTAGCAAGTCAACAAACAACAAATGCTGGAGAGGATGTAGAGAAAAGGGAGCCTTCCCCCTGTTGTTGGAATGAAAATTGGTACAACCACTATGGAAAACAGAATGGAAGTTCCCCAGAAAACTAAATATAGCACTACCTTTGGCCCAGCAATCCCATTCTTAGGCTTATATCTGTACAAATCATTCATTCAAAAAGATACATGCTTCCCTATGTCCACTGCAATACTATTCACAATAGCCGAGACATGGAAACAACCCAAATGTCCATTGATGGATGGATTAGGAAGATGTGTGTATATATATATGCAATGGAATACTATTCAGCCATAAAAAGGACAAAATAATGCCATTTGCAGCAATATGGAGGTAACTAGAGATTCTCATACTAAGTGAAGTTAAGTCGGAAAAAGTAAGACAAACACCATATGATATCACTTATATGTGGCACAAATGATCTCTTTATAAAACAGAAACAGATGATGGAGATCACTGTGTTTTCCATGGGGTCGAGGAGGGAGAGAAGGGGACAGATGGGGAGTTTGGGGTTGGTAGATGCTAACTATTACATTTAGAATGGATAAGTAATGCAGTCCTACTGTACAGCACAGGGAACTGTGTCTAGTTTCTTGGGTTAGAACATGATGCAAATATAGTAGGAAACATTGTAAATAAACTATGTTTAATAAAAACAAAGCCAAGAAAGGATGGAGAATCTCACCATATAATTGAAATTTATAAGCAATAATGATATGAAAATTATAGAAATAATATAATTGACATTAAGAATGCAATGGATGTGTTTGCAGATTAGACTGTTGAAAAGAGGATTAATAAACTAGAAGACAAATTGTTAGAAAATATACAGAGAGAAAAGACAGTGTGTAATATAGAAAAGAGCATTCAATATATATACAATAAAAAGAGTTAATATCTCTAATTGTTTTTTTCAAAATAAGAAATGAATGTTAGAAAATGTTATAAAAGCAGTATTTTAAGAGATAATGTGTGAGAATTTTCCACAACTGATAAAAAAGTCATCAAACCACACCTCCAGAACATTAGCACATACCAAGGAGGATTGGGCAAAGAGCAAGAAAACCTAGGCACATTAGTATAAAATTAATTTTATAAGATACATTAAAAATTTTTAAATAGATAAACAAAAGACACATTATATTCAAAGAAAAAACATTTCATAAAAGGCCAGGGAAGGCAGGAGTTAATGCAATGATATCTTTAAAATACTGAAAGAAAATGTAAACCAAGGATTCTTTATCCAGGAAAAATATTGTCCAAAAATGAAGATGAAATTAAAATGTTTATAAACAAAAACTGAGAACTCATCAACAGCATACAGGTTTAATGCATGAACCTATGTGTTAAAAGGAGTTCTTTAGATAGAAGAGTAACTATCCCAAAGAGAAGCACAGAGATGAAAGACAGAATGAGGGCAATGGAACCAGTAAATACGTGGGAAAATCTAAATGAATATAACTCAAGAAATGATAATAATAACCCCTTTAGGGTCAAAAATAGATATAGAATTGAAAATTACAACAATTGGAGCATAAATGGAAAAGTAGTAGTTTTAAATGAAATCAAATAGCTTTAAATCTTTGCATTTTTAGGAAATACTGCATATTAATGATTGATAATGATTATGAGTAAAGTCAATGAGCTATTACTCCCTGTCGTAACAAAATATATGAGAAACAAAAGTATAATGTGTGAAATGGAATTGAAAATGAGACCTTATTATAGACATTATTTTTCAACATAATTTACTGATGAATTCACTATTCCTAAATAAGGATGTTGTAGATAAGCACTATTGAATAGAAATATAACATAAGACTTTGACCATATTAAACAAGTAAAAATAAATGAAAATAAGCATAATAGCATATTTAATATAATATATCTTGAATAGTATCATTTCAACATAAAATAAACACAAAATATTATTAATCAGACATTTTCCACACTTTTTGTCAAACTAAATCTTCAAAATCTGGTGTGCATTTTAGACTTACAGCACATCTCAATTTAAAATAGCCACATTTCAGGTGCTCAGTAATCACATGTGGTTAGTGGCTATAATTATGGATACCACACATCTAGACCGTAGCAGCAATGAACTCAGATGACGTCTATATGAATCTGATCTACTGTACCAATAAGTAGTCTAATGATATAGCAAATATTAAGCTTTATATTTTATTTGATTAAATAATGTTCTGTTTAGAATCTAGTTCCTCAGCAATTAATATAACCTCTTATGTAAGTCTCTGAAATAGAATGCTATGTAGTGGTATGGATATTGAAGTGAGAAGGAATTTTTGTCTGGAATACAGTAACATCAAATTGTTGAAGTCCAGTCCCCCTAAAAATCAAAGTTTAAACCTCTGTCACAGTCATTATTATATAGTCAGTGTTTAACCCATTATTCAAAATCGATTATTTATCTTAGTGCAAACTTGCTTAATTGAACAATTGGGTCAAAAAAGCCTAAATGTCAAAGAGATGCAATCTCATAATAACTGATGAAAGCCTGACATTAATTTTTAGATTACTTTGTATTAAAAATGACAAGTTAATTAAAAGAAAGTCTATCACCTTCACCTCATTAAGGTAACCCTTCTACCTTTGCATCAAAGGTAAAAGGAAAAGTAGGCTTTATAAAAATGAAAATGTGGGAGTTCACATCGTGGCTCAGTGGTTAACGAATCCGACTAGGAACCATGAGGTTGCAGGTACGATCCCTGGCCTTGCTCAGTGGGTTAAGGATCTGGCGTTGCCGTGAGCTGTGGTGTAGGTTGCAGACGCAGCTCGGATCCCACGTTGCTGTGGCTGTGGTGCAGGCTGGCAGCTACAGCTCTGATTAGACCCCTAGCCTGGGAACCTCCATATGCTGCGATGCGGCCCTAGAAAAGGCAAAAAGACAAAAACAGAAAAAAATGAAAATGTAATAGGTATTCCTGACAAGATTAGTACTCATTTGAAGCATGCAAACTGTCTTCTGCTATAATCTCTTAATTACTTTTTGGGGCCATAAATATAACCAATCTTTAGATGAGGAATGCAAACATATTGCTTTGATGACAAAAAAATTACCTCAGATTCTGTATGACATTTAAATTATGGATTGTAAAAATGTAGCAACCACATGATTCAGCGAGTATAAGCAAGCACACTTACCATTTAGAAGATTCTACTTTGCTTCTTGGGCGTTTTTGTTTGCTTTTTTGTTCTATCATTGAAGTGTTTTCTCTCTTAATCAGGAAAGGATTTGGTAAAGTGACATTAAATGTTCTTTTCAGAACAGAGTGTCTTAAAAATGGACTGAGCTATGGATATTCAAACAAAAAAAAAGCATATTTTAATTATATCATTCATAAATTTGTAATGCTATTTTACATAAGTCATTAATAGTTTCATTGGTATAAATAATTTTTGTAACTTACCAACACTATTCTTTAGTATCTTACTTAGATTTCTAAGTTTAATAGCTATTAGTGTACTTTAAAGTGTAAAAACATTCCTGGTCATGAAGTTAACTAAAGTATGGTTGAAAGTTTTGCCAAAAAACATGTATATTTGAGAGACACCAAAATCTCTGGTGAAACCTTAACCATTTAAAAAAATACTTAGTTTTTTCATATATTAATATCAAATAATTTTATGCTCAAAATAAGTTTTGCTTCCAACAAAGGTAGATATTAGTTTCCCAGATGTCCCTTCTCTCAACATTTTTTCTTTCAATAAATATTTATCAATGGAGGTTCCCAGGCTAGGGGTCTAACAGGAGCTGTAGCTGCCAGCCTTCGCCATAGCCACAGCAACGTGGGATCCGAGCCGTGTCTGCAACCTACACCACAGCTCACGGCAACACCAGATCCTTAACCCACTGAGCAAGGTCAGGGATTGAACCCGCAACCTCATGGTTCTTAGTCGGATCCGTTAACCACTGAGCCACAAAGAGAACTCCGAGAGGCAATATAGCTTTGTGGTTAAAAGCAAGGATTTTAACTCCATCCTTACTATGTATTTTCTTTGTGTCCTTAAGCAACTTATGCAACCTCTCTGAACTTTACTTTTCACATCATTTTGAAAATGAGGATGATAAAATAATACCTAATTTGTAGTGTTATCTTAAAGATTAAATGAGTTAGTATGTTTAAAGCAAATAAAGCCTGGCATATCAACACCATTGTGTAAGTATCAAGTATTATCGTTATTATTATTACTCATATAACATTCCCCAAAAAGGTAAATATTTACCTCAAGTTACTTAAAAGTAAATTTTATAATACCCAGAGACAGAAAGATATCCTGTGTAAATGGATTGGAAGAAACAATATTGTTAAAATGTCCATCTGCCTAAAGCAATCTACATATTTAATTCAATCTCTATCAAAATACCCATGACGTTTTTCACAGAACTAGAATAATCCTAAAATTTATATAGAACCACAAAACCCTGAATAGCCAAAGCAATGTGGAGTTTAAAAAAAACAAACAAACAAAAACAAGCTGGAGTTAGTTCCTAACTTCAGACTATACCACTAAAGCTACAGTAATAAAAAAACAGTATGCTACTAGCACAAAAGCAGACACATAGCTCATTGGAACAGAACAGATAATGCAGGCACTTATGGTCAATTACAATACAGGAGGCAAGAATATATATACAATGGGAAAAATCTCTTCAATAAGTGGTGCTGGGAAAACTGGACAGCTCGATGGAAAAGAATGCAATTAGGACATCTTCAGAGTTCCCATTGTGGCTCAATGGAAATGAATCTGACTAGTATCCATGAGGACGTAAGTTTGATCATTCAGTGGGTTAAGGATACAGCATTGCTGTGAGCTGTGATGTATAGATCGCAGATGCAGCTCAGATCTGGTATTGCTGTGGCTGTGGCACAGACCAGCAGCTATAGCTCCAATTCGACCCCTAGTTTGGGAACTTCCATGTGCTGTGGGAGTTGCCCTAAAAGATCAAAAAATTAATAAATTTAAAATAGAACATTATCTAACACCGTATACAAAAATAAACTCAAAGTAGATTAAAGCCCTAAATGTAAGATTGAATACTGTAAAACTCCTAGAAGAAAACAGGCAGAACACTCTGACATAAATCATAGCAATACTTTTTTGGGGATCTGTCTCTTAAGGCTAAGGAATAAGGCTAAGGAAACGATAGCAAAAATGAACAAATGGGACATAATGAAACTTAAAAGCTTTTGCACAACAAAGAACAGCATCAACAAAAGAAAAGAGAAGCTATGAACTGCGAGAAAATATTTACAAGCAATGCAACCAATAAGAGTTAATATCCAAAATATAAGAATAGCTCATGCAACTCAATATCAAAAAGGCAACTCAGTCAAAAAATGGGCAGGAGATCTGAATGTTCATTTATTCAAAGTTGACACAGAGATGGCTAACAGGCACATGAAAAGACGCTCAACATCGCTAATTATTACAGAAATGCAAATCAAAACAGCAATGTAATATCACCTCATGCCTGTCAGAATGACTATGACCAAACAGAACACAAATGACAAATGCTGGCCAGGATGTGGAGAGAAAGAACCCTAGAAAACTTATGTGGGAATGTAAATTGGTTTAGCCACTATGGGAAACAGTGTGGATGTTCTTCAAAAACCTAAAATCTGAACTACCATATCATCCAGTAATTCCACACCCGGGTATATATCCAAAGAAATGTGAAACACTGATTTGAAAAGAGGCATGCACCCCAATGTTTATAGTGACATTATTTACAACAGCCAAGATATGAGAAGCACACCAAATGCTCATCAACAAATGAGTGGATAAAGAAGATTGTGTGTGTGTGTGTGTGTGTGTGTGTATACACACACAAACATATATATATGGAAAGGATATACATACACACACAATAGAATACTACTCAACTATAAGAAAGAATGAAATTCTGGCATTCGCAAAAATATGGATGGATGTGGAGAGTATTACACTTTCTGGAATAAGTAAGACAAAGGGAAATATTGTATGCTACAGAATCTTAAAAATGAAATAATATATCAAACAGATTTGCAGATATAGCGAATAAACTTCTGGTTACCAATAAGGAGAGAGAAGAGACAAGGGGCAAGATGGGTAAGGGATGAAGAAGGATAAACTACAATGTATAAAATAAGCCAAAAGAAAAGAGAAAGAGGTAATTAGAGATAAAGAAGTAAATATTGGTTTATAATTTTAGTTTTATCTTTTTATGAGATTTTTGAAACTATTTGAAGATAAGGGGGATGAGCCTATTGATGAGAGTAAGAGGGAATAACTGATAGTAAAATATTCCAGAAAATACAGAAAGGATAAAATATGTAGCATGGGATATTGGGTGTTATTGGAAAAATGAGTGATGTTCTTATTGTAGCAGTTGGAAAGGATTATGAGATAAATCTAGATGTATATAAGTTTATGAATTTAAATGAAAGACTTTCCATCCAACCTCTTTGTTTTTCTCTATAGCTGGCATTAAGTGTCCCTCTTACTCAAATTGCCATGTATAGCCAAGGAAATACATGACTAGGGAAAACTCTCTGTTAATGACAAACAGGGATAGAACATTTATCTGCTGATATTTTCTTTGAAATAGTGATGGGAGTGAACTGAAGGAGTTTTAGAGGACTGATATGGGCTTCCTATCTCCCATCCTCAACCTACTCCCAAGAAAAAATATTCATTTCAGGAAGCTGAAATTTTGTTATTCTTGATCTGAAGAGATGCAGTACTATAATGTAATTGACATGAAATACTGGAGTAAGTATAGTTTTGAGAGGCCCCTCATTTCAATCATGGCATGGCACAAAAAATGAACTTAGACATGGGCATGGTCAGCTTTGTTTCTTACAAGAGGAGCCAGGCAAAACTGAGATAAGCGCATGTCTGAATTTTAACACCCACGAAGTAGAAGTGGAGTGGTGGTATCAGGCTTTCTCTAGAGCAAAGGAAATAAACTCTTCTAGAGGCTATTAACTGCACTGGTTCTCTGTACCTTTCCTCAAAGGCTTCTTTGTCTGAAAGGGTCTAAACTTGAAGGTCCATCTGGGAAAGATTTGGGAAAGGGTGGGAAATGGTACTAGATATTATAAATCTATAATTCTTAAAACAGCGGGGCTTGGGCCCCCAAATAGGTGGAAAATTCAGTGGAAAAGTAGCTTGCTATGCTTAAACATATGCACTTAGCATATGGTAAAACTGGCATTTCAAATCAACAGGAAAAAGATATACTCAAAGGTCGTCAGTACTGGGATAACGAGATTTGTAAATGACTATATAGCATATCTTCACATTATGGGCTCATGCATATTTAAATGTTTAATTTTTTTAAATGGAACATTAGAAAAAATAGAAGAAAACACAAGTATATATCAGGTCTACGATTTCAATTTTAGGAAATCATCCTCATTGTTCACAAGCTGGTATCTGTGATGATACTTATTGTATTGTTTTATATAATAAGCATGCTGACAGAGTCTTCAATTTTCTAAAAAGAATTTCTGATATTTTATCTGATGTTTTATACATTATTCCCAATAAAGCAGAAACTAGGATCATTTTAGAAAATTAGCCATATGATTCTAAAATGGCTACTGTTACTATTAAAAAAAAAAACTCCAACTTCCAAACCTACCATATGTTACACTTGACACAGTATTCAAGAAAATGTGTTACTGATGAAAGAACAAGAAATAAATGGAACAGAGTAAAGAGCCTAGAAATATACACACAAGTGTTACACATTTGTCCAAACCCACAAAGGAGCAAAACCAATACAAAAGGGCAAAGATTATCTTTTCAAAAAGCAGTGCTAGAACAACTAGACATCCACATACACAAAAATGGGTATAAACACAGACCTTACACTCCACAAAAATTATCTAAATTGACCAAAATGTTAAATGCACAGCTGTAAAACTCCTATAGGATAACATAGTAGAAACTCTAGATGACCTTGTATTTGGCAATGACTTGTTAACTACAACACCAATGGCATAACCCATGAAAGAAATAAATGATAAGTTGTCCTTCATTAAAATTAAAAACTTCTGCCACAGATACTTTGAAGAAAATAAGGCAAGCCACAGACTGGGAGAAAATATTTACAAAAGACATATCTGATAAAGAACCATTATCCAAAACATACAAAGAACTCTTAAAGCTGAACAATCTGATTTAAAAATGGGCAAAAGATGTAAACAGACATTTCAGCAAAGAAGATATACACATAGCAAATAGGCATGTGAAAAGATGCTCAGCACCATATGTAACTAGGAGATTACAAATTAAAAGTGAAATGCTGCTACACACCTATTAGAATGCCCCAAACTCCAAACACTAACAACACCAAGTATTGCTGAGGTTGTGGAGCAAGAACTTATTCATTGCTGATCAGAATGCAAAATGTTATGTCAGCTTTGGAAAAGTTTGTCTCACGAAACTAAACATGTAGATGTTTATACCAGTTTTATTCATAATTGTCAAAACTTAGAAGCAATAAAGATAACCTTTGGTAGGTGAATGGATAAATATACTGTGGTACATCCAGACAATGAGATATTGTTCAGTGCTAAAAAAGAAATGACTATCAAGCCATAAAAAGTTATCGAGGAACCTATAATGCATATTATGAAATGAAAGAATTCAAGCTTAAAAGACTATATACTATATGGTTCCAACTATGACATTCTGAAAAGGCAAAATTATGAAGACAGTAAAAACATGAGAGATTATCCAGCGTTAGTGGGCCAGGAGAGATAAATAGATCTAGAGAAATGGACAGAACAGAAAGGATTTGTAGCATAGTAAAACCATTCTGTATAATAGTGTAATGCTGAATATGTGTTATACATTTGTCCAGACCCACAGAAGGTACAAACTTAGAATTAACACTAATGTAAACAAAGGACTTCAAGTGATAATGATGTTTCAGTGTTAAATTTCACCAGTTGTAATAAATGTACCACTGTACCAGTGGGGGATGTTAATAGTGAGGGAGGCCAGATGGGGCACAGAGTAGATGGGAGCTTCCTGTATTTTTCACTCAATTTTGCTAGGAGCATAAATCTGCCCTAAAAATAGTCTATTAAAAATGTGGAGTCATTCTGATATTCATCTGAAAGAATAGAAAAGGAAGAATAGATTGATAAATTTTTAAAAGAATGATAGAATACTCTTGCCCTGTTACAAGTTAAATACTTTAAATAGCCATAATGATTAAAATAGAAATGTACTGGTAAACTATTGAAAGACAAATTTTTGGGTGGAAACGACTTTTATCAGAAAACTCAG
>PVHT020000885.1:185319-307269 GCA_004024745.2 Catagonus wagneri | reverse complement strand
CTGTCCATTGCTGTAAGTGGGGTGTTAAAGTCCCCCACTATGATGGTGTTATTGTTGATTTCTCCTTTGAAGGTTGTTAGCAGTTGCCTTATATATTGTGGTGATCCTATGTTGGGTGCATAGATATTTAAAATGGTTATATCTTCTCCTTGGATTGATCCTTTGATCATTATGTAGTGCCCTTCCTTGTCTCTTAAAACGTTCTTCATTTTAAAGTCTTTTGTCTGATAGGAGTATTGCTACTCCAGCTTTCTTTTGATGATCGTTTGCATGGAATATTTTCTTCCATCCTCTCACTTTCAATTTGTATGTGTCTCTAGAAGTGAAGTGGGTCTATTGAAGACAACATATATATGGGTCTTGTTTTTGTATCCATTCGGCTAGTCTATGTCTTTTGGCTGGGGCATTCAGTCCATTAACCCTTAAGGTAATTACTGAAATATATGTTCTTATTGCCATTGTATTAACTGTTTGGGGTTTTTGTTGCTCTTTTTTTCTTCCCTTATTCTCTTGTTGTCTCCTCTTACAAGATGGCTATCTTTAATGTTGCATTTGAGTTGATTTTTCTTATTCGTTTGTGTATCAATTGTAGATTTTTGATTTGCAGTTACCTTGAAGTTTTGATATAGGAGTCTATATATAACTGAGATTGTATTAAGTTGTTGGTTTCTTAATTGCACATGCTTCTCCAGTGACCTGCATTTGTGCTCTTTTCTCATGATTTCTATAGCCCTCTTATACATGCACACTTTAAAAAAAAAAGATCACCTCTTTTTTCTGTGCCTCAGTTGTCTTCAGCTGAGGTAGTTACAGAATTAAATCAGGCAAAGTCCTCTCCCCTGGAGAGTAGACCTTTATTATGGAATAGGCTGTGAGCTTGTTTCACAATGGTTATGCCCCTTGGTGGGTTATAAGGCAGTCTTTCTAGGATCCTTCCCAGAAGAACCTAGTGATGAAATAATTGGAGAGCCCCCCTCCTTAAGGCTGCAGCCCCTATAATTTTCTCATTTTTAAGCTCGTCCATACTCAGCCTCCAGATTTCATCAAATCTTCCATGTAAGTATCCCTTCTAGTTTATGACTCCATTGGCTTCTGCTCCAGGTTAGTAGATCTCAATCCCTGTGTCTTTCTGGATGTGCCTGTCTCTTCAGATTTTTAGAGTGATTGTTGGCCTTGTAACTTCACTTTGCAGGTTTGTCTAAGAAAAGCCATTGATTTTTCACTTTGTCCAGTTTTTTATTATTGTGAATACAGCAGTGATGATTTCTACTATGAGTATTTAAATATTTAAAATCTTTGTGTGTTTCCCAGATTTTTCATTCTGGCTTCCATTAAATATTTTATTTAATCATATGTATTTTATAGTCTCGGCACATGTAAGTTTATAGACTCATCAGATTGTTACATATTGTTTTTGAGTGTGCTAATTCTCCTTTTGTTTATGTATATTTATTCCCCATGATACTGGTTTGTAATATTTCATTGTTAGCTCATTTTCAGGGGTTATGAAAGAAAAACCTGCGCAACACTGAAAATAATCCTACAAAGAAGTATAACTGCTTTTATAAGATTCTGGAATTTAAAATAATTATTTCTATCTATTTATTAGCATACCGAAAGATAATAAAAGTGGACCCACACCTTTGACTAATAGGAGCTGTATGTTTTAGATTTCTCCTATTCAATACCCAGCCACAAGGTTCCAGAGCTATAAATTTTCAGGATTTATACAACCATTATGAAATGGAACTGATGGAAGCTGGGATTCATCTGCATCAGTTTAGTTTAAAAATACCTAGATGTTTCCTAACTATTGTTTATGAATTCTTTTATGGGATTCATTATTATTGCCAACCTGCATCTTGCTAGTTTTTGTTAAGTAACAATTGTTACACTCTTCATACAATGTCAAAATTTCCTCAAGGCTATTCAAGCTTTTCAAAAAAAATATTTTAGTGCTGCATAATATGCCACTGTGTTGTTATATCATATTTTACTTCTACATTTACTTAATATATGTAATTTATAGTTTGCAGTTTTTCACTTTTAAGATAGATTAGACACAGAATTACTTATCCAGAAGGAACCATATTTTGAATTTTTAAGAGTCCTGATTCAACTGCTGACTTTTTCATTGATATTTGTTGTATATCTTTTCAAAAAAAATTTTTCTAACTTGATTTTTGCTAACTTAATACATAATGCCATCTAGTATTTTAATGCTTTTTCTTTGATTAGTAGTACAGGAGAGTCTAAATTTTACCTTTACCCAATTAGAGTTCTTTTTAACTGGGCCTTAGAATTAAATTGACTGAAGACAGATGAACATGAAAAAAACCATTCAGGTTTATTTAATGCAAGTTTTATGTGACAGGGGAGCCTTCATAAGGAGTGAAGACCCAAAGAAATGGCAAGATCTACAGGGTTTTATATTAAGTTGAACAAAGACAGGAAATTGTAAAAAGGTAACAACTATCTGAGGAGACATATAATCATTTTTAAAAGATCTGCCTTTACAGAATTCTTTTAGTCGTAGCTCCTCCTCCTTAATGATAGGAATACCATTTTCCTTTCAGTATAGGGAGAACAGCTTTCACGTGAGAATTTCGTCTGCTTTTACAAAAAAGAAGAAAAGTCAGGGTGGTTTTTTTTTTTGTATTTGATATTTTTGAGTATCTAACTCAAAATAGTCAGTACACTAGAGTGGCATATTTTGGGGTGGTATGTTCTGAACTCCATCACTCATAATGGAAATCATTTTATATTTATTTTAATTCTTAGTAGGTTAAGAACATGTTCTCTCAAGCTATATACTTTCTAGATTTAGAATGAAGTACCAACTCTTAGCAGTTTTGTGCCTGGATCTAGGTGATTGGTTTCCTTCTCCATTGATGGGAATCAGTAGTTCTTAGAAGTGGGCACATAGTAAATGATCCACATCTGCTAAATACCTGTATTTGACAATAAGAGTATATTTCTATTTCTTAGGACTTTAAACACGTTTATTTTTCATACTAAAGTTTTTACTTTTTAGATACCTAAGTCTATCACATTTGTGTTTTGTGGGGTTCTTCCATTTTATGGTTACATTATTCATACCCTCGGAGAGTTTAACAAAATCATCCAAAAAGTATGTGAACAACATAGTAAAAATGTTAGAATAAAAAATGAGTTACTTTCATTGAATAACAACAAATAGAAAGGAAACTGGAGATCTTTCTCCATGTCCTTTCAGATGACGAGATCATAGATTATTTGATGGCATAAATCATGCATTGATGTGTGAAATAGGATTATCTGCAAGTTGAGAAATAGTTATGGAGTTTGCTAAAGATAGCTGCAATAGACTTTTTAGCACTTATGTTAGTATAGTCAAAACCCACAAATGTGTGAAGAAAAAAATTGTTAACATTTTAGTGACATTTTTTAAAAGTTCACAATATTCAAAAGAAATATTATAGCTGAGAAATGGAAACTGACTAAGTTATCTCCAGTATCTAAAAAAGGTCGTGAGAATTGCAAAGCCACGAATTTAACCCCATTTTATAGGGAAGTCTTACCCAGACAGTGCTTTGACATTATTGCAGATGGAAGTTATGAGAGAGATTCACTGAATATATTCAAAATCTTGCAAAGTAACCGTTTTTAGTTTTCATGGCAACTCTAAGAAAGATTTTATTTTTAAATTAAAGTGTTAAAAAGCATATGATGAAAGAACACTAAATATTTAAATTTGTATAAATGCATATAAATTCTTATGTATTACCATAATTACTCTATTTCTTTTATTTACATAGAAAGAAATCCAAAAGCACCTTTGTTCATTTACTAGTGAAAAACGTATAATAAAATCACCAGATAATGATTCATCAAAGAAGTTTTCAACTTTAAAAAAATTACACATATAATAGGCTTGAGAATTCATTTTACACTCATACAGTATTTGTTATATGAACCACAAAGCAAATTAATAATAAAGTAATTTTTAAAGCCTACTATAAGAAGACTAGTTTGTTATCCAATTATATTAAAAATGGAATTGGGAAAAAAAATGAGAAAGCTGGTAAATAGGTTAAAAAATTGACTGATTTGATGACTATCAGGAGATAAATGAAAAATAATTATATTGTGAGCAAGAAACACTGCCAGGAACTCTATACTAAATAAAAGTCATCCCAAGTCATCCCATGGTTTAAATAAGAGAGTATGGCTGATGGAATTATTGAAGTAGCTTTGCCCCCTCCCCCCTTTTTTTAAAGATAGAACTCTGTATACTGTAGTAAGAATGGATTATCTGTATACTTGGTAAGGCATCTATCTGGAAAAGTGTAGACTATAGACAGTAAGCATTATATTACCTCTAAAAAAAATAAGGTGATAGGAAAAAGATATACTAGAGTGTTTTAATGATTTTACTATGTATCTTCTTAGAAAAGATAAATCATGTGATTAAATTACACTTTAATAGCCTATCATCAATGTCTCATATAAACAATGAAAGCAAAAAGAAAAGCCTGTACATCTACATAAATGTTTGACTCTAAGAAATTAGTACGTGAAATACTTCTGTTAAACTTTTCCCCCCATTTAATGAGTTCTTTAAAAATCCGTGAGTGACAGACTTGTTTATTGTCTTATTAATATTTGAAAGCAATAATGAAAAGTGATTTCTTGGGTTTTAAAATTCACATTCATGTCCAAGTTTTTTTTATGTTGTTTTGTTTTAATTAATTAAGGGTAAGTACTATCTTTTCTTTTCTGATTGACTATTAAGGAAAAAGGAAGAAACTCCAGTGACCTCTGTGCTCTCTGGAAGTAAGAACTTAAATTGGATAGATTGCTGTAAATGACGTCATCTAGAATTAAGAGCCTCCTCAGTCTTCTCTCCTTTCATGCTTCATACCATTCTCTCTCAAACTCCTAAATATATAACATGCCACTTCTACATAAAGTTCTATATCTGGAGGCTGTAAGCTTTTTAGAAGAAAAGATACTGAAAAGTGGGGAATAAATAGTTCAAAGTTTCTCTGGAGGTGGTCATTATAAACCTGATCCCTAAACTACTAAATTTTTTCCTCTGCCGTACAAACACTATAGAGCAGCAGATCAGCTCCCTTCTGGTTCAGTTGAATCCAATTTCCTTCCCCCTAGGCAGAGAAAGTTCTTCCATGTGTCACATAGCTTTGTGGTAATTTGACCCAGACAGTGGAATTGGGGAATGAAGGAAAAGATACTTGAGAAATGTATTTTACTTAGTCAAGCTGTTTCCAGATTTCGCACAGATAACTAAACCTATAAGCTCCCTTCTCACTACCATCTAGCTTCTCTTTTCACCCAAAAATAAAAGCTACAACAGAACTTAAACAAAGATTACATATAATTAGATTTTAATACATTGAAAACTTTGTGGTGTTTTGGTCAATTAAATGAGCCGCAACTTTATTAGGAAACAAAGATTAGAAAAACAAAAATTAGAAATACTCCCACATGGCAAGAAGCATTTTTTTAAAAATTAGACAAAAATATATAATCATGATATTTAGGTAGTACCACTAAAAATCCACCTGATTATTGCCTTAACAGAGTGCTTAGTTTTCTCTAATAACCCGACAACATTTGTAAAATTTTAAAAATCCATGTTGATATGTTATAGTAGTAACTGAGTATACTCTGAAGAATTTGTATTTGGAATCACTGTGGTCATTTTTGTCTTCTTTGGGAATAACATGAAATAAAACCTGTAATGATGTATTGTTCAATCAATATAGTCTATAATAACAACTGGAAGAAAAAGTTGTGGATTCACTGGAGACACTGAGTGGGTTGTCCAATTAGATACATCAGTGATATAGGGGAAGGAGCCAAAAATAACTGATGTTGCTATAATTCACCATTAGGGTATGGTGAGAGAGCAGAATCAGGAAGACACTAGGTTTCGTTCTGACACCTAGAGTCAGAGATGTCTGAGGGAGAGCTAGGACAGGATGATAAACACAGTAGGCAGCTGCACATTTGAGACTAGCACTCAGAGGATAGGAGAAATAACATTTGTTGTTTCAACCAGTGACTACGAAGACACAAACAAAGCAAAATAGACTAAACTTAGAGAGCCAAGGAGAAAGACTAGAGAAGTGCCATATAAAGACAAGAAAAGTTCAGAAGCTAAAATAGTGAGACAGAAATCTCTCTGTCAGGAAGTCAAGAGGGAGTGCAAGTGCCTAGAAAAGGTTTTTATTACTTGCTTACCTTTAAGTGCTGGTCAGGGATCGTGAGGGAAAGATCTGACCGAATTTAAAGGAATAGTAACCAACTGAACAGACAATTAAGGAGAATGCTTTGAATATGCCTCATTTCTAAGAGCTATGAGTTTATAAACAGAAATTAATGTGAGTAAAAAAAACCAAAAAAACAAAACCTTACTCTGATAGTAGATTCTATTAGAACCACTATACTGAATAAGCTATTGATTATGGCTTATAAAATACGTCTTCATTTTATAAAATAAAATGAAAGTAACATTTAAGACTTAAGATTTAAGATTTTGTGATCTAGCTTCATATCTTCTCTCTCAAGAGATAGATAATTAACAATAAAATGTGGTGGCAGTAAGATCAGGGCAATAGTGTAGATGAACTCCCTTAATGGGAGCTATGTGGTTTTAAAACATTGAGATCTGAGGTACATTTGCTTTGCTGATATGTGGTGCTTTTGTAAAGGTTTTTCACTAAATATTCTAAATATTACATTCTTTGAAAAATGTAATTTTGCAAAGGAGAATTTGATAGGTTATAAATACATGTAACAGTATTTTTCAGTGTACATTATGATATGTATTTAAGATAAATGATATATGATATAAAATGCATCTTTATAGAATTTTTATACACTATTATATCATGTAGAATACATTGATTATCAGAAAGCTTAAACTTTAGTCTAATTTATCTGAGTAAATATCTACTGATCATAGTCTATAGTTAGAACAATAAAAGGAAAAGTAATTTTCCTATTAATAAAATAATATTCCTGTTATTTCATTGTTTCTCAAATTTTCTTCAGGATGATCCAAGTCATTGCAATGGTTCATTCATATGACATACATTTCATCCACAGTAAAATGCTAAACCATGGCCCTGCAGACCCGTAGGGATTCTGAGAAAGTTCCTCAGGGATTCTCAAGAATGTGAGTGAGCTTTAGGGAGAAATGGAAGGGTGCATCAGGATAGCCACCCGACCATTGCCTACAACAGCTGCAATTGCATCTGTTTAATGCTATTTGGCTTCTTTTTTAAGAAGCCATTTTAAGAGAGCTTTTAACTGTTGGGGAAAAAAGGAAAACTAATATTCCAAGAAGAGGGTCATACCAATTAAGTTTTAATATTGTAAATACAATACCATTTGAATTTGAAGAAAATATTTTCTCAGTGCTTATTGATTTATCTAAACTCTTGTTACTTCTTCAGTTTCACATATAATGCAAAACCAACCTTTATAAGGCAAGCAGATCTAAATAGTAAATAAAAAGATTTTCCTTTTTTAACTCAAATTAGATATGCATAAAATATATATCCTACAAAATTTCAAAATAACTGATTTACTTGAGAATATTTGTTTATACTGAGTGCTTATAGTACTTTATAAAATTCAAGCTATTTGGAATACAATGAGGTCAAGTTACTTTATTTGCTAAACAGCATAATAGAAGATAATGCATACTGAAGAACACTTAGAGAACCATGTAACTGAATTTTGAATGGTTGAATTTATGTTTAGTCTAAAAAGTTCAGAAGGAAGAATGGAATGATATACACCAAAAGGTTAACACTAGCTGCTAATACTAGCTGAGATAGAATTGGAGATACTATGAACTCTCTTGAGGATATTTCCTTTTTTTATGAACTGCTATTTCTATTGTGACTAAAGTAGATTTATCAAAAGAAAAATGTAGTTCATCATAATTACTAATTGGCTCCCAAAAACATATATGTATGCGTATATACACACAGATACAAACCATTTAATATGTACATTCAAACACACACAGGCACACACACATTCTTTGTTAATAACTGTGGAGAAAGAGTTGTCTAAAATTGAGATGTGATAGAAGATGCTATAGGTTAGTAAACTGTTACTCAAACATTTCTTTTCATTGAGATATAATTGCATATAACATGACAGTTTAGTTTCTTAACTAAAGGTAGAACATGGAAAAATGGTTGTGGTAATGGAGGTGATGGTGGACACTTTGGCAGAGAGAGGCAGTGTCACTGATATTATTTAGAATTTCCGGCTCATAGTGTTATAAAAATTGAACTTTTTAGTGGGTTTGATTATTGTTTTGAAATTTTCTGCAACATACTTATTACTTCCATGTAAAACAAATAGTTCCTACCATCTCACCCTTTAGTACATCAGAAACATGGAAGATATTTTAAAAAGAGGAGAAAGTCTGGGAGTTCCCTTCATGACTCAATGGTTAACGACCATGACCAGTATCCATGAGGATGCGGGTTCAATCCCTGGCCTCGCTCAGTGTGTTAGGGATCCAGCGTTGCTGTGAGCAATGGTGTAGGTTCGCAGATACGGCTCGGATCCCGCTTTGCTGTGTCCGTAGCGCTATGGTGTAGGCCAGCAGCTGGAGCTCTGATTTGACGCCTAGCCTGGGAACTTGCATATGCCATGGATGCAGCCCTAAAAAAAAAAGGAGAAAATCTTTCCAGTGGACTGAAAGACTGTGATTTTCAGAAATAAAAGCCTAATTAATATAATTATTTCCTTTTTATTTTATTGAATTTTTGAAATAAATGAAACAGTTGTACTTTTAAAAATTGATTAAACACCCACCCTCCCACTAGCAAGTAACAAATGATTCTTGCATGTGGATCCATTAATACTTTTCTTTGATGAAACAAATTATGCATATATAGATTTAATTCACATAAATCTATAGCATTATATAATAATGGCTAAACTTGCTTGTTTACTTAATATATTATGGATATCCCTACGAGTCAAAAAGCATTAATTCACTCTCAATATATTTATTCATTTTCTCTTTTAGCTTGTTGTTAGTATAGGTAATACTACTATCATTTATCCAAACATTTCTTATAGCTAAGAGGATTGTTTTGATTGTGCTGCTTAAAAAAATATTAGATAACAATCTTCAGAAATAAATTCTTACATATAATTTCATATTTCATAGGATATTTTCTAAAAGTGGGTTTTGGTAGGGCAAATAAACACTGCATTTGCAAACATGTCATAGTACTAGATGCTTTTATTCTTTCCTACTCGTGCCAAACATGTTGGGAAAATAGCCTACAGTTACAGTTAATATTTCTCCATTAAATAATTTGAATTTGAATATTTTATTATGTTTATTGATCATATGCAATACCACAGTGAATCTCAAATTTTTTGTCCATTTATGTTATAGCTTTTTAAATTGAAGTATAGTTGATTTATAATATTGATTTAGTTTCAGGTACACAGCAAAGTAATTCAGATATATAGATATGCACACATTTTCAGATTCTTTTCCATTTTAGGTTATTACAAGATATTGAATACAGTTCCTTGTGCTATATAGGAGTCCCATGCTGTTTATTATGTCTGTGTGTGTGTAGTAGTGTGTATCTGTTAACTACAAACTAATTTATTCCTCTCCCACTTTTCCCCTTTGGTAATCATGAGTTTGTTTTCTGTGTCTGAGAGTCTGTTTCCTTTTGAAGATGAGTTGATTTGTATTTTTTTTTTTAGATTCCACATATAAGTGACATCATATGATATTTGTCTTTCTCTGACTTACTTCACTTAGTATGAGAATCTCTAGGTTCATCCAAGTTTTTTGCAAATGGCATCATTTAATTCATTTTTATGGCTGGTCTATAAGTGGTATTGTATACATATTCCACTTCTTTATCCAACATCTGTCAATGGACACTTAGGTTGCTTCCATATCTTGGCTATTATAGATAGTGCTGCTATAAATATTGGGATGCATGTAACTTTTCAAATTAAACTTTCATCTTCTTTGGATAAATGCCCAGGAGTAGGATTGCTGGATCATATGGTAAATCTATTTTAATTGTTTAGAATAAACATCCATACTGTATTCCATAGCAGCTGCATCAATTATATTTCAGCCAACAGTGTAGGAGGGTTCCTTTCTATCCACAACCTCTCCAGCATTTATTGTTTGTAGATTTTTTTTGATGATGGCCATTCTAACCACTGTTAGTTAATAGCTCACTGTAATTTTGATTTTCATTTCTCTAATAAGTAGCCATGTCTAGTACCTTTTTATGTATTTGGCAATTCCTAGGTCCTCTTTGGAGAAATATCTATTTAGGTCTTCTGCTCATTTTTTGATAGTTTATTTTTTTATTGAACCGAATGAGCTGTTTGTATATTTTAGGAATTAGTTCCTTGTCACATCATTTGAAATAAATATTTTCTTCTTAGGAGTTCCCATGTGGCTTAGTGGGTTAAATATCCAGTGCTGCCACTGCGGTGGCTTGGGTCACTGCTGTGGCACAGGTTCAGTCAATGACCTGGGAATTCTGTATGCTTCAGGTGTGGCCAAAAGAGAGAAAAGAAAATATTTTATTCCATTCCGTAGGTTATTTTCTTTTTGTTTATGGTTTCCTTTGCAAAAGCTTTTAAGTTTAAATAGGTCCTATTTGCTTACTTTTTCTCTTATTTCTATTACTTTAGAACACAGATCCAAAAAATAGTATTGCTGCAATTTATGTCAGAGTGTTCTGTTTCCCTCTATTAATTTTATAGTAACCAGTCTTATCTCTACTAGGTCCTTAATGCATTATGAGTTTATCTTTGTATATGGTGTTACAAAATGCTCTAATTTCATTTTTTTACATGTAGCTGTGCACTTTTCCCAGCTACACTTAATTTTTTTCATTTTTAAAGTTTTATTAAAGTATGATTGATTTACAATGTTTTGATAATTTCTGTTTTAAAACAAAGTGATTTAGTTATACACATACATATCTGCATTCTTTTTCAGATTATTTTCCCATATAGGTTATCACAGAATATTGGGTAAAGTACCCTATACTAAATAGTAGGTCCCTGTTGACCATTCCATATACAAGAGTATCCACATGCTAATCCCAAACCCCCAGCCCATCATCCCTCCCCACCTCTCCAGGTGTCCCCTTTGGTAACCATAAGTTTGTTTTAAAGTCTGTAAGACTGTTTCATTCTACAAATAAATTCATTTGTATCCTTTTATAGATTCTGCATATGTTATATCATATGATGTTTGTCTTTCTCTAACTTCACTTAGTATGATAATCTCTAGGTCCATCCACATTGCTACAAATAGCATTATTTCATCCTTTTTATGATGGAGTAATATTGGAGTAATATTCCATAGGATATATGTGCCACATCTATATCCATTCCTGTTGCTTCCATGTTTTGGCTATTGTAAATGGTGCTGCAGTGAACTCTGGGGTGCATGGATATTTTTAAATTATAATTTTCTCTATTATATATGCCAGGAGTGAGACCGCTGGATCATATGGTAGTTCTATTTTTAGTTTTTGAAGCGCTTCCATACTGTTTTCCGTAGTGGTTGTATCCATTCATATTCCCACCAATGGCGTAGAAGGGTTCTTTTTTTTACATGTACTCTGTAGCATTTATGTTTGTAGACTTTTGATAATTGCCATTCTGACTGGTATGAGGTGATATCTCATTGAAGTTTTGATTTGCAATTCTCTAATAATTAGCATTGTTGGGAATATTTTCATGTGTTTTTTGGCCATCTGTATGTCTTCCTTGGAGAAATGTCTATTTAGGTCTTCTGCCCACTTTTTGATTGTGTTTTTTTTTTTTTGTATGGTGTTAGAGAATGTTCTAATTTCATTGTAGTATAGCCTAAAGTCAGGGAACCCAAAAAGGGTAGTACAGTCATTTTCATGACATTGATTCTTCCAATCCAGGAACATAGTATACCTGTACAGCTGTTTTTGTGTGAATTCCTTTAGCTTTTGCTTGTTTGTAAAGCTTTTGATTTCTCCATCAAACTTGAATGAGAGGCTTGTCAGGTAAAGTATTCTTGGTTTTAGGATTTTTCCCTTTCATCACTTTAAAGATATCATGCTACTCATGCTGGCCTGCAGAGATTATACTGAAAAATTCTAGTTGATAGCTTTATGGGAGTTCCTTTATAATGTATGTTATTTTTTGCTTTTCCCTTGCTCATTTTAATATTCTCTTAAGCTTTAATTTTTGTCGTTTTGATTAAATTTTCTTGACAAGTTCCTCTTTATGGTATCCTCTTTAATATATGGGAATCTCTGCACTTCCTGGACTTAGGTGACTGTTTCCTTTCTAGATTAAGGAATTTTCCAGTGGTTATGTCTTCAAGTATTTTCTCAGGCCCTTCCTCTTTTTTTCCTTTTGGGATCCCTTTAGTGTGATCCCAGAGGTCTCAAGCTATCCTCATTTCTTCTCATTCTTTTTTTCTGTTAAGCAACAATAATTTCCACTATTCTGTCTTAGAGCTCACTGGACTGTTCTTCTCTATCATTTAGTCTACTATTGACTCCTTCCAGTGTATTTTTCATTTTATTTTTTGTATTCTTCATCTCTGCTTGGTGGTTGGTTATATTTTCTATCTCTTTGTTAAAAACTTCTAACTTCTCACTCTGTGCATCCATTCTCCTTCCAGGTTCTTTGATCACCTTTATGATTAATACTCTGAATTCATTCTTGGATAGATTGCCTTCCTCCATTTCATTTAGTTTTTCTTGGGGGGTTTTATCTTGCTCCTTTGCCTGGAACATATTCTTCTGCTGTCTCATTTTATCTAAGTTTCTATTTGTATTTTTATGTATGTGGTAGACTCTTCACGACATTAGAGAATTCACCTTATGCAGATGTCCTGTGAATCCCCAGCAATGCACTACTCTCTCATAGCCCATGCTGTATGCTCTAGCTCTAGGGGTTCCCCCTAAGAGGGCTGCATGAGTCCTTCTATTGTGGTAGGCTGACTATACTGGTGGTTTAGGAGGCTTAGTTGGCCCCTAGTTTGGCTGGTTGCCAGGCCCTGCCTTGTGTGTGTGTGACTGGCTGCTGTTTAGTATGGCCTGGTGATAAGATGGCTGGTTGCAGAGCCCTTGGGGGCACTGGGGCTAGTGCTGGCTCACTGGAGGGCAATTCTGGGTTCCTAAGACTTTGGGACTGTTGCCCACCCACTGGCTAGTAAAGCTAGAATGTGGCATTTGTGCTAGAGCACTAGCAAGGAGAGTTATTTCCCGGAGTTTGGCTTCAGGGCCCAGTGATCTCAGAATTCATTTGGTGAATGAGGGGAGTTTTGACACAGTTGAGTGTGGAGTCTATGGTGTCCCAAATATTCCACTGGCCTGCTAAGGAGCAGGACGAGGGTCCAGCTGGTCCCAGGGTAAAGTGTGGCCTCTTTGTGGACTCAGGCTGCAGACTGCAGGATTGTATTTTTCTTGCTTTTGGTGTTTATCCTCTGGGACTGAGGCTGGCCTAGAGGCTAATGCAAGCTTCCTGGCAGGGAGGGCTTGTGCTTGCCCACTGATAGGCAGGACCATGTCTAGCAGCATGTCTAGAAGTTTCTGTGGCCTCATGGGTTTAGAAGGCTTGTCTTCTGATGGGTTGGGCTGTGTCCCTGCTGAGTTAGTTGTTTGGACTGAGCACTGCCATCTATGGGCTGTTGGGTTGGGCCTGGTCTTAGCACTAATGATTCAGAACATTCAAACATATTTGAATGTTTACAGATTTATCTGACATCAGTATCTATATACCCAAGTTGAGTCACAGCCACTCCACAGCCTCTCCAGGAGATTCTCCTGTAGGTTAGGTCTGGCCCAGGATCCTACTGAATTACTGCTTTTGTCTGGGTCCCAGTAAAAGTCATATTTTGTGTGTACCCTTTAAGAGTGAAGTTTATTTCCACCAGTCTTGTGGAGCTCCTACAGTTAAGCCCTGATAGCCTTCAAAGCCAAATGCTCTGGGGGCTCTTCCTCTTGATGCCAGACCCTCAGGCACAGAAGCCTGTTATGGGGCTCAGAACTCTACTCCTATATGAAATCTTCTGCAATATAATTTTTCTCTGATTTGTGAGATACCCACCTGGGATGTATCAGATTTGATTATATTGCAAGTCTGCCCCTATTACCCATCTTGTTTAGGTACCTTCTTTAGGTATTTATTGTAGAAGACCTTTTCTGGTAGGCTCCAGTCTTTTTCATCAACGACTGTTCTGTAGATATTTGTGATTTTGGTCTGCTTGGGAGAGGAGGTGAGCTCAGAGTCTTTCTACTTTCCTTTCTTGGCTGCTCAGTTTTAATAAGAATAAGAGTAATATTCTAATATTTCATATTATGCTTTCTATCAGGATTTCCTACATAGTTTTTAATATTTTAATGTAGTATTAAATCCTCTTTTAGTTCTTCTTTTTATTGGGAAAAGTCCCTCAATTTTGAAAACAATTGTACAGCATCTTTTAAAATAGTTACATTGTTTTTATTCTTTAATTTTTTTATTCAATTAATTACATTAAAATATTTTCTAATACCCCATTATTTATTTCCAGGAATAAACTCTATTTAGTTTTACATATCGTTCTTTTATTTTCTTAATTTGGCAAATATTTATTGAACACCTCAGCAATACCTGACACTGTTTCAGGTGACATCTCCAAATGAAGATATAAAATAGGCAGTTGGATAAATACTGTGGAAATTTGAGGATGCAACTACAGCCAGGTTACAGATATGAATTGGGAAGTATCAGCATATAGGTAATACAGATTTGCAGTGTAGTTTAGTCTGAGAAGTTTTAGTTCAGTGAGAGAAAAGGAAATGTCCAGCAAATGAATCATGGGCACTCCAATTATAAATCAGGTTGATGAGAGGAATTAGTACAGGGGATCTAGAAGAAGCTGCCAGTAAGATAGGAGGAAAACAAAGAAAATGTGATGCCCTAGGAGCCATGGATCTAGTCTGTTAAATTTAACTAGAAAGTTAGGGCAAATGAAGACTCAGAATTACTGTAAGAGTTAGCCAGTTTATTTTGATTTATTTTCAGTGTATGTCTCAGGGACATCCATGATTGTTTGCTCAAATCAGGCAGCACATAAGCCTACATCATCAGGGAGCAATCTATATATCAATTTCAAATTCCCTGTTCCTGGGCTATGAATAGTAACTTGAGTCTTCTGTAGTTGTTCATTGGCTCTATCTTTGAATATGACTGTGAGTCTCTGTGTGTGTATGTATATAAGCCCTCAATAATTATTAATCATCATTGTTTTCTCGTTATTTTATTTTTATGTAAATTGTTACTATTTCCATTTACTTATACAAGTCACATTTGTTCTCTAACACATGGGTGGGTTAATAGTTTCCCATGTACATCTCGAAATTCCTACTACTTGAGTAAATAACATCAGTTCTAGGGATTTACCTAGCATTATTTTCCTATAAAATTGTAATTTTTTTTCCATATCCTTTTGACAAATCTCACTTGTAGTTTATGTTAATCCAACAGGTATGTGGAAGTCAACTACTATATGATAGGAATATACACTTTGAGTGAATAAAGGTAAACCAGACACAAGTATGGCTTGTAAAGAATAGATAGTCTATTAAAAGAGATGGAGCTGTCTCATAACAACAATAATACAAAATGGAAATTAATATGATTATGATATAAAAGGTAAAGATAAAGATTCAGAAGAAGAAGTCAATATGATTCGGAGTGACAGGGAAGCCAACGTTTAAACTAGGCTTTGGAATATAAATATAGAGATGAATAAGTGATACTCAAAGAGTGATCAGAACAAGTGAAAAAAGAATGCTGGATCAGATAGTACAGTGAATAGCAAGTGCTTTTCTTGAGCTAAAATTCATGAATATGAATTGAACTCATAGGAAATAATGTTTGAACAGAAAGATATATCAAGATCAGAAAATGGAAAGCTTTGGAGTAAATGAAGAATTTACTTTTTACTATGATCTGGTGGAGTTTTGCTACATGTAGATTTAAAATATGAACTTAATACAAAAAATTTATAGTAGAAGACTGGTAAAATTTTCTCAAGATAATCTCAATGACTATCAATTAGCAACATACAATTTGTTTTAACATTGGATGCCACTTTGTTAAAACACTTTAGAAGGACTCAGGACATAGTCTCCAAGTTAACAAACCAGTGTTAGTGAAATGCCACTTTTCATTATTGTTGTACTTAGTTATAGTATAATTTTAATAAAATTAAATAACTTTATGATGTTTATTAGGTTTACTCTTCCACTAAGATATTCAATATAATTATACTATTATTATTACCTAATAATTCAAGGAGCTGATAACAATGAAGATAACTGTAATGAAAGGAATAGGGAATAGATTTCCATACTAGATTCCTAGACAAATTATAATCATTAATTTACCAAATTAACTGACAAGTACCCCAATGATATGCACAAAATGGAGTCTGGAAACTAAGCCAGATATATATTGAAAGTTTGGTATATGAATGACAAAGCACTATGAACAATTGTAAGATGAATAATAAAATATTTATCTATATTAAAATATTTAAATCCCCACAACAATAGCATGCAAACACACTCACACAAATATTAGATTTGCTAAGTATCTAAATGTAAAGACAAATAATTTTGAAGTTCTTAGTAGGATATATATGTGTGGGATTGAAAAATGTTTAAACAAGAATCAAAGTAAAAATAAAAATGCAACTAATTTGCTAAAGTGCTGGTGATGTTCAGTGTAGGTTCAGAGATTTATATGAACTATATGATTAAGGGACAAAGTTATTCTCCTAAATATACTTCATGATCTGTGCCTTCATTCTTTTCCCAAGATCTTGGGTCATCTTTACTGTCATTACTCTGAATTCTTTCTCAGGTAAATTGCCTATTTCCTCTTCACTTAGTTAATCTTCTGGGGATTTATCTTGTTCTTCATCTGGAACATATTTCACTTTAATCTCACTTTGTCTGACTTTCTGTGTTTGTGGTTACTGTTCCTCAGGATCATAGAGAGTTCCTCTTGCATCTAATGTCTGCCCTCTGGTGGATGAGGTTGGTCTAGGGGCTTGTGGAGGCTTGGTGGGAAGTACTGATGCCTGCCCACTGGTAAGTAGAACTAGGTCTTGTCCCTCTGGTGGGCAGGGCCATGTCAAGTGATATGTTTAGAGGCAGCTATAGCCTCAGGACTGCTTTAGGTAAGCCCGCTGCTGATGGGTGGGGCTTTGTTCCCACCCTGCTGATTGTTTAGCCTGAGGCATCCCAGCACTGGAACCTGCATGCTCTTGCATACAGCCAAGTCTTGGTGCCAAAATGGCAACCTCTAGGGGCACTCATGCTGGTGAATGTGCCCTGGGGCCTATGTGACCAGTGTCCTTGACCTCACAGTGAGTCACAACCAACCCCCACCTCCCCAGAAGTCCTTCTGAAGCCAGAAGGTAGGTCTGGCCCAGGCTGATTATGGAGTCACTACTTTGACCTGGGTCCCAGTGTAGGTGAAAACTTGTGTGCTCCCCTCAAGAACGGAGTCTCCATTGCACCCAGTCCTGTGGAGTTCCTGCACTCAATCCCTGCTGGCCTTCAAAGCCAAATACCATGGGGGCTCCTCCTCTAAATTCCGGACCCTCAGGCTGGGGAGCTTGACATGGGAGGCACACAATTCTCACTCCTGTGGGAGAACCTCTGTCATATGACAATTTTCCATTTGGTGGGTTGCCTACCCAGCAGGGATGATACTTGATTATATTACAAAAGTGCCTCTCATATCATCTCATTGTGGCTTCTCCTCTGTCTTTGTATGTAGAATGTCTTTTACGGTAGGTTCCGTTCTTTTTTGTTGATAGTTGTTTAGCAGTTGTGAGTTTGGTGTTTTCGTGAGAGGAGGTGAGTTCAAGTTCTATTCCGCCATCTGTTCATTCCTATTGTGAATATACTTCATAATACATTATTATGACCACTTTATCCTATTAAAATACAGCAGACCATAAATAGTACAAAGTATAAAATTTTCTGTATAAAAATGCCATAAGAAGCTCTCCAAGTCTACACAAACTCCATGTTTAAACATAAGCTATGATAGGATACTACATAAAGACAAATAACTTAGTGAGCTAAGAATGTTCTTGAGATCTGGTATTCTGCTATTAAATGCTAGATATACACTGTAGTTAATTAATAGCTTCAGAAATGAGTAGCATCAATATTTCTTAGTTGAAGTCAAAAACATACCATCAAATTTGGAATACTTGGATTGAGTCTGTAAGATTTTTAAATTGGATATCTGTGGTTAATAAAAATGGACTGGAGTTCCCTTTGGGTCTCATCAGGTTGAGAATACAACACAGTCTCTGTGAGGATGCAGGCTCAATCCCTGGCCTTGCTTGGTAGGTTAAGGATCTGGTGTTGCCGCAAGTTGTGGTGTAGGTCACAAATGCAGCTCAGCCTGTTGTTGCTGTGACCTAGGCTTCAGCTGCAGCTCCAATTTGACCCCAAGCCTGGGGATTTCCATATGCCAGAGGTGCAGCCATAAAATTAAAAAAATATATATAAGGGGATCAAGATATCTTATGACTGTGACCAAGATGGTAGCGTAGGAAGACCCTGAGCTCACCTGCTCCCATATACACACCAAAACTACAACTATTTACAGAGAAACTATCCATAAGAAAGACATGAGGAATTCTTCCTGTGGCCTAGTGGCTTCAGAATCTGACTTCAGTGACTTGGTTCACTGCTGAGGCACAGATTTGATCCCTGGCCTGGTACAGTGGGTTAAAGGATCTGGTGTTGCCACAGCTGCAACGTAGGTAACAGCTGCAGCCTGGATTCAATCCTTAGTCCAGAAACTTCCATATACCATGGGTGTGGCCATAAAGAAAAAAAGAAAATGATATGAAAATTGGCAGAAAATATTTGTGACACTAAAGATATAAAGAACCATGAGATGGGTAGGAGGGCTGAAGATGGGGTATAGTCAAGACCCACAGCCCTGGATGGTGACCCACAAATGAGAGAATAAACACAATTTCAGGGTTTCTCTACAAGGAGCAAGGTGTCCAAGTCTTACTTTGGGGTCCTACACTTAAAGTGTTTATAGTTCCAGAAGACATAAATAAATAATTACCAAAAAAGATAGGGAATACTGCAATTAAAATAGGATCTCCTGGACCTTGCAGAAAGCTACCCAGGGACCCAGACACATCTTCCAACAGACTGGCACTACACACACGCCTGGGAACACAGCTACAGGTTCCAAAACCCACCCAAGAATGGATTGGCAGCAGCCTAATGCTCCTCCAGGCTATGCAGCTAACCACAAAGGAAACCTAACTTCTCCTTCAGCAGGTTCAAAGCCACCGTACCCACAGTAGTCGACCCTCCCACAACAGAAGGGCAAATGTAACCTACATAGGGGGTACCCCTAGAGCATATAGCTCTGCTGAATAGAGAGGAGTGTGCTGATAGGCACCATGGGGCATCTCCTACATAATTCCACTTCTCCAAGATCAGGAAAGATATCTATCACATAGAAATAATACAGAGAATTGGGGAAAATGAGTCAGAGGAATATATTCCAAATGAAGGAACAAGATATAACCTCAGGAAAAGAACTAAACAAGTTACCCAATAATTAAGAGATCAAAGTAATGACTATAAAAATGCTCATCAAACTTAGAATAGATAAAAAGAGTTAGACAATGTAAAGAAAAACCAATAAGAGGAACTAAATAGAGCTGAAAAATAATTGAATTTTTTTACACACACTAAAAGGAATCAACAGTAGATAAGGTAATACAAAGGTATTACCTGCAATACATGATCTGCAAGTCAGAGTAGTGGAAGCCACCCAATTTGAACAGAAAAAATAATAAAGAATTTTTAAAAATGAGAATAGTTTAAGATATCTCTGAGACAATATCAAGTGTACCAACATTTGCAATATAGGGGTCTGAGAAAGAGAAAAGGGGATGGAGAACATATTTGAAGTCATAATAGCTGAAAACCTCCCTAGCTTAGGAAACATCTCCAGTAACCACAGAGTCTTCAACAGGATCAACCCAAAGGGGAACATCCCAAGACACATTGTAATTAAAATAGCAGAAGTTGAAAAAAATCTTAAGAGCAGCAAGAGAAAAGCAACTAGTTATGTGCAAGGGGACTCTTATGAGAGTTCTACTGGCTGACTTTTCAGCAGAAACTTTCCAAGTCAGAATGGAATGGCACAATATATTCAAAATGTTGAAAAGAAAAAATCTGTAAACAGAAATAACCTACCAGGCAAGGCTATCATTCAGATATGAAGGTGAGATAGAGAGTTTTGAAGACAAGCAAAAGCAAAAGAATTCAGCATCAGTAAATGGGCTTTATAATAAATGTTAAATGGACTTCACTAAGTGGAAGAGAAAAGACCACCAGTATAAAAAATGAAAATTACAAAAGGAAAAACCTCATTGGTAAAGGGAAACATACACTTAAGAGTAGTATATTAATTACCTAAAAGATAGTAGAAAGGTTAAAAGACAAAAGTAGTAAAATCATCAATATCCACAATAAGTAGTTAAGGGATATTCAAAACAAAAAGATATAAAAAACATTAACCATGGTGGGGGAAGTAAAAGTTCAAGATTCTTAAAATGTGTTCAAGCTTAAGAGATTATCAACTTAAAATAATAATATATATGTAGTTATATTCATATAATATTCATATTATATATATAACATGGTTATATATAGTTATATATGAACCTGATGGTAACCAGAATCCAAAAAAATCTATAATACCTACACACAAAAAAAATGAGAAAGGAAACCAAACATAACACTAAGAGAGTCAACAAATGACAAGGGAAAGGAGCAAAAGAAGATGAAAGAAACAATAAAAACCCTACAAAAATCACCCCAAAACAAACAACAAAAACCCTACAAAAATCAGCCCAAAACAAATAACAAATTGACAGTAATTACTGACATCCATAATTGCTTTAAATGTAAATGAGCAAAATGCTCTAATCAATCAAAAGAGTAACTGAATGTATACATTAAAAAATACCAAGACTTGTATATATGCTGCCTACAAGAGACTAATTTCATATATGACACACAAAGTGATAGAATGAAAAAGGTAAATAAAAAGAAAACTAGAATAACACTTTTTTTATACAAAACAGACTTAAAAAATACTGTAACAATAGAAAAAGATTACATAATGAAAAAGGGATCAATCCAATAAGAAAACATAATAATTATAAATATATATGTATTCAACATAGGAGCACCTAAATACATAAAGCAAATATTAACAATATATTGTGTACATACCATTCAGACAAAAATCTGTAAGAAAACATTGATCTTAAATGATAAAGCAGACCCAGTGGACTTAATAGATATACATAGAACAATGCATTGAACAGCAACACATTCTTTTCAAGTGCACATGGAACATTTTCCAAGATAGGTTATGTGTTAAGCCACAAAACAGAACTGAAATTTAAAAAGATGGACCCAGAAAGAAACTCATGCACTTATGGTCAATTAGTTTATGACAAAGAAAAAACAGTCTCTTCAATAAGTGGTGCTGAGAAAACTGCACAGCTACATGTAAAAGAATGAAATTAAAATACTCTAACACTAAATACAAAAATAAAAAGGATTTAGAGACCTAAATGTAAGACTGGATGCTGTAGATTTTCTATAGGAAAATGTAAGGAGAAAACTCTGATATGAATTGCAGCAATATTTTTCTGGATCTATATGCTAAAATAAAAGTGAAAATAAATTAGACCTAATTAAAGTAAAAAGCTTTTTTATGATAAACCATAAACAAAACAGATAACCTACTGAACTGCAGAAAACATCTGCAAATGATATGATACAGGGTGAGCGTCCAGCATATGTAAACAGCTCATACAATTCAACATCAAAAAAGGTGACAACTTGATTAAGAAATTGGCATAAGAACTGAATAGACTTTTTTTTCTAAAGAGGAAATGCAGATGGCCAACAAGCACCTAAAAAGATACTCAATGTCACTAATCTTCAGGGAAATGAAAATCAAAACCACAATGATATATCACCTCACACTGGTCAGAATGGCTATCATCAAGAAGAACACAAATAACAAATGTTGGTGAGGATGTGGAGATAAGGGAACCTTTGTACACTCTTGGCAGGAATGTAAATTGATACAGCCACTGTGGAAAACAGTATGGAGGTTTCTGGAAAAGCTAAAAATAGAATTACCATATGACCCAGCAATTCCACTCCTAGGAATATATCTGAAAGATATATTTGAAAAGATACAAAAATTTGTCATTTTCAGCAACATGGATGGACCTGGAAGGCATTATACTAAGTGATAGAAGTCAGAAAAAGACAAATACTATATGATATCATTTATATGGGGAATCAGTAAGATACAACAAACTGGTGAACAAAACAATAAGTAGACTCACAGGTAAAGATAACAAACTAGTGGTTACCAGGGGTGAGGAGGGGAAGTACAAATTATTGGTTGTAAGAGAGGCTATAGGATGTACTGTACAATATGTGGAATATAACCAATATTTGTAAAATAGTTGTAAATGGAGTGAATCTTTAAAATTGTATAAAAATGAATTTTAAAAAAATTAGAAGAAAATCTTATCAAGCATCTATTTCAATCACAAACATGAACTAGAAAATTAACTATAAGGAAAAAAATTGCAAAAACAGAAATGCATACAGGTTAAACAATATGCTACTAAATAACCAATAACTGAAGAATTCAAGGTAGGAATCTCAAAATACTTGGAGACAAATGAAAATGGAAACACAATGACCCAAATTTCATGGTTTGCAGCAAGCTCAGTAGCAAGAGGGAAGTTTATAACAATATAGGCTTACCTCAGGAAACTAGAAAAATCTCAAACACTATATACTCACACTTAAATGAACTAGAAAAAGAGGACAGACAAAACCCAGCTAGTAGAAGGAAAGAAATTATAAAGATTATAGCAAAAATAAAAGAGAAAAAAAATCAAAAGGAAAAAATGAAAGAGGAGTTCCTTTGTGGCTCAGTCAATTAAGGACCCAAATAAGGTTCAATCCCTGACCTCGCTGAGAGCATTAAGGATCTGGCATTGCCACAAGCTGCAAAGTAGGTCACAGATGAAGGCTGAGTCTGATGTTTCTGTGGCTGTGGCATATTCTGACAGCTATCACTCTTATTCAGCCCTTAACCTGCAAACTTCCATATGCAGCAGGTGCAGCTATAACAAGGGAAAAAAAAAAAAAAAAAGAAATCACAGAAACTAATAGCTTTTTAACAATCGCCTTAAAATTATTTTAAGCATCTTTTCTAACCATAACAACATGAAACTAGAAATCAATCACGGAAAGATAAATGAGAAAAAAATTACATAGAAATTAAGTAGCATGCTACAAAAAAACCCTAAAAAACAGTGGGTCAATAATGAAATCAAAGAAGAAAAACATACTTCAAGACCAATGACACTGAAAACACAACCACACAAAAGGGAGGGTTGGAGTTCCCTTTGTGGCTCAGTGGTTAATGAACCCAACTAAGATCCATGAGGATGCAGGTTCGATCTCTGGCCTCACTCAGTAGGTTAAGGATCTGGTGTTGCCATAAACTGTGTTGTAGGCCAGTGACTGTAGCTCTGATTAGATCCCTAGCCTGGGAACTTCCATATGCCACAAGTGTGGCCCTAATAAGCAAAAAAAAAAAAAAAAAAAAAAAAAAAAAAAAAAAGAAAAAAAACTATGTGGCAAGCAGTTCTAAAAGGGAAGTAAAAGGTAGTCCTCCCTCAAACACAAGAAACATTCCAAATAACCTAATATACTACCTAAAAGAAGTAGAAACATAAGAACAAACAAAACTTAAAGTGAGCAGAAGCAAGGAAATTACAAAAATTGAAAGACGAAAGATTAAAAAACAGTAGAAATAATCAATAAAACCAAGACCTGGCTGTTTGAAAGGATAAGCAAAATCTAAAACCAGTAAACCTCCGGCCAGGCTCACCAAGAGGTACAGAGAGAGGACTCAAATAAGAAATGAAAGAGGAGAAACAGTAATGGATACCACAGAAATAAACACAATAACCTAAGAGAATTCTGTGTATAGCTGTGTGCCAACAAACTGGACAACCTAGAAGAAAAAGACAATTTTGCTAGAAACATACAGCCCACAAAAACTTAATCAAGCAGAAATACATAATTGAATAGACCTGGTCACTAGAAGTGAAATAAAATCTCTAATTTAAAAATTCCTTGCAAACAAAAGTCCAGGACCAGATTTCTTTACTGGGGAATTCTACCAAAACATACAATGAATTTATACATGTCCTTCTAAAACTCTTCCTGAAGACTAAATAAGAGAAAACATCCCCAAAGTCATTCTTTGAAGCCGTGATCATCCCCATACCAAAACACTACCAAAAAATAAATTATAGGCCACTATTTTTGATGAGTGTAGATGCAAAAATCCCCAACAAAATTTTAGCAAACCCAATCCAACACATAAAAAGGATTACATACTATGATCAAGTTATATTCATTCCAGGGTCAAAGGATTGTTCAACATATGCAAATCAATCAGTATGATACATTAAAACAAAAAGAAAAAAGACAATGCATGATCATCTTAAAAGATACAGAAAAATCTTGATAAAATTCAACATCATTCATGAGAAAAACCTTTGCCAAAGTGGATATAGAAGGAGTGTATCTCAATATAATAGAAGCTATTTATGGAAAACCCACAGCCAACATAACACTAAAAGGTGAAGAGCTGAAGCATTCCTGCTAAGTTCTGGAAAAAGAAGGATGCTCACTCTCACCATTTCTATTCAGTGTAATATTGGAAGTCATAGACACAGCAATGAGACAAAAAAAAAAATTAAAACATAACCAAATCAGCAAGGAAGAGGTAAAATTATATGCAGATGACATGGTACTCTATATAGAAGACTCTAAAAACTCCACTCAAAAACTGTTAGAACTGATAAATGAATTCTGCATGGCAGAAAGATACACGATTAACATATAGAAATCTGTTTCATTTCTTTACACTAAATGAAATATTGAAAGGGATGTAAAAAAAATTCCATTTAAAATTGCATCAAAAAATTCCATTTAAAATTGCATCAAAAAGTAAAATTACTTAGGAAATAACCTAACCAAGGAGATTAGAAATATTAATATTGTTAAAATGGCCATTTTACCCAAAGCAATCTATAGATTTAATGTTATCCCTATGAAATTACCCATGACATTTTTCACAGAATTAGAACAAGTAATCCTAAAATTTATATGCACCCACACAAAACCCCAAAAAAACAGAGGTGGAGGCAAACTGTTCCAGATTTCAGGAAATACTAAAAAACTACAGTAATCAAACAGCATGGTATTGGCACAATAGACATACAGATCAATGGAACAGAATAGAGAGCCCAGAAATAAATTAGACCTAAGGTCAATTAAATTTTGACAAAGGAAGTAAGGATATACAGAGGAGCAGAGGAGCAAAGAATCTCTTCAGCAAGTGGTACTAAGAAAAGTTAATAGCCACATGTAAATCAATGAAGTTAGAACCGTCCTTCAAACTATACACCCAAAAAACCCTCAAAATGGCTTAAAGACTTAAATGTAAGACATGACAGCATAGAATTCATAGAAGACAACACAGGCAAAACATTCTCTGACATAAATTGCAGCAATAATTTCTTAGTTCAGTCCCCTAAGGTACTAGAAATATAAGCAAAAATAAACAAATGGAACTTAAAAGCTGTTGCATAGTAAAGGAAACCATAAACAAAACAAAAATACAGCTTACAGAATGGGAGAAAATATTTGCAAATGATTCAGACAAGGGCTTAGCTTCCAAAATATATAAATAGCTCACACAACTCAATAACAAACAACCCAATCAAAAAATGGGAAGAGTACCTTAATAGACATTTTTCCACAAAAAGATGCTTAACATGGCTAATTATTAGAGAAATTCAAATCAAAACTACTCTATGGTATCACTTCACACCTCTTTGAATGGCCATCATCAAAAGGTTGACAAGTAATAAATGCTACAGAGGGTATACAGAAAAGAGAACCCTCTTAACACTGTTGAAGGAGATGTAACTTGGTGCAGCCACATTAGAGAAGAGTAAGGAGGTTCTTTAAAAAACTACAAGTAGAGTTACCATGTGATCCAGCAGTCTCACTCCTGGGCAATACCCAGGAAAGACAAAAACTGCAAATTGAAAATATATATTCACTCCAGTGTTCATAGCAATCCTATCTACAATAGCCAAGATATGAAAGCAACCTAAGTATCCACTGACAGATGAATGGATAAAGAAGCTCTGGAGTGTACACATATATACACAGTGGAATATTAGCAGGACATAAAAAGAATGAAATAATGCTATTAGCAGCACTATGGATGGACCTAGAGAATATCACACTAAGTGAAGTATGTCAGAGAAAGACAAATATTATGTGATATCACTTATATGTAGAATCTAAAAAATAGTGTAAGTGAACTTATTTACAACACAGAAACAGACTCATAGACATAGAAAACAAATTTGTGGTCACCAAAGGGAAAGGAAGGTAGAGGTGGGATAAATTGGAAGTAAGGGTAGATACACACTTCTAATTATAAAATAAATGAAGTTTTACTGTATCACACAGGAACTATACTCCAATTTTATAAAAATGGCACTGAAATTCCTAGCCACCCACCATACAAGGCAAAAATGATAATAATAGGCATACTCTTTGGAAAGAGGAAGTGAGCTTCCTTCACAGACAAAATGAAAGTCTATATAGAAAAATTAAATTTACAAGAAAAATGCTATAAATTAAGTGAGTCTAAGAACACCATAGGATAGGAGGTGCAAAAAAAAATCATTTGAGTTCTAAATACTAACCAGGAAATACTGGAACTTGAAATTAGAATAATACCATTTATAAAATTTATAAAAGAATTGAGGGATAACTTTGTGAGATTTACACAATGAAAAACATAAAACACTGATGAGAAAAACTTTCTAATAAACAGCAGTTTATATTTTAGTCACAGTGGAATAGCCAATATTAGTTCTCTCCAAGATGATCTATAGATGCAACATAATGGAAATATTTTCTTCTTAGAGAAATCGAGCTGATTCCAAGATTTATTTAGAAATGCATATTACCCCAAAAAACTAAAACAAGTATGAATAAAAGAACTCTTTAAACTAACATTACCTGATTTTAAGATTTACTTTAATTACAGTAATCAAAATAATTTGAATTTTGTATGAGAAAAGACATATACACTGAGCAAAACAGAATTCATAAACTGACCAACATATATGGTGTATTGTTATTTTTATGTAGGTTCCAAGATTATTTAATGGATAAAGCAAAATATTTTCAAAACATTTCCACTACTTTCATTTTCAAGGCCGAAAAAGTTTTTCTTTCTCTGTTATGCCATATCCAAAAATTAAACTTGAAATGGCTTTTATATATCAGTATTGAAGCTACCACAATTCTTGAAAAAAATAACATAGTAGAATATCTGTGTCCTTAAGTGAAGCAAAAATTTCTTAGCATGCAAAATTATGTACCATACAACAAAAAGTTGATAATTTGGACTCCATCAATTTATTTAAAAATGGTTTTCAAAATAAATTACAAATAAAATTTAAAATCTAGCCACAGCCTAAGAAAAATATTTAAAAAATATATCGCATTGAGAATTGTAAGCAGAACACAAAAAAAATACCTGCAGCTCAATAATAAGGCAAAAGATTCTCTCCTTGACCAAATGCTGCCCAAGCTCTCTGAGATCTTTCTTTATTAAGCTTCAATCTTGGCCTATAAAGACTTGAGTAAAATACTAATGTGGTTTCTAATAGCTCAAGCCACATCTCTAACATGACACTAGCCCCCCTAAAGTGCCTGCTAAGAAAACTGACAAAATTTTGCTGTTTTGAGTATTAGGCTGCCAAAAGAATTTTCCATTAGTTCTAGACAATAAGTCCCTATCTCCTAGCCTCTGTGGGAGGATAGAAGCCTAACTTACATAAGTGCCAATTAACAAACCAATGTGGGTTTCATATGGACCAACCCCCTTCTGATTTTTATAATTTTAATTTCTCTGATTCTACTGAGCCCCTGCTTACTTCCCTTTCTATTCTCTCATTCTCTTTGTAAAACACCTAATTGCCACTGTACAAACTGAAGTTGAGTTCAGTTCATACTGGACTCTTTTCCCTAGTGTTAATAGTATATTATTGATTAAAATCTGTCTGTCCTTACCACTTAGTGTTGGTTTTGTTTATCTTTGATAGTATGCAAAATATTTGAATAGGCATTTCACAGGAGACTGTAAACAATAAACATATGGAAAGGTGCTCAATATTATCAATCACAAGTGAAATGCAAATTAATTTACATACCAAATACAAAGGCTAAAATTAAAAAGACAATATCAAATGCTGATGATGACAAAGAGCAGTTGGTACTCTCATAAATGGGATGTATGTTTCTTCAACCACTATAGAAAATTCTGGGGAGTCTTTTTTGAAATTAATCACATACTCAGCAATCTCACTTCTACTTATTTACCCAACAGAAATTAAAACATATGTTCATATAATGACTTGTACTCAGATTTTCATAACTGTTTCAATCGTAATAGTCAAACACTGGAAGCAACTCTAATTCATCATCTGTGTTGAATGAAAAACAAAATATTGTATATATAGTAAGACAAAAGTGAACAATAAAAAAGAACAAATTGTTAACTCATTGAACACAGAGATGGATCCAAAACCTATTATACTAAGTAGAGTATAGGAAGTAGAAGAAACTGGTAATAGAAATATTCTACTATATGATTTGGTGGTGGCTATAAAGGTATCAATCTCACTGAATTGAACTTTTGGTATAAAGAAGAGATGGTAGCTGGGTAGCGGGGTTGGCAAAATGGACGAAGGGGATAAAAAGGTATATTTCCAGTTATAAAATAGAATGTATAACCTCACAACTATGGTTAATAATACTGTATTGCATATTTGAAAGTTGCTAAGACAGTAGATATTAAAAGCTCTCATCACAAGAAAAACATTCTGTAATTATGTATGGTGACATGTTAATGAGACATTGTGGTGATCATTTTACAATATATCCAAATATTGAATCTTGATGTACACTTGAAACTAATATATGTAATTATAACTCAATAAAAATAGTGATGGAAGCGTTCTACTATATGATTTGGTGGTAGCTATACAGGTATCAAATCTCACTGAATTGAACTTTTAAATCTTTCATGTAAATCATACCTCAATAAAGCTGATTAACAAATAAATTGATCATTTCAAGATACTGATATCTATTGCAGGAATAAATATTGCTATTAGAAACAAAGTGTACTTTATTGATTCTTAGACACTCTTTTTTTCATATTGTAACATCTCTAAAATGAGAATAAACCTTACAATTTATGGTTTCTTAAACTTGGAAACTTTTTTTTCTTCTCTTGGCATTATATAAGATAATGAGGCTTCTTACAGTTGATGGCATATTAGTATCAAAGAAATATGGTAATATATATTTAGTAAAAAGTGGAGTTAAGCTAATTCTGCTATGTGATATTTATAACTATGTGTATTTCATGGGAATTGGATATCCTGAGGTATATTAAAAGCTACACTATTCCACTAATGGCATATAAAAACACCACTCTTATAAACATTTTGTTCCTTAGGATTGCTTTGGCGATTCTGGGTCTTTTGTTGTTCCATATAACTCTCCCAGACTTCAGGCAATATTATAGGGCCACAGTAATCAAGACAGTGTGGTACTGGTACCAAAACAGACATACAGATCAATGGAACAGAATAGAGAACCCAGAAATAAACCCAGACACCTATGGTCAATTGATCTTTGACAAAGGAGGCAAGAACATAAAATGGGAAAAAGTCTGTTCAGTAAGTATTGCTGGGAAACCTGAACAGCTGCATGCAAATCAATGAAACTAGAACACACCCTCACACCATGTGCAAAAATAAACTCAAAATGGCTTAAAGACTTAAACATAAGACAAGACACCATTAAACTCCTGGAAGAAAACAATGGCAAAACATTCTCTGACATCGACCTTACATCAGGTCGGTCTCCCAAAGCAACAGAAATAAAAGTAAAGATCAACCAATGGGACCTAATCAAGTTGACAAGCTTTTGCACAGCAAAGGAAACCAAAAAGAAAACTGAAAGACAACTTACAGAATGGGAGAAAATAGTATCAAATGATCCAACTGACAAGGGCTTAATCTCTAAAACATACAAACAACGGATACAACTCAACAGCAAAAAAAGCCAACAATCCAACTGAAAAATGGGCAAAGGACCTGAATAGACATTTCTCCAAAGAAGATATGCAGATGGCCAACAAACACATGAAAAAATGCTCAACATCACTGATGATTAGAGAAATGCAAATCAAAACTACTATGAGATACCACCTCACACCAGTCAGAATGGCCATCATTAACAAGTCCACAAACAACAAATGCTGGAGAGGGTGTGGAGAAAAGGGAACCCTCCTGCACTGTTGGTGGGAATGTAAGCTGGTACAACCAATATGGAAAACAGTGTGGAGGTACCTTAGAAAACTATTCATAGAACTACCACATAACCCAGCAATCCCACTCTTGGGCATATATCCAGACAAAAATTTCCTTGAAAAAGACACTTGCACATGCATGTTCACTGCAGCACTGTTTACAATAGCCAAGACATGGTAACAACCCAAATGTCCATCGACAGATGATTGGATTAGGAAGATGTGGTATATATGCACAATGGAATACTACTCAGCCATAAAAAAGAATAAAATAATGCCACTTGCAGCAACATGGATGGAATTAGAGATCCTCATACTGAGTGAAGTAAGTCAGAAGGAGAAAGACAAATACCATATGATATCACTTATATCTGGAATCTAATATACTGCACAAATGAACCTTTCTACAGAAAAGAAAATCATGGACTTGGAGAACAGACTTGTGGTTGCCAAGAGGGTGAGAGAGGGAGTGGGATGGTAGGGGGCTCTGGCGTTCATAGTTGTAGACTATTGCCTTTGGGATGGAAAAGCAAGGAGATCCTGCTGTATAGCACCAGGAACTCTATTTAATCACTTGTGATGAATCCATATATGTATGTGTAACTGGGTCATCATGCTGTGCAGTTGGAAAATTGACAGAAATCTGTAAACCAGCTATAATGGAAAAAAAATATAAAAAAATAAACATTTTGAATTATTTAGACAAAAAGCCAAATATAAACAAAGTGTACTAATAACAGAAAAACTGATTATCAGCATACATAAACAGGCATAAAATATCACAAGAACTAATTTGCATTTTAATTATGTATTTCAAAATTAGAGAAAATAAAATGTATATTATAATAGAACATATATTTACCACCCATAATCAAAATTTCAGTTTTAAAGAAAAAACATATATAATTCCATCCCTACTTCTTTTCTATCTCTTTCATGAGAAATAACTATAGTCCCAAAATTATTACATGTTCTCCAAACTTATGTTCTTACACTTTGTATTCATCATAAGAAATTACCAAGTTATGGGGCTTAACACAATAGAATATTATCTAACAGTCATAATACATGAACTAAACTACATATATCAACAGAGATCAATCTGGAGAACATAAATTAGGAGAAAAAAATCAAGTAATGAATGTGTTATAATAACAATACCAAAGTACTTTAGGCTTTTTCCTATGTACTAGGCACTGCTCTAAGCACTTTATATATACAAACCCATTTAATCTCAAGAGCCTAGTTTATATATGAGGAAAGTGAGGCATATGAGATTAAGTATTTTGCTGAAGATCAAATAGCTATTAATTTATTTATATGGTCTGTCCCTGCAATCTGAGCTCTTACCTACTCAATTATATAAATACAGTTTTGAACTAAACTGCTATAACAAATAGACACGATAGGAATTGCATCTTAATTCAGATAACAGCAAATAACAAATGTTTCATGTCAGCTTGGTGGATGAGGTGAGGGGACTAGACAGGTATTCAGTGTTTCAGGAAGCTAGACATATGGCATGACTAACATTAATAAAGGCAAATTTCCTCTGTATTGTCATTTTCTACTTTTCTTACCCTAAACATCAAAATATCTTCAAAGAACCTACTTATTGCCCTGAAATAAGGAAACTGTTTTCATCCAGAATATATAGTAAAGAGAAAGCAAAAAAAATTTTTCAATTTTTCACTTGATTTTAACAGATACAAATTCTTGCATATACCAGTATATTCTTAACAGTTAAACAGAATGATTTTGCATCTCCAGGCAGACAAAAGAGAATTGCCACAGGAAAAAAAAGTATTAAACACCCCTCCCAAGACACATGCTGAACTCAGAATTACACAGTATGCATCTAGCCCCAAAAGATTATGATGTACTTTTCAGTCAAATGTTTCCTACTGCTAGAAAAAAAAAAAATGTAAGCTTTGTTTCAAGAAAAAGCCTTAACTGGAGAATTACTGTACTGCTAAGGTTACCCAGTGAAATATATTGCATAATCTAGTAAAAAAAAAACAATTAGGTTTGGAAAATAATATGATCTTTCTGTTGAAAAGTCTTATACGTGCCATCGATGCTTGTATCTGTGCAGTTTAATGTGTTCTCCTAAGAAACCTCCTAACTCTGAAGGAAGGTCCCACAGAGCCTATGCATATCCCAGTATGAGCGAATCATTTCTGTTATCTAATAATTTCTTTCAAATATACCTTTGCTGTTCTCTGACTATCCTCAAAAGTGAGACTCGCCATGGGGCATTCATTTTGTCTGCCAAGTATTATTTTAGATGTTGTTTGTTTTTCTGCTCTTATACTTTAGCTAGAAGTTCATGACTCCAGAAGAGATAACAAAGCAACATTTATATTAAAATGCTAAGAAAAATAAATTTCTCATATGTAAACCCATTATTTTTTGTTGTTGCTAAAGCATGAGTTCTTTTTAACATAGGACAAAAGAAGTATTTAAGATAGTTATACAGGAAGAATAAGCATTATTTAAAATAAAAATGGTAAATAGTTTGAAGTATTACTTATTTCTATTATTTCCCAAGTATTAAGGATAATCCAAACGGAAAACAACATATGTAGGCAGCATATACAATTCTGACTGCTTATCAATTCAGCCTAAAATAGAAGTTAATTATACAGTTCATGATAAACATGTCCTTTACTACAGGTCCAATTAAAGTCATTTCACTATAGTATCTAACATAACTGATAACCTAATAAATGTCAATTATTTAGCATTATTGATCAGGTTACATAAGCAAAATACGTAAAATTGATATAAGTTCTTCATAACAGGAAAAAGGCAATGCTTTTCTACCATGTCATATATTTTCCAAATTATTTTGCAAATTGTGAGGACTCATTTACTCAAAGAAATGGTCTAATCAATAGGGAATGATTTTCTTTTTATTTAAAAGCCTCAGTTTAAAAAAATACACATTTCTGCTCATCACTTTGTTAGCTGATTAAATTAATTTGCATTATGTTACACTCATTACTTAGAAACTATAATTAAATGATTGCTATGCTGAGTTAGAACTTTAAACATATTTGCAATATAAACGGTAATACTCCAAGAATCCATGGCACAATGCTTTGTCTTCTTTTTGCAGAGTTCTTAGCTACTTTATGGAGTATCTTTTAGGGAATTGCATTAAGATTTCAAAATATTAACAAGGAAAATACAAATTAGAAAACTATCACAATGAATTTTTCATTCTTAATGTACATATTTTCCTGATTCTTGTATTTTTCATCCCATTTCTCTTGTTGCCTCATCAAAATTTATTGATGCTGAGGCTTAATCAATTTTAATGGTTAATAGCCTGGGAACCAGTTCTTCTGACCATGTACAGGAAGGGGAACAGGAAGAAGCAGTTATAGACAGCACTTATTAAATGAACCCTGGAGAAAAATCAGAATCCCACAGACCTTCCCTCTTTCCTGAAAACAAGGGTAGGTAATTAGGACATATGTTTATTAAATAAAAGCATTTTGAGAAAGAAATACTCAGTTTAGTCTTTGTGGGTCCTTTGTGGGTTAGGCATTCTCAAGCAATGATGTCAGTTTTCATTTCTGAAGCAAACTATGCTGCCCACTTTTGAATAGTGGACTTTTTCAGTCTCCCAAGGCAATAGAAATAAAAACAAAAATAAACAAATGGGACTTAATCAAACTTACAAGCTTTTGAACAGTAAAGGGAACCATAAAAAAAAAAAAAAAAAACCAACCAAACAACAGCAACAAAAACCGGAAAAGACAGCCTATGGAATGGGAGAAAATATTTGCAAACAGTGAGACCACATGGACTTAATGCCCACAATATACCCCCCCCCAAAAAAATGGACAGAAGACCTAAATAGATATTTTTCTAAAGAATACATTTGGATGGCTAGTTAGGCACATGAAAATAAAATGCTTAGTGTTTCTAATTATTAGAGAAATGCAAATCAAAATAACAATGAAGTATCATATCACACCAGTCTGAATGACCATCATTTAAAAGTCTACAAATAACAAATGCTACAGAGGGTATAGAGAAAAGGGAACCCTCCCTACACTGTTGGTGGGAATGAAAATTGGTACAGCCACTATGGAAAGCAGTATAGAGATTCCTCAAAAAACGAAAAATAAAATTAACACATGATCCAGCACTCCTAGTCCTGGGCATATACCCTGACAAAACAATGATTCAAAGAGATACATGCACTCCAGTGTCCATTACAGCACTACTCACAATAGCTGAGACTTGGAAACAACCTAAATGTCCATGAATAGATTAAGACGATGTGGTGACTATAAACAACAGAATACTGCTCAGCCATAAAAAGAACGAAATGATGCCATTTGCAGCAAGATGGATGCAACTAGAGATTCTCATACTAAGTGAAGTAAGTCAGAAAGACAAAGACAAACACGATGTATCACTTATGTGGAATCTAATTAATGGCAAAAATGAACCTAAAAACTGAAAATGACTTATGGTTGCCAAGGAGGAGTGGGAAAGGAGTGGGATGGACTGGGAGTTTGGGGTTAGTAGATGCAAACTCTTATAATGGATAAACAATGCGGTTCTATTCTTTAGCCCAGGGAACTATATCCAATCTCCTGGTATAAACCATAATGAAAGGAAGATAAAAAAATGAATGTACGTGTATGTATAACTAAATCACTTTACTGTACCACAGAAACTAGTACAACATTGTAAATCAACTAAAATAAATAAATAGTGGACTTTTAACATTGTAGAGAATGTGTTCATGAGGAGAAATGTTGCTTAAGTGGTTGAAGCACTTTTGAAGGTTTGTCCGTTTTCAAATAAGATATTAAAATAATTTTAATAAAGTCCATTTGCTTCCATTTTTATGTTATGAAGTTTAAGAAAAATCTCATAAAGATTTACTGGAGTATTTTAGAAGACGTTCGTTCTTAATTATAAGTAATACTGCTGAATATTGCTGTTATTTAATTATAAAGTTTCTATAAATCACAAAACAAGTGCTTTCGTGTATGAAACAAAAGAAAAAATGCATAATCATACAGTTTAAGAAAATGTTACTTAGAAATTCTCATAGTAAAATCTACAGCTGGAAAAATAAAAAGCAGCATGAACAAAAATATAATGGTCTTGAAACTTGCAACAAATAACTGCACATTTTAACTAAAATAAGTGAAGAAACAAAAACATGCCAATGGAACAGATTGCTGATTTATTTTTAAATATTACTTTGTTTTTAAAAATAAAGACTTTCTGTAAGATGGAGGATTAAAACATTACTGAAAAAAACTCACTTCCTCAGTATTTATCAAATGAAGAAAAATAGTAAAAATAACAAAATTCACCAGCAAGACCTAAACTGCAAAAGGGATACAATGAAATGCCCAACCTATACAAGGTAGTAGCAAACAACCAAAAAAAAAAAAAAATGCAAATGATCTCCATTAAAAAAAAAAAAGCATCTTTCCTTGTCCCATCTCTCCCAAAAGAATAATACTTAGGATCCTGCAGATTCTCATTTATACTTCATAATTTTGAGCAAAGCTGATTGAAGTGATTCATCAGCTCTAGGAAAATCAGGATAAACCCAAGAAAGTACAAATAACTTACATGATGGGGGAAAATATCACCAGGAATTTATTTCTATGTTTCAGGATTAGAGCTGTATTATTTAAATAATTTTATTTTCATTTAAAACTTACTATACTGGGTTAAGTAAAAGATCTAAAAACTATGGGAGTTCCATACTTTTAGCTGGGATGAATGGGCCCTAACATGGCAATTAATAAACAATAAGAAAAAGAATGAAGGTTATATAGCATGGATTATACTAAGATGCAGCTGAGACCTAGCCCTTCCACAGACATTCACTCATTCTTTTTCTTTTTTTTTTTTCTTTCTGGCCATGTCAGTGACATGCAGAAGTTCCCAGGCCTGAAACTGAACCTGCGCCACAGCAGTGGCAGCTCTGAATCCTTAACTCTAGGTCATCAGGGAATTCCATTCATTCGTTCTTTTAATCATTCATTTAACCGCCTTTTATTTAGAATGCATTATGTATATGGCACTGTTCCAAGTACCGAAAAAAACAGCAGTGAATAAATCAGACAAAAATATCTACTTTTATGAAGTTTAAATTATAATATTTAGAAACAGATGTTTAAAACCCAAATAGGTCTACAGTTTATTAGAATGTGATTAAACATTAAAGAAGAAAGAGAAGTTGTTGGGGGAGAAGGGTACCAATTTTTAATAGGATGATCCAGGAAGTCATCTGTGAGAAGGTGACAAGTGAGCAAAGACTGGAAGGAGGTGAGAGGGAACCATGTGGAAAGGTGAAAGTGAGATTCTAGGCATCAGAAACAGCAGGTACAAAGGTAAGTGTGAGGAATAGCCAATCAGACAGTGCCACTTGTATGGAACAGAGATTAGTAGATGAGATAAAAGAATAATTGGGTTGGAGGTGGAGGCAAGTATATTATATAGACGCTTATACCATTAACTATTTTGACTTTCAAACAGAATGAGAAGTAAAGCCATGGTGTGCTTTGAACAGATCCTAATTTACATTTTAATTGGCACATTCCGACTATGGTCTTGGTCACGAGGATAGACACAAGGAAAAGCAAGCATAGAAGCAAGGAGACCAATTAGGAAATTACATCCATAATTCAGAGAAAAGTTGATGACAGTGGTAGCAGCGGAGTTTATAAAAGGAGGTTGAAATTTGAATATATTTGGAAAGTAGGTCCAATAAGATTTTCTGGCAGATTGGATGAGGATGTGAAAAAGATCAGTGAAGCCAGAAGTTTGGCTTTGGATACATAAAATGTGAAATGCCCACTAGACATCCAAGTGGAAGTTTGATGTTTGAAGTTTAGTGAAGAGATCCTGACTGGCAATAAAACAAGTGACCTTGTCAACATAAAGATAGCATTCAAAGCTGTCACCAAGGTTGTGAGATAAAAAGGAAACTGAAAAGCAGAGTCTAAGAGCACTCCAATTTTAGCAAAGTTAGGGTGATCAGAGGAACTGGAAAAGGAAATTGAAAATGAGTGGTCAGTGAGATAGGATGTTGTCCTGGATGTCAGGCATATAGAAGTTTCAGAAGGAAGGAGTGTCAAGTGCTACATCAAATGGTTCATTTATGCCTCATATCAGATTCCAGATATGTGATATCATATGGTATTTGTCTTTCTCTTTCTGACTTATTTCACCTAGTATTAGAGTCTCTGGTTCCATTCATGTTGCTGCAAATGGCATTATTTTGTTCTTTTTATGGCTGAGTAGTATTTCATTGTGTATATATACCACATCTTCTTAATCCAATAATCTGTTCACAGACATTTAGGTTGTTTCCATGTCTTGGCTATTGTGAATAGTGCTGCAATGAACGTGTGGGTACATGTATCTTTTTCAAGGAAAGTTTTATCTGGATATATGCCAAAAGTGAGCTGTCTGGGTCATACGGAAGTTCTACGTATAGTTTTCTAAGGTACCTCCTTACTGTTTTCCATAGTGATTGCACCAATTTACATTCCCACCAACAATGCAGGAGTGTTCCCTTTTCTCCATACCCTCTCTAGCATTTCCTATTTGTGGACCTGTTAATGATGGCCTTTCTGACTGGTGTGAGGTAGTACCTCATGGCAGTTTTTATTTGCATTTCTCTAATAACCTGATGTTGAGCATTTTTACATGTGCTTGTTGGCCATCTAAATATCTGCTTTGGAGAAATGTCTGTTAAGGTCTTTTGCCCATTTTTCAATTGGGTTGTTGGCTTTTTTGCTCTTGAGTTGTACAAGTTGTTTTTATATTTGAGAGATTAAGCCCTTGTCAGTTGCATCGTTTGCAACTATTTTCTCCCACCTGTAAGTTGTCTTTTTTTTTTATGGTTTCCTTTGCTGTGCACAAGCTTTTCAGTTTGATTAAGTCCCATTGGTTTATTTTTGCTTTTATTTCTGTTGTTTTGGGAGACTAACCTGAGAAAACATTTGTAAGGTTGTTATCAGAGAATGTTTTGCCTATGTTCTCTTCTAGGAGTTTAAAGGTGTTTTGTCTTACATTTAAATCTTTAAGCCATTTTGAGTTTATTGTTGTGCATGGTGTGAGGGTGTGTTCCAGTTTCATTGATTTACACGCAGCTGTCCAGTTTTCCCAGCACCAATTGCTGAAAAGACTAAACATACAAAGAGGAACTTATACCCATCCTCCTTAAACTTTTCCAAAAGGTTGAAGAACAAAGAACACTCCCAAAGACATTCTATGACACCACCATCACCCAAATACCAAAACCAGACAAAGATATCACCAAAATAAATAAATTTTTAAAAAAATTAAAAAAATAAAATAAAAACATTTCTTTAATTGCTGTATTCTCCCCCATACAGTCATTAGCAGGGACTATGTCTACTTTACTTTCCAATGTAGACTATCTCTCTCACTCTCTTTTTCTTCCACTGATGCTCAAAGTCTACCATGAATTTACTGAAGACAGAAAAGGTGTGAGTTATTTCTTCTACTTTGTATTCATTTATAGCTGAAATAATTATTTAAAGGAGATACTTCTTTACATTAGTTTGTAATCAATGGGATAGTTCAATTGTGAAGGACTATAAATATTTGATTCTTGCCTTTCATGTACCTAGTTTTCAGGATAAGTAGATGCCTGACACACTAAAATGACTCATACCAGCTCACAGAATAGTTACTAAATGTTCAAAATTTTCACTCACTACTTATTTAAAATTGTTCACAGTTTAAGTACTTATACCACAGAAATAGTTAAATGCTATGAACAGGACTGAAAAGTTATATAGCTATTTATAATTTAAATTTGTTTCCAATGATGAGACACCATATTTTTCAACAATGCTACCTTAAAAAAATACTTGGAGTTCCCATCATGGCTCAACAGTAATGAACCCGACTAGTATCGATGAGGACATGGATTCAATCCCTGGCCTCGCTCAGTGGGTTAAGGATGGCATTAATGTGGTGTATGTCGCAGACATGGCTCGGCTCCAGCATTGCTGTGACTGTCGTGTAGGCCAGTGGCTGCAGCTCCTATTCAGCCCCTATCCTGAGAACTTCCATATGCCATAGGTGTGGACCTAAAAAATCAAAAAAATAAATAAAAATAAAAAATTTTTAAAAATTAAAAGTCACTTGAAAACAATTAGAACACCAAGAAAATATTTAAAAATGTATAATTTATTCATAATTGCAACCAATATACTTGTGTATTTCCTTATAAGCTTTTAGTATGTATGTTTTTAAAAATTAAAATGCAACTTCTAATTTTGTTATTCATACTTTACATTGCAACACAAATATCTCATGTTTAAATATCCAATAAGCAACATTTGAATAAAGTAATTCACTAAACGGAAATAACAATATGGCAATTGTCCTGAATTTGTTGGGTATTTAAATATTTTCAAAATATTTATAATTATACAAAATTATCTGAAGAATATTCTTGTGTATTTTATTCTTGCCTATTGTCCTTAAAATGTATGCCAGAATTAGATTATATATGAAATTAATATTAACTTTTTATAGATTATTACATATAGCTAAAACTGGTCTTTATGTACAATAGATTCTGGTTTTGACATCAAAGTTACACTTCTGCATTTAAATAAGCTTTATAGATCTTATAGCAGAGGGAGTGGGGAATAAAAGGACATCATTGAGAGCTAATGAGAAAAACTGAAAAAGTGTCCATGTGAAATAATGTGAAAAAAATTACCTCTTAAAGTTTTAAACTTCTAAGCTATATTTCATATGACCAATTATTATATTCAATCTAAAAAAAAACTTTTGTTGAACTTTCTATTCTCTAGGATCTTAAAGTCTGAATGTCCTCTCTTACCAATCTATAACGTCATTCAAAAAATAAGAAAACACTAGCCAAAGTCACATACAATGCTGTAAATTAGTAAAAAAAAAAAAAAATCGCTTATATGAAATCTCCTATAGGATTAGATGTACATGAAGAAAAAAAAAGTGCTTGAGGTTTTAGCTGAAATTATTTTGCTTTACTAACACATGAATGCTAAAAGAAAAACCTATTATGTTCTAAGAACTATTCAAGCAACTATAATGTAACATGTTTTGCTTCTTACAATTCTGAAAGGAAGTTATTGCTATCATCTTGTTAAAGACAAGGCAAGGCCAACATTCAGAGCAATTAGTCTTGGCCAAAGTGGCAAAACTAAAAACTGGAAGTCTGAAGCCCATGCAGAAAAGGACAGTGGTAAATGACAATACAGTCCAGAGGTATTTCATTTAGATAATATAAGTTGGATCTTTAGACTACAAGCTGCCAATAAAACAAGACTGCACTCAAGTACCAATCCAACCAGAGGTCAAAGCATTTACTCAGGATGAGCATAAAGGCAGGCAAAGGGGCCCCTCGCCCCCAGCAGCATTCCTCCCATTTTCACAATGATTACTCTCAGGTGCTCTTTGCTCACTGTCATCCCAACAATAAACAGCATCAGCAAATATATAATATTCAAGACACTAACCTAACCCAGAAGACGAAAACAGAAGTTGAGAGTCCTTGACATGAGATTTCTTGGGTTAATGGTTATTGAAAGGATAGATGATCGTTGGAAAGAAATTACAACCAAAGAGGCAAAGAGTGATTAAGATACAGAGGGGTTAGTGTGAAAAAGGCAGATTTAATTGGTTACATGCTGCAAGATGCAAAAGTCCTGAGTTCTTGATGGTATGTATTGTTTCAACCACTGTATGTTGAAACTGTGCTTATACTGTTCTAATATTATCTATTGTGAATATGTGATTTCAGTACCTAGGCTATCATAGTTGCACATATTTTTAATAATCCAATTTACATTTCTTATCATCATCTCAAAATATAAAATTCAACTAACCAAGTCCAGTACTACTATATTGTGCAACTCTAGGGTGCACACAGCATTCTAACTAAACAGTGAACCTGGAGTTGTGCAATGGGCAAATCTTACCTTATATATTCATGTTCACTTTGAAGAGGTTTTTATATAAAACTGATTAGCTACTATTTTTGCAGATATTTTTCTCTATCATTTTTTTTTCTTTTTTGGTGACTCCATGCCATATGGAGTTCCCAGGCCAGGGATCAGATACCAGCTGCAGTCTCGACCTAAGCTGAAGCTGCAGCACTGTGCCAGGCTGGGGATCAAACCTGCATCCCTATGCTCCAAAGACGCCACCAATCCCATTGTGCCACAGTGGGAGCTCCAGCAATTATATACTTTTAAAAATGTGTTCATGGTAGCAAATGAAATATTTCATAGCATCTGGAATATGTATGTTCTTCTGCAGAGTGTTCATACAATAAGCAGACTTTTTAAATCTGTAGCATGTTCTACACAATCAGGATACAAAAATGAATAAGACACCATCATGGTCCTTGAGAAGCATCTGAACTTGAAGCTATCAAACCTCAAATCACATAACTAACTTGCCTGTTCTGATTAGGAGTTCACTAACTATCTTTCAATTATAATAGTTTTTCATGCGGCACCTAGGGAGAAAATGTGCTTCCGAGATGACTCAAGTGTCTGATTCCCTGGATAGTTGTATTTCTTACTCTGAATTTATAGCCTGGCACCTTGATTATAATTAGGCTTCGCAGGTAGCTTTCCTTATTTGGTATCTTTAGCAATTACAGTTCTTATTGTAAGTTGATATTTGGGTTTTATATGTCAGTCTCCTGAGCTTGGTTAGCATAGGTTTGCCCATCAATTTTATGTGTCTTTGGTGTAATAGAAAATAAAATTTCTGAAATAGAATAGCTGAGACTTACGCCCCAAGTGAGGGTAAATTTACTACAGTAGTGTCACATTTTAAATCTTCTTGGGAATTACCCACCTATACTTCCCTAGTTAATCAGCCTCTTCCTTTAGGTTAGTTGAACCACTTATATATCTGGTAGTAAACAGGTTAAAATATTAGGTTAGATACTAGGTTTTCTGAACCTATTGTAATTCATGCATAAAAATTATAGTTCTAAACAACTTTAATGTTTCCTCTTAAATATTTGTATATTTCCTTTGAATAACTATATACTAAAAGCACATTTAGCTAATGGCTTCTCCCTACCTACCGTACCATCCATAATCCAGAGAAGCAGAAACTATAAAAGTAGGCAATATATTTTCAAGTAACCCATGGGTCAAAAAAAAAAAAATCAGAATGCAAATTAGATAACATTCTGAATTGTAATGGAAATACAACATAACAATAAAAAATCAACTTAGTGTGCTACTCAAGATACTTAGCTGTTTTCCATTTCATTCACTTGTATTTTTCATTTAACAAGCATTTAGTTCTATATATTTAAAATTTAAAATCATATTTAAGGCCACTAACAAATCATTCACCTAAAATCAGATAATATTAGAATAAAAAGAAAGTAGGAAGCTTTACATACTGTCCTTCAAACCCGGTTTCTGATATATTTGTAATATCACATTATTACTCACTAATCCCTTATGATTTGTTTTCTTCCCTAAATAACTAGTGAGGAATTTTGTTATTTAAATTAACAAAAAGGTTTTAATGGAAAAAAGTTTAGCAAATATAATTTGACTATGAAGCTAAAAAATATTTACCAATTAATTCTGAATCATAAGAAAATTTGTAGAAGCCTCTGATGCAGAGTTACATAATACAGAAAAAGTTTCCTTTTAAGTTTTTAAGATGAAACTTTATTCCTCCTTATGAGCTTTAGACATCCAATCTATAAAATTATAATTGATGCACTAAATCTTAATTAGGTTAAGATCTGCAAGAATTATTAATATTGTCTTGCCTTAAAATATACCATAAAGAGCAGTGCAGTTTCATTAGCACATTGTTCAGGGGATCATAGAGAATTTCCAAATAAGAAAAGGTTGATAAAGAATAAATTAGGATTTGTGTCATTTTTATATGAAAAACAATCTAAAAATAAAGCTTTATTTAGGTGTTAATACTATAATGTTACTCATAGTATTTGATTTTATATCAAGAAAAATCTGCACTGTTAGCATTATATAAGGGCAAAAAGTACATAAAACTGCTGTTGTTTTCCCCAATTTTACCACATATTAAAGAGATGAAAAAGACTATCCACTGCGAAGAGGTAAAACAGAAGTCTGTGCTACAGAATTACAAATGACACCATCGTAGTGTCCTCCAGGTAACCAGTGTTATACAATTGGTTATTAGAATTAATTCTAAAAAATCTAAGAACACTGAAAGCTTAGCAATAGCTTTACATAGAAACATTAAGTGTCTACTAAGAACAGAGCATTCTGCTGAACCCTGTAAAAGATACAAAGAAGCAGAAGTTCTATAATTATCAGGATAAACTCTTATTAGGGTGAAAATTATGTCTTTGGCATTAAATTCTACATCAGTATGGAGACTGTGGATACTGGAAAACTTTATGACAAGCTATTTTAAATATTTCAGGCAATAATTGATTCCAAGCATCTAATAATCTGTGGTGGATAACTGCCAATAATTCATTAGTTCCATTTGTATTCCTCACCTTCCATCCATCACACACACAATGCTGGGGACATTGACTCTAGAAACCCTACAGTCTAGGGCAGAGAAAGATAAACCCAACCAGCAAACCAACCCATATTCCCTAAGTCCTGCCCAAACACAGACAGCCACAGAAAGGATCACTGCTTTCGAATGAGAAGTATTATGAGAAAGATAAGCACAGATATTACAGTGGTATAAGACTCCCAGGAACTAACGAGCAAGTTTTGGATGAGGGTAGGGAACTTCCATTTCTGCATAGGATCTAATAAGTTGCAGTTGCTAATGTCCTCATTGCAACAACTAGTAAAATCCATTAAACAGATGATGTGAGAAAGTTATGTATTTTTTTCAGATATCAGTGTTGAGGAAACCAAAAAAAAAAAAAAAAAAAAGAGTAGGCAAACTAAAATACCAAAGTGATGAGCCTTTTCTCTGCAGATAATCACCAACTGTTTTCTAGAGCTGTCTGATTCTGGGTATGACCTCAGGATCAGAGTGGGATCACACAAAGTGACTACTAGAGTGAGGAGAAACCAGCAGAATATTTGATGGGCATGTGGAGCCAGCGCGACTGTTTGGAAACTAGAGAAGCCACAGTTTTCCACATCAGGGGTAAATGCACAAGAATGGGGTTCAGCCTGAAGGGAAGAATAAAATCTTTTCCATCTTTCTGTGTTTGACTGTCCCATCACATATGCATACGTGCTTTCTGGTGCAAAGCACTAAAGCTAAATCTTCCATAGTCTTTCACAGCTAAGAAGACAAAAATCTACCAAGCTTTCAGCCAAATTTCATAAAGGCCATGTCCAGGGAACAAGAGAACCAAAGGTGAACTGAGTATTAAATAAAATTGCAACCTGTGCTGTACTGGGTTAGACTGAAGTGATGAGTCTCATGGGTAAATCCTCTCTATTGACAAATTGTTTAGAGCTAAAGCTTTCACAGTTGTTCTATATAATGTCTGACATACAATAAAAAGTACTTAGGCAAAGAGGCAGGAAATCGTGACCATTAGAACAATAAGTAAACAATAGAAGCATATGAATAAATGATTCAGATATAGAAGTTATCAAAGAAGAATATTACAGTATCAATGTTACTAACAGTTAAGGAAGAGACAGAAAAAAATCATGGAAAGAAGAAAAATTTCTACATAGAATTAGACTCTCTATAAAGGAAGCACCAAAATCAGACATTTAAAAGTTGTTGGGCGTTCCTGGCGTAGCTCAGCAGTAAAGAATCTGACTAGAATCCATGAGGATGCAGGTTCAATCCCTGGCCTTGCTCAGTAGGTTAAGGATCTGGCGTTGCCATGAGCTGTTGTGTAGGTCGCAGATGTGGCTCAGATGCCACATGGCTGTAGCTGTGAACCCATATTCCCTAAGCTACAGCTCCTCTTTGACCCCTAGCCTGGGAAGTTCCATATGCCATAAGTGTGGTCCTAAAAGATAAATAAATAATAAATAAATAAATAAATAAATAAATACATAAAATTGTATAAGCACAATATCTGAAATTTAAAGCTGATTGGCTAAGGTTAATAGCAAGCTGGATGGAGAAGACAAGATTAGTAAACTGAAAATCAAGTCAATAAAATTTATTTTGGACTGAAACATAGGAGGAGAAAAGCATGGAAATAATAAAATAGAGTGCAAGAGATATAAGGACACAGCAAATATCTAACCTACTTGTAATTAGACTACCTAAAGGAGATGACAGGGAAATTTTGATAATGATGAAGAATGTTCTCAAATTGATCAATGGTATCAAACCACATATTTAAGAAGGTCATTAAATCATAAGCAGAGTAAACAACATGAAGACCATAACCGCACCAAGGTCAAACTGTTGAAATACAAATATTAAAAATAGGAGTTCCCATTGTGCCTCAGTGGGTTTAAGACCCAATCTTGTCTTTATGAGGATGAGGCTTTAATCCCTGGCCTCGCTCAGTGGGTTAAGGATCTGGTGTTGCTACAAGCTTCAGTGCAGCCCAGATACAGTGTTGCTGTGGCTGTGGCATAGGACACAGCTGCAGCTTCCCTTCTACGCCCGGCCCAGGAACTTTTTTTTTATAGCAGCTGCAAAAAAAAAAAAGACTAAAATAAATTTTAAAAGCAGTAACAGATGATACTGATAGCAGACTTTTCAAGAGGCATATGGAAGTCCATAAAAAATGTGGTGAGCTCTGCAAGATTAAAAAATTTTCTAACTTAGATATTACCCCTGTGAAAATATACTATAACAATAAGGATGCAATACGAATATTTTCAGACAAAGAAAAGAGAATTATTCAATAGCTGAGGAAATTGGTTACAATAGAAAAATTACACAGGATGCTTTTCAGGCTGAAAGAAAAATGACCCCTGATGGAAAGCTGAAACTGAAGGAAGGAATGAAGAGCACCAGAAAAGGTGACTGTTGATATATAGACAAATACTGATTTTTTACAACATTATTTGTGTCTTGTGGATGTGCAATATATAAAGAAAAGTGTCTGACAATAATAGCACAAAAGGTAGGAGGAGACTAAATAAGGCTAAAGTGAGGTGTGGTTTCACAGTGCTTAGGAAGTGCTAACAGCAGTACCTTAGAAAATTTCTAAGAAATCAAGAATGTATATTGAATCTAAAGTATAAGCACTAAAAATTAATACAAGGAATAAATAAAAATAAATGATCAATTGAATGTAATTGATAATATAATGAAATGAAAAGAATATAAACAGGTTTATAGTTGTTTATATTCTTATAGTTTATAGTTGTTTATATTATAGTTTTTCAATAAAAAACTAAGAAAGAAGAGAGGAATAAAAACAGCAAAAAAGTACATGGAAGAAATAAAAAATAGGTGGCTGATTAAGTGCAAAGATATTAATAATTGTACAAAATCTAAAGTTCTGAAACTGCAATTAAAAGACAGATGTGGTCAGAATAAGTTTAAAAAACTGTGATAAAACCACATGCTATTTATTTGAAACATGCTTAAAATACAAGAAGGAAAGGCCAAGTAAAAGAAAGGAAAAATATACCACAAAATACTTATTAAAAGAAAAAGGTGTGGCTGTATTTATATCTGATTAAGAAGACTTTAAGTTAAAAATAATCACTAGAGATAAAAAAGGGATGATTCATAATCATAAATGAATTTCAATAAGAAAATAAGATAGTCCATTTTCTCTGTTTAATGTTGATGTCCAAAGTATATAAAGAAAGTTTTAACAGAGTAATAAGGAGAACTATATATCTACAATTACAGTAGGAGATTTTAATGCATCTCTCTCCATAACCAGTAGAATAAACAGACAAAAAATGACCAGTAACAGAACCGAAAATTTGAGCTAGGTCACTCACCAAGTTGACCTACCATACCTGAAGAAGAGAAATTATTTTTCAACTGCACATAGAATGTTGACCAAAACGTATCATTAGAAGATCATTTGCCATAAATACACAATAATCTTCAAAATAAAAATATATAGCAAACAAGCAGCTATGCCATTAATGTGCATACCTTGCTAAGAACTTTTTTTTTAACTTAAGATTGTATAAGGAATAATTAAAAATTAACAAGTTAGGAGTTCCCATCCTCGCCCAGTGGTTAACGAATCCGACTAGGAACATGAGGTTTCAGGTTCAATCCTTGGCCTTGCTTGGTGGGTTAAGGATCCGGCGTTGCCGTGAGGTGTGGTGTAGGCTGCAGATGTGGCTCGAATCCTGCGTTGCTGTGGCTGTGGCATAGGCCAGCGGCTACAGGTCTGATTCGACCCCTAGCCTGGGAACCTCCATATGCCGTGGGTGCAGCCCTAGAAAATGCAAAAAAAGACAAAAAAATTAACAAGTTATATGAGAAAATAAGATTTGTACTTTGAAATATCTGAACTGGCAACACTGCATATTGGATAAGACATGTAGGAGACCAATATGTTAGGAAGCTTGTGTAGTAGTCCATTAGTAAACTCAGTGGATAATATGATTATGAAATAGGAAAGCAAAAGCAGACATAGAAAAAATGATAGAGATTAAAGATATAAAGAACTTCCAGGAATAAGTGACTGGCATCAATAACTAAGATAGGAAGCGAGCAGGTGTAATATGAGCAGTGAGATAGGTTCACTTTAACTTGGGGTATGATACACTGTCATTGAACAGTCTAGAAAATCCCCAGCTGGAAGTGTTTGGCATGAAATTCAATGTGTAATTGAAGCACTTGAGAAAAATGTGAACTAGATAAACAGACTGGAATTTAACAGTAGCAACAACCATCATAGCGATTGGAGCATCTGAGGGGAATGAAAAGAAGGGAGGAGGAAGGTAGGAAGAAGGGAAGACAGGGGAGGAAGAGGAAGAAAATGTAGGAAAAGGAAGAGAAAGGAAAAAAGGGAAGGATGAAGGAGGAGTGGATGTGGAAAGGGAATAGTAAGGAAGGGAGAGGGGAAGCGACCTCATGGTTTAAAAATATTAATAGCTATACTTGTTGAGCATGCACCAGATATCATAATAGTCTCTTTAATAATTAAAAAAATCCTTACAACCCTATGAGGTAGATATGATTACTATCTTTACCTAAAAGAAAACTGAGTTTAGAGAGATTTGGTAACGTGCCCAAAGCAATCTAGATATTAAATAGCAAAATAGGGACAATACCTCCAAATATTTCAGACAAGTTTCATGAAATCATACCCCATACTATAGTGCCTACCCAGTCTATGTCACAAAGCTAAAATCAAAATAGGAAAAGTGCCAATACAGATGAAGTGGTCACAACAGCCAATACTGCAAAATCAAAATAAAACAAGCACATACAAAGTAAGAAACAGATCTTGCATTGAAGAGTTCACTACTGCTCTGGACAAAAACAGTTGCCACTGAGTGGCAGAAGAGAGACTACAGTAGGTGAAGGCATCTAGAAGGTAAACAGATAAAGACAATACAGTTGGACCCTTCTTTAGAGCCTGGCCGTGAGGAGAGATTGAGAGTAGTTAACGTGTTCTGGAAAGAGGTCTTATATTTGGCCCAAATATCCCAGAGTCACAAATACACTGTATACTGAAGGGAATGTAAGCAGCTGATAAGGTTATATAAAATGGAGAAAGAAAATAATTGAAGGAGGGAGCAGCCTGAAGAAACAGGACACTGAGGATATTGAGGAAAGTGCAAGAACCCGGGGGGGGAGCCTGACCAGAGGACTGAGATGAAAGTTGTCCTCAAATCCAAGCAAAGATTTTCTTCTCACTAAGAAAGTGGATTCCCAAAGTGTGTATAAAAAAGGAACTGAAGAAATTCTTCCTGAGACTTCTGTTTTCTTATGGAGGAAAAAAACGGTGAGTTGCATTTTATTGGCAATAAAAATATTTTTCACACAGCAGTTGACTTGGTTTTACTTAAATGAATGGTAAACAAAACTCTGAATCACTTCTATTTATCATTATAATTTCTTAGCTTCAGGAATAGAGGCTTTTATGTACTTGAAAATGCTATTTGTAGATATTTAAATCAAAGTTTACATTCCAGTTCTTCCTGCCAGTTAGCTCAATTTTTTTCTCAGCCCTTGATTACCTTGTATTGTTATCTTCTTTATTACTACCAAAACTTATATACACCGTCAAGTCTGAATTCCTCTAATTGCAGCTTCTCTCTCCTAAACATATCATTATCCTACATTTAAGAGATATTGTGTATATATACACACATATATATATTTACACTTATTCATCTTAACTAATATGTTCTCTTTTATTAGGATGACTAAGGTTGGAGCGAGTCTCGGGAAAATAGTCACTAACTAGAATGTCTAATCTGAAAGTTTATAAAATGTTATGGATAGAAACACTGAAACATTGTTTTTGTTTTTATTTTTTTTTTCTTTTTAGTGCCTCATCTTTGGCATATTGCAAGTTCCCAGGCTAGGGGTTGAATCAGAGCTACAGCTACCACACACACCACAGCCACAGCAACACCAGATCTGAGCCACATCTGTAGCTTATACCACAGCTCACGGCAAGGCTAGAGATCAAATCTACATCCTTATGGATAGTAGTGTAGGTGGGTTCTTAAGCCACTGAGTCACAACAGGAACTCCTGAAACACTGGTTTTTTAAAAAAGCATTCATGGATCTTTTAAGTCCAAGGACTCAGTGAAATCAAGCTAAGTGAAAAATAATCAGTCCTTTGGACAAAACCAAAAATGTATCTGGAACATAATCTCCCTAAGGTGGGTGCGAGGCATGACTAATAACTGCTATGAAGATATACAGCTGTAATTAAGTGAGCTACAAATCTGTTTTGTTGTGGTGTGAAACACTTTCAGAGATGAAAACCTTAGTTATAAGAATTTACATGACTGTAAATCATGGCCTTAGTAAATCTATAATGTTGCATTATTGTAAGTAGTTATGGGTATTACAAGCAAGTCATTTTCCCTTCTGGCTTTTCAGATTTAGGGTCTTGCATTCAGAAATGTATACCCATTTGGGATATAGCATTCTGGAATTTTTAACAAGATATAAAATTTCATTTTCACAGAAAGACAGCCTCATTGTAAAGACCACATATCAAGTAAATGAGAAAAGACACGTACATGTGTTTGTGGGTGCCTAGAGGGGAAAAGCAGAAAAGGGAATTGAAAGAAGAACAACTGGAAAATAATCACCCCATAAAAAGTCAACCACTGTCTCCAGAGCAGTAAATTATAAGTTGAGGGAGCAATTTGAAACAGGAAGTTAGGATAGAATGCATAGTTTGTAAGGTTAAAATATAGTAAAGTTGGAGTAAGGAATTTTACAGTAATTTTAATGTATGAAAAACTTTTGGAACTATTCCATATTTTTCTTTGCTTCTAAAAACAGTACAGTAATATTGAATATAAAATTCCCTGTGAATTCAGCCTGTAACTATGTGTTAGAAAAAACATTTCTATTTCCTTTATAAAGGTAAACTTTATATTTACATATTTATAATTTTGTTGAAATCAACTTTAAACTTATATTGAATATTTCTTTTATTTTGGTCTGATATTTCAGTCTTATTAAATAAATTGTTTCAAAAAAGTAACTATATTTTCAACTACTTAATGAAAACCAGGAAAACACGAAGATGGAATGAAGAGTGGAGGAGAGAAATAAAAAATAAATGAAGCAAGTCATCCTTTTTTCCCAGAACTGTCCCTAATTGCACCCTGGGAAATTTCAAAGCTCTTTAGGATCTCCCTGAAATTCCTCTCCTCTGTCACTTGTAATAGAATGAAATCCATGAGCTATGAAGCTGCCTGTTCTGAGTTCAGATCATTGTCCACTAAAAAAGTACCTCTGGATTCATTCAAAATAGAAACTTATTTGCAGTCACTTTTATGTAGTTTAGCCATGAATTTGGATCTGAATCAGAGTTATACATTTTAGGGTTAAATGGAAACTTTCAAATACTCTAATGGAACTTTTTTGTTTTATGTGCAAATCTGAATGTTAATTACGGTGAAGCATATTATACTATACTGTTTTTCCTTTCAATAACTGTGCTTATGGAGCAAGTTTTAGGAAATCTGAGATATATATTCGTTTTACTTGAATTAACCTTTGTGCCATTTCTGTGAAACTTATTAAAAAACTGCTTATTAAAAAACTGCCATATAAAATTATATGGTTTGGTCCTTTAGATAACACATTCTTTTATATGAAAGTATTAATAGGGCTGCCAGTATATCCTATATACTGGAAGCCACAATGATAACCATGATAGGGATGACCCTTGTCTTAACGGAAACTTAACCCAAACAACAATATAGTTTTGTAAGGATCTCTGACTACTGTATGGAAAAACAATACATTTTAATTTAACAATCAAAATGTATAAGTTCATTTAGCCTTAGAACTAACTCTGTAATCCTTAGTTTTAAAACATATTTTTTCAGGAGTTCCCTTACTGGCGCAGTGGAAACAAATCCGACTAGGAACCATGAGGTTGTGGGTTTGTTCCCTGGGTCTTGCTCAGTGGGTTAAGGATCCAGTGTTGCGTGAGCTTTTGTGTATGTAGATTGCAGACACGGTTCGGATCTGGCGTTTTTGTGGCTCTGGCGTAGGTCAGCAGCTATAGCTCCAATTTGAACCGTAGCCTGGGAAACTCCAAATGCTGCAGGTGCAGCCCTAAAATGACAAAAATACAAAAAAATAAAATAAAATAAAATATATTTTTTCAGTTTTAAAAACTAATACATACCTATATTTATATTTATTAGATTATTTCTCACAAACAAATTCATGAAGTTAATTTCACTCCTCAAATATTTTTTCTCTTCAACTCTTCTAGGTATCAAAAAGCTATTAGTTTGACAAACCATATTACCACATCCATTTCTATTAACCACAAAACAATAACTTATAAGATTCAACCCATGATTACATTGTAGTTTTAATGTTAACAACTGAATTAACTTTAACATGCTAACCTCTTAGTTTTGCTATTTGAATTTTTCTATTGCCACCTTAACAAAAAGAACATTAACTATTTTATATATTGCTCTATTATTCAAATAGCTATTACTCATTTACTAAAAATAAAGTGAATAATAGAACAAAGCTTTCTGAAACTATATATCAAGGAGAAAGTTTTATAGCCTTAGTATTGCTTACAAATCAATTCCTTAGAGTAGGTCTGCCATTAGTAGCTTTTAAGACTGCCTAGAGCTGTGTCATTCACTACTGTTTTGACACATTAATGCACTAATGGCATGTGCAGGCTGACATAACTTCTCTCAAGTTCTATTACAATAATTATCAAGAGCCTTCTATGAGACATGCAAAGTTAACCAAGGTGACAAAGAGTATGTAAATACTCAAGTATTGCTGGAGCATTCATTTAAAAATGACATTGAATAATTAAGAATCTATAAAAACAGATAAGAATTATCTGCTGAGAACGTTGTCAGAGGAAACAAACCATGAATAAAAGAGACAGTCACTTAGAAGTGATTGCAGGTATGCTTAAGTATTCATTTTCTTTTTATAAAATAATGTTAAAAGTTATGACATGACAACACAAATCATATAATAAAACCCTATGAGTTATTGGTAGTTTAATTAAATGAATATACACTTAAGGAACCTAAAACATAGTAAAAATGGAACTGTCAAAAATCATTTCAATGTAGTGGGAAGGTGGACACCATTCTTCTGTGAAAAACCAAACATTAATATAAACTAATAAATACGACATACTCAGGAGCAAAAAATTAACCAGAGACAATAAAGTATTTAATAATCTTCCCTCTGTTGCCTCCCTCCGTCGTTTTTTCATATCACAGGCTAAAAAAAACAAAACTCCTCCATATAACCTTCCTGTTAGGTTACTTCTGATAAAAATATTAAGTGCCTTCCTATTATTTATTTTATGAATTAAAACAAAATTTTCATCATGCTGGCTCCCTACCAGCTCATTCTCTTTAACACTATTTTTTACATCCAGTCTGATGGTAAAGTGAGGGAATGACATCAAAATCTTTTAATAGAATTGCTTTCCATCCTTTCTTCTTGTCCTGTGCGTGGACCAGCTATTTGTAGAAACTTGATGCTCTAAGGGACAGTGGAACTTAAAATAGAGACATTAAATTCCCGGTTGTTAAAAACATTAAAACCAGGGATTTCCTACTGTGACTCAGCAGGTTAAGAACTCAACATAGTGTCTCTGAAGATGCAGGTTTGACCCTTGTCCTCACTCAGTGGGTTAAGGAGCTGGCATTGCCACAAGCCACAGTGTAGGTCACAGATGCCACTTGGATCTGGTGTTGCCGTGGCTGTGGTGCAGGCCTACAACTGCAGCTCTGATTTGACCCCTATCCTGGGAACTTCCATATGCTATAGGTGCAGCCATAAAAAGAAAAAGTAAATAAAACATTAAAACGAAAAAACAAATAAGAATGGTGGCTCAGGCTTAAGGCAGAAGAACTGAAAAGAATAAGAACTGTGAACTACCAGTACAGAAGAGATAAGAAATTAAAAGGTACAGTGTAGAGGAAATGAAGAATTGGGGCTTAGAATTGGAACTAAAATATAGGAAGTGGTTGCTCTGTTCTCTTGTTTTCCCTGGGAGATATTCAGATCCAGAAAGTTCCAAAGAATTACATGTCAAAAGAAAGATGGAATTGAGATAGCTATAAAAAGAGAAAGGTGTAAAAAAGCCCACTGAGACTCCCAGAATACCAGGAAGGTATAGAAGGGTGGCCCTATGTAAAATGTTTTTTTAAGAAACACCAAGGCAACAGACACTGAGGAGCACTTGCAGTCATAATGAAGAATGTTGCAGAGAAAAGTGGGATTAAATGGAGATTCAGGCACCTCTGCAAATGCTAGCACAGAGCGAAGATCCCAAGCAGGAAAGTACTAACTCAGGAGATGCTACCTTGGACTAGAAGATGACATGAAATCAAGTATCACTTTGCATCTCTAGCCAGAACACTACACAGCTAGGGACTTACATTATTCCCAAAAGAATGGCACAAGAGAAGCAGGGAGAAAGGGAGAGAAGGAAACTGAAAAAGGAGTACAGAGAGTTTGAAAGAGCAAGGAGGAGGGATGGTAAATCTTGAAATAAACTAGTTGGGAAATCAGATTTTTGAGTCAGAATGTCAGAGTTTACATTTCAATTCCATCATATTTGCTGTGTAACCCTGAGCAAGCTACCCAGCCTTTCCATGCCTCAGTGTCCTTATCTGTAAAGCAAAGACATCAGTAGTATCTAACTCATAGAGATGCTATAAAATTGAATGAATCAAAGCAGTCTTGAGAAAGACAAACAGAGCTGGAGAAATCAGTCTCCCTGTCTTCAGACTATACTACAGGCTATAGTCATTAAAACAGTGTGGTACTGGCACAAAAACAGACACATAGATCAACAGAAGAAAATATAAGGGCCAGAAATAAACCTCCACACCTATAGTGAATGAATCTACAACAAAAGAGGCAAGATATACAATAGAGAAAAGATAGTTTCTTTAATAAGTAGTGTGGGGAAAACAGGACAGATACATGGAAAAGAATGAAATAAGAACATTCTCTAATGCTATACCCCAAAATAAACTGAAAATTGATTAGTCACCTAATTGTAAAGCTACTATAAAACTAGAGGGAAATACAGGCAGCACAGTCCTTGACGTAAACTGCAGCAATATCTTTTTGGATCCATCTCCCAGAGTATGGAAATAAAACTAAACAAATGGGACCCAATTAAACTTAAAAGCTTTTGCACAGAAAAGGAAACCATAAAAAAAAAAAAAAACAACAGAAGGACAACTTACAGAATGGAAGAAAATGCTTACAAATAAAGGTACTGACAAGGGTTTAATCTCCAAATATGCAAACAGTTTATAGAGCTCCATATCAAAAAGAAAAAAAAACCCAATCAGAAAATGGGCAGGCCTAAATAGATATTTCTACAAAAAAAAAATACACATAGCCAAAAAACATAAAAAGGTGCTCAACATGGCTAATTATTAGAGGAATGCAAATCAAACTACAGTGCAGTATCACCTCACAATGGTCAAAATGGCCATCATCAAAATGTATACAAATAATAACTGTTGGAGAGGGTGTGGAGAAAAAGGGACCCTTCTACACTGTGGGTGGGAATGAATAGTGGTACAGCCCCTGTGGTGAACAGTATGGAGATTCCTTTAAAAACTAAAAACAGAGCTACCATTTGATCTTACAATTCTCCTCCTGGGCATATATCTGGAGAAAAACATGATTCAAAAAGATACATGACCCTAGTGTTCACAGCAACACTATTTACAACAGCCAAAACATGGAAGCAAGCTAAATGTCTATTGAAAGATAAATGGACAAGGAAAATGTGGTGTGTGTGTGTGTATAACATTCATTATATATGAATATACAATATTCATTATATATGAATATTACTCAGCCATAAGAAGAATAAAATAATGTCATTTGCAGCAAGCCAGATGGACCTAAAGATTATCATACTAAGTGAAGTAAGTCAAAGACAAATAGCATACAATATTCCTTATATGTGTAACTGAAAAAAATGTTTTGTATGTAAATGAACTTACATACAAAACAGAAATATATCCACAGACATGGAAAACAAACTTATGGTTATCACGGAAGAAATGGGAGAGATAAATTGGAAGTTTGGGATTAACATATACACAGTACTATATATAAAATAGATAACCAACAAGGACCCAGTATATAACACAGGGAAGAATATTCAATATCTCATAATTACCTATAATTAAAAAGAATTTTAAAAGAATATATATATCACTTTTCTGTATATCTAAAATTAACACAACATTGCAAATCAACTATACTTAGCAAAAAATTAAATAAATCAATAAATGTGCAGAGATTAAAAACAATAAAATGAAAGTAAAGCTTTTAAAAAAGTTTTAAACAAGTGGAGAGGATATTCTGGTTAACAACAACAGGATAATTATAACATGTCTAGGTAACAAGTAAGAGACAGTTGGCTAAAGTGAAATAATTCTTTAGAGAGAAAGGATCTGAGTGTAGAGCACTAGATAGGAACTAACTATAAAAATGTAGGGCAAGAACTTGAGTCTAGATCTTGTGTTGCATATGCAGAAGGTCTAGAATACGTTCTACATGCAGAAGGTCTGGCGATGAATGCATAAAACAATGATCGGAGAGGAGTCAATGAAGGCCTTTAAATAGGATTATGTATAAAGCACTAGATTTTGGAAGAGCAATCTTACAGAGTTAGGTTGAGAATAAGAGATGAACTAAAAAAGTGAATATGATAGAAGATACATATATTTTCATAATAATATTCTAAGGTCATTGGCAAGGATAGTTAACAGTGAAAATTAAAAAGTATTTATCATTAGAAATATAAATCAGATGAAAAAAATAACAAAAGGTAATGCTATTAAAATCATATATCCCCAAATACAGTGACTTCCATAAACCAAAAAAGGAAAAGAAAAAGAAAAAAAAATGTACAGACTTATTTTTCCCTTTATAGAAGAATCTAAAATAGCCCACTACAAGTTGTACACTATGGACAAGGCTTGGCCAGTCCTTAAGTTAACAATATGGTTTTGTAGCAGTCTGTTCGTGAACTCTGCGTGATTAAGTATGCAAGTCAGAAAAAACTCTGTCCTAACTACATGTGGATCATCTTATACAAATAATTTAAAATGTTGAGATACGACCATAAAATAAAAATATTCATCACATGTAATAATAATAAAACAATCCAAAAATTTTAGTCATATAATTAAGACTCTTATACATTTCCTTTGTGTATATACTGGTTACAGAATCTTTTTCAGTTTCTGGTCTAGAATATTAAGAAATGCTACCAACCCTACAAAGACAATTTTAGCTTTGTGCTCTGGAGAGGATAGCACTTCAGAAAAAAGTGATTACAACATTTCCACTTCACAGATTTGTTGTAAAGTTTAATTAGTCTTTATAGACACTTAGAAGAAGCACAAATATTTTTACTTTTCCTTCTAAGAATTTATCCTATATGGATAATAAAAAGCTAATGAAAAATCAGCTGAATTTAAGTTTAAAGGGTAACCTATTTCAAATAACAGAGTTTTAAGAATGTTTTTAGAGTATGTGCAAATATGAAATAAAATAAATAACTGATCTTTGAATAGACAATTGGGTAAAATTTTACTTTAAAACAAATTAGAATGATCAAAATGAAAATTAACTTCATATTCTTGAGACATATTGTTAGAATTTATTTTTGGAGTATTTTATATGTGATATTATAATATTTACATCCTGATAAAGAAACATATAACTTAGTTCACTGTTTAGTACTATTGTACATTATTAAATAGTATATTAAAAAGAATACAACTGCATATATCATTTCCCAGTATATGCCCTGATCATCATAGAGTTTCACATTGTCTTTTTTATCTTTAGATGTTCATTAATTTTTGTCTAAAGAAATAATGAATGACTTAACAGAGAGGCAACAAATCAACAGCAGCAAGTCAAAGAATTTTGGAGATTAAGGAAACCTGGGAGGCTGGGGTAGGCCAATCCACTAATTCAACTAATTGGAAACCAACTACACACTGTTAGGTAAATTGTCTAGTTTGATACAGTTAGAGACAGAAGAGAGCAAATTTTCCCAGTGCTTCTCTGTTACACCATTCAGGATCATGATCAGAACTGACAAATCAGTAGCTCAATATTCAGAAATGTACTTTGGACACCACAAGATAAACATGACAGTGAATCTGGAATTAACAACAAAAACAAGGACCCATTATATTACATTATTTCACCATCTTTGGAAGGGTTTTTGAAAAATCAAACTAAAATCTTATCTTCAACAGAAATATACACATGCTCTAATTTGTTGGGAAAGAATTTACCCCAAAGATTACATTTAAAAATTGAACTAATATTAACATGCAAGCATAAATGAGCCAGAATAGAATCCTAAAATTAAAAACAGGATGAATGGAAATTCACTATAAGTATTTGCCATAATTAAATTTAATTTGTCATAAAAAACAAAATATCTAATCCAAGTATATTTTATTAAAAATGTTTGTTGTAATGGAATATCTACCAGTACTAGCAAACACTAGAGTTAGTTACGCTTTCAATATAAAGCCTGAACTTTTGCTATCTCCTATAATCAGAGGATATAATGAAAAAAAAAAAAAAACCTGACTCAATCTACATCCATGAGTGGTGGAAAAACAGTAAAACATAATAATTACATATATCTAATTAATTATTTTAAACACAAATATTTAGTTTGCTACATTGGACTGTTATTTAATAATTTGATGCTACAATTAAAACAGGAAAAGAATATTATAGGTATAACATATACTTACAAAATTGCTGGTACTATAATTATATTTTCCATATTTTTTTCTTACATTGAGGAATAATAAGAAAATGTTGTCTCTTTTGCATAAACATCACTAGTTTTCTTTTAGTATATAATTTAGGAGATATTTTTATAGGATTTCAAATTTTTATAATTTTAAATAGCTCAAAATTTCCCAGATTCCAGTTTTATAGTAGAATCTGATAGAAAATTATATAGTAAACTTCCTTGGAATTAATTTTTCCACTATGCAATTAATATTCATTTAGCCATATGAATTCAATCTGTAACCATAAAAGCTATTAATATATACTTACTTTTGAGGTCACTATTGAGATTTGAATCATTTGTAGTGACACGTTTTACTAGAGAAACTGACAAACATCAGGCAGGTGATGTGCAGTCTTTGTCTAATTTAAGTAATATTCTTAACCTGTGAGATGTCCTACATATAGACAGGTTTAAAATAGACCAGCAGAATTTTTGATTGGACAGTTGAAGAATAAATAAGATGTTGTTATGGCCTGGAAGGGTCTTAAGTTTAAAAACAGTTGTTGACCATCTATACTGAACAATTTAAACAATCTTATGACTGAAGACAGAGGTATGGAAGGAATAATCATTTGTTAAGCCCTTTCAACTACGATATTACAATTTTAATTTCTTGAAATAAATGCTGTTGTATGACCTAGATATTTGTCATATTAATGGAAAAGTTCCTTCCACTACAGTGAAGTGTCTCCTTAAAGAAGCCAGCTAGTCAAACAATTTAAAATGTCATGCTGCTTTAAAGTTACAAGTTTAATGTAATGCAAAGCATTTTTATCCACTGTATAAATAGCACAAGGTATTTGACATTTTCCTACTATTTTATGGCTTTAGATATATAACCGAAAATTTCAAAACAAAAAATTTAGTTCAATATTCTAGAAAAGTAGAAAGAATATGGAGGAGGTTTGGTATAAAATAGATTAGGATTGTAATATAGGCTCTGCTACCTACCAGCTGGATACATATTTTACACAGTCTCATTTTTCAAAATCTATGAAAAGAGAGGCAATATCTATACTTCTTAGGGTAGTTATAAACATTAAGTAAAATATTATATAAGGGCCTAGGAAGCACATAATAGATGCTCAATAAATATGAGTTACGAGGTCTCTTATTTTAATATATTTCCCATACTCTTCAAGATGGGGCTATGTAAAATGTAATTTGCCTTTATAAGCAAATTAATAACAATAAATGAATGTACAGTCAAAATTGTTTATTAGACCTGGCAATCTTCAAAGAAATGATTATCATAAAAACATATATTTAGGTAATAATACAGTTTGCTATGTAATTATTTGACTTTCTAACAAATTCCACTTTAAAATTGGAGACACGGAAAATACTGATTAGTGAGTGTATCTTCGTTAGGCTGAGGTAATTCTGTTTTGCCCAACAAAAAATTATGGTCATTCATTCAACATCCAGGCACTGAACTATATGTTGACAATACAATGATAAATAAAGATACAAATCCTGATGTCATGAGACTTAGAGCAAAGTAAGGGAGATAAACAAGATTAAAATAAATAATCCTAATAATAAATACATAATTAAAACTCAAGTTAGATATCTTAATCTCTAGAGGAAGAACCATACCTGGGTTTGGGGAACTGGGAAGACTTTACGAATGAAAAGTACTTTGCTGATCATGCATGCAACACAGTGATACAGTTTTGATGACATAGATAGACAGTGGAGACTCCAGGTAAACAGCAAGAATAGTTCAAATACAGAAGTTAAATTACAGCCAAATGTATAATGGGTGTAGTTGAACAAAGGAAATTAAGATAAATTTGGCTAACAAGTATTTAATATGCCAATTAAAATGTTATCATTTCTCCCCAGTAAAATTATTCCAATAAATCCCTAAATTAATCACTACAATTGTGCCAGACTTGTTTCTTTTTGGTTGTTGTTTTCAACTTTATAACACAGAGTAAATAAACCTACAGTTTTTTGTACTTCTATTCTGACTTTCTTGAGTGCAAATTTCAATGTATTTTGATAAGCAAGACCTATTTGGTGTTATATTGGTGTGGTTTTTTTTCTCAACTAACAGAAAGCTCTCTGTTTCATCTTCTCTAATTTATTATTGCCTTCTGTTCATAATATCTTGGTCATCAGTGTTTCTTTGAAACTCAAATGATCAGTAATGCTCTTTTCCTAAGCATATTATTCTAACAGGATTCAAAGAAGCTAATCTATTATTATTTTTTTAATGGAAGGACTAACATGTCCCTCATCTTATAGCAACCTTTTCTTTCAGAGCATTATCTTCTGATATCTTCCGAGTAAGGATCATCTTGTCTTTATCTCTGAATTTCAATCTGGAAAAAAAATGTACAATCTATCACTGTATTTCTAAGCTGAAGCAGGCTAACATTCCAGAATCAAAGACTAATTCTTTATACTGAGGATATTTATTTATTTATTTATTTAGTCTTTTTGCCATATCTAGGGCCACACCCACAGCATGTGGAGGTTCCCAGGCTAGGGGTCTAACAGAAGCTGTAGCTGCCGGCCTTCGCCACAGCCACAGCAACACGGAATCCGAGCCGCGTCTGCAACTACACCACAGCTCACGGCAACGCCGGATCCTTAACCCACTGAGCAAGGCCAGGGATCGAACCCGCAACCTCATGGTTCCTGGTCGGATTCATTAACCACTGAGCCATGACGGGAACTCCTATACTGAGGATTTTTATATTCTTCTTAAATAGAGGCCTGTGTTCATGTCTTTCCTTTCAAAGAGTCCAACTTCAGTAGCTCAACAGCTGAGTGAAGCAGCAAACTTGACTTTTAAATACTTGTCTTTATATAGCACATATATTTTATACAAAAATTAACTATTTAACAAGTAAAAACAAACTATATTTCATTAGTGAACTTTCTATATTTAAATGTGTAGAATATTTTATTTGTAAAATCCAAATTGATGGATGGAGAAAATAAGCTCACTGAACTATACAATATTATATATTATAATATATACACCTGGTTCTCATAAATCTTAAGTATTCATGGAGGGATAAAGAAATAATAAAAAATTAATAAAACAAGTAAACATTAATTATTACAGAGAGTAATTAATACCATGAATAAAATGTTATAGGATGATGCAATAGAAGCTACCTTGGATTGAATTCAAAAGAAAAGTTTCTCTGAAAAATTCATAGTTGAGCAGAAACAATAGAAGAAACAAAAGAAGGCAGTCTTTAAAGATGGTGAGATAGGAGGCTATGGAATTTCCCTCTTTCCATGGACACACTAAATGAATAGCTACATGTGGAACAATTCCTTCTGAAAGAAATCCAGAAACTAGCTGAGAAACTCCTACACATTGGATAAATGAGAAAATATCCACAATGCAATGAATAGGACAGGCTGAGACACCCACTATAAACTTTACCCCCAGCACAGCACCACGGCACTGAGAGAAAACTGCCAACTCCTGTCTTCTTCCTCAAGAGTGAAGAGCTTAAACCCTACATCAAGCACCCCTCTTTATAGACTCCCAAGTGATGGGACAGGCCCCAAAACATCTACTTGTGAAAACCAGTGGAGGTTGAGTCTATGAAACCCACAAGACCACAGCAAATTAATAAGTAATTAACGTGCGCAAGCATTCTTTACAGCTATCACCCCAAGGCTCAGTGCAAAAACTGCTCATCACCCAGTCATTCCCTGACTGGGGTCTCTCTACATACTTTAAAGGCTGTTGTCTGAAAGGTTTCTAATCAAGCACACATCACTAGGCTAGCTGTAATCGTCACCTAAGAACAGGGAAGCCAGTGGACACCTCCCTCATCCTCTTTCTCCTTCCTGCCCAAATTCTCCAATACCTCCCTGGAAATAGCTTGTACCCAGTTCTGCACCGCACCTTTAGCAGCGGCTACCCAAAGGACAGGTCCCCAGATTGTCTAGATCTAATAGTCAATGGCGCTTTCAATTAAGGAGTCTGATGGTACTGAGACAAACAAAGAAGTCCTTAATGGGCTCAGAACAGCCTCTATACACACACACACACACACACACACACACACACACACACACACACGAACACAGTTATACACCCGGGCCCAGTGTAATATGATATGTTAAAAATACTCACCTTTTAGTTTCTCACAGGGGGGCTAACTATATACTTTCCCAGCTATTGCCTGGGATCCAGCTTCTAAAAGACCTGCATCTAGGTTCTAACTGTCATTTACCCTTTTGGGTAATTGAAGGAACTCAGCACACTCAAACTCCTAGGATCCACTAATAATAGAGAAGGAGGACTGATCAATCATAATGATTTCAGAGACAAGCAGGAACATGGAGCGGGCTAGGTGATGAGGTTCATCTCCTACAGGAGATCACTTTTAAAGAACGGGGAAAGTGGTTGTCTTATCTAATGCACATAAACCAATTCAAAGAGTCAAGGAATATGAACAAAGGGGAATATGTTCCAGACAAAAGAACAAGATAAAATTATAAAAACAGATCATAATGAAATGAAGACTGAATAGAGAGTCAAATCATGGTCATAAAGATGCTCACTGAGGTCAGGAGAACAAAGGGAAAATTTTAACAAATAAAATATATTAAAAAGTACTAAACATAGATCTGAAGAATATAATAACTGATAACTTAAAAATTCAATAAAGGGATTCAAAATCTGACTAAATTAAGCAGAAGAAAGGATCAGCAAACTTGAGGACAGAGCACTGGAATTAATTCATCAGAAGAACAAAAATAAAAATGAATGGAAAAAGTGATGGTAACTTAATAGGACTTACAGAATACTATCATTATATGTACTATAAGGCTCCCAGGAAACAAAGTAGGGAAAAGGGGCAGAAAAATCAGTCAAAGAAATAATGGCAGCAAACTTTCTGAAATTAAAGAATGAAACTGACATCCAGATTCTTCTTTATGGAACAAGAAAAGACTGAATAGCCAAAGCAATCTTGAAAAAGGGGAACAAAGCTAGAGGCATCACCCTTCTTGATTTCAAACCATAGTACAAAGCTGTAGTAATCAGAACAGTATGGTATCACCATAAAAATAGACATATAGACCAATGAAACACGATAGCCCAGAACTAAATCCATACATATATGGTCAGTTAATTTATGACAAAGGAACCAAGAATAAACAATGAAGAAAGGATAGTTTCCTCAATAATTGTTGCTGAGAAAACTGGACAGCCACATGCAAAGGACAGAACCTGTATCCTTACCTCACACACTACACAAAATTCAACTCGACATGGATTAAAGACTTGAACACTTGGATATAAGACCTGAAGCCCTAAAACTCCTAGAAGAAAACATAGAAGTTAAGCTCCTTGACATTATTCTTCATAATGATTTGTTTTAATTTGATTCCAAAATCAAAGGAAAGAAAAGAAAGATAAGCAAATAGGACTACATCAAGCTAAAAAGCTTTTTCACAGCAAAGGAAACGATCAACCAAAAAGGCAATCTACAGAATGCGACAAAATATTTGAAAATCATTTACCTTATAAAAAACTCGTACAAGTAAATAGAAAAAAAGACAAAAGTAATCCAATTTTTTTAAAATGGGCAAAAGAACTGAAGAGATAATTTTCCAGAGAAGATATACAAATGGCTAACTGATACACGAAAAGGTGCTCAACATCACCAAGCACTAGGAAATGCAAATCAAAACCACAATGAGATACTGCCCTGTATCTGTTAGAATGGCATCATCAAAAGACAAGAAATAACAAGTGCTGCTGAAGATAAGGAAAAAAGTGAACCCTATGCACTGTTAGTAGACTGTAAATTGGTAGAGCCAGCATGGAAAAACTCTATGATGGATCCTCAAAAAATAGAAATAGAATTACCTCGTGATCTAGCAATTCCACTTCTGGAAATATATCCAAAGGAAATGAAAATACTATGTTGAGGAGATGTATGTATCTCCATGCTCATAGGAACATTATTTACAGAATCCAAGCATGGAAACAACCTAAGTGCCCATTGATAGGTGAGTAGAAAAGAAGACAGACAGACAGACAGACAGACACACACACACACACACACACACAATAAGGAGTATTAGACAGCCAAAAGAAGAAAATCCTCCATTAGAGACAACATGGATGGACCCTGAGGGCATTTCACTAAGTAAAATAAGTCATACATGCCATATGATCTCACTTATATGTGGACCTTAAAAAAAATTATAGAAAAAGATATCAGATTTGTGGTTACCAGAGGAAGTAGGTAGGGGTAGGAGAAATTGGATAAAAGTGGTCAAAAGGTACAAACTTCCATTATGAGATAAATAAATACTGGAGATGTAATATACAGTGTGATGAGTACAGTTTCCATTGCTGTATGGTATATTGAAAGTGCTTTAGAGAGTAAATCCTAAGATTTCTCATCACAAGAAAAAACAGTTCTCTTTTTTGGATATATCTATGATGAATGTTAAACCCAAATAATTTCTCTTTTTGGAGTGTGTGTGTGTGTGTGTGTGTGTGTGTGTGTGTGTGTGTACACATATACATATATATGATAAATGTTAAACTGACAGTGGTAGTCATTTCTATATACATAAGTTAAATCATATTGTACACCTTAAACTTGATGTATGTCAATTATACCTCAAAAAATCTGGAAAAACTGAGTAGATGAACTGAATAGACATGTTTCCAGAGAATATATACAAATGGCCAACAGGTACATAAAAAGGTGCTGAACATTGCTAATCATCAGGAAACTGCAAATAAAAACCACAATAAGATACTGCCTCACACTAGTTAGAATAGCTACCATCAAAAAGACAAGAGATTACATACAAGTGCTAGTGAGGATGTGAAGTAAGGGAACCCTTGTGCACTGTTGGTGCTAATGTAAACTGGTGTAGCCATTTCGGAGAATGTATGGAGGTTCCTCAAAAAATTAAAAATAGAACTACCATATGATAAAGCAGTCTGACTTCTGGGTAAATATCCAAAGTAAAACAAAAAATATTTTCTTGGAGTTCTCGTCAAGGCTCAGTGGTTAAGTAATCTGTCTAGGAACAATGAGGTTGCGGGTTTGATCCCTGGCCTCACTCAGTGAATTAAGGATCCAGCATTGCCATGAGCCATGGTGTAGGTCAGAGGCGTGGCTTGGATCCCGTGTTGCTGTGGCTGTGGTGTAGGCCGGCAGCTACAGCTCCAATTAGACCCCTAACCTGGGAACCTCCATATGCCATGGTGCAGCCCAAGAAAAGACAAAAAATTTTTTTTTCTTGAATAGAGATCTGTACTCTATGTTAACTGCAGCATTATTCACAATAGCCAAGATCTGAAAAAAATCTAAGTGTGCCTATCAATGAATAAATGGATAAAACTGTGGTATATATGTGTATGTGGTGTGTGTGTGTGTATTGTTATAATTATATAATAATAATGGAATATTATTTAGCTATAGGGAAGAAGGACAGCCTGCTATTTGTGACATGGATGGACCCTAAGAGACTTTTTCTAAGTAAAATAAGTCAGAGAAATATGATATTGTAACAGGGAACAGCAAATCTGACTCCATACTGGATCTGTCTTCTTTAACTTGGTTTCTATTGCTATTGTTACAAGTTAATCACTAAAGAGACACTGCCTAGATTAAAGTGTACATAATGGTCCATCTCTGGGAACTCTGCCTCCCATGGGTGAGCATTAAGCTAAAATACCTTTGTTTAGCTCACAGGAAACATCCCGACCAGGCTCATCTGTGGATGGCTTCAGAAAAGAAGAAATTAACCTAGCCCCATGGAGTAGGGCCAGAACCAGGAAATATTTGCAACAACTTATTGCCTTTTTTACTTTACCTCTTCATCTTCCGCTCTTCCTTCTATAAAAGAAACTAGCATCCAAACCTAGGCAAGATTGTTCTTTGGGACACTAGCCCATCATCTTCTCTGTCTGCTGGCTTTCTAATTAAAGCTGCTATTACTTATCCCAAAAACTTGTATCTTGATTTATTGCCTGTAGTACAGCAAGCAGTACGACCTTGGACCCAGTAACATTATTAGTTATAGGTAGGATCTAAAAGAGCTGAACTCCTAGAAACAGAGACTAGAATGGTGGTCATCAGAAACTAAGGTAGGGTGGGCTGGGGACAATGGAGAGATATCAGTCAAAGAGTACAATCTTCCAGTTATAAGGTGAGTAAGTTCTGGTGATCTAACATACAACAGAGTGATTATACTTAATAATACTGTATAATATATTTGAAAGTTGCTAAGAAAGTAGATCTTAAATGTTCTCACCAGAAAAAAGAAATGGAAATTATGTGGTATGATGGAAGTGTTAGCTGATATTACAGTGGTAATAATTTTGTAATATATAAGTGTATCAAATCAACATGTTGTACACCTTATACTTACACAGTGTTTTATGTCAATTATATCTCCACAAACTGGAGGGGAAAAGAAGAGAGAAGTTTTTTAGGAGGAACCAGCCTACAAGGATTCTAGGAGAGCCTGTGGTGAGCAATAACGGCTAAAAGAAAACCATCTAAAAGTCACTGTAGCTGAAACAGTGAGGAACAAAATAGATCAAAACTAGGTAGGAGCCAGATTATGTAGAGTCTGAGACGACTGAATATTATTCTAATCTCTAGCTTCCAGTTTTAGGAGGAACACAGAGAATACGGGATAGTACAGCTCTGTGGCTAAATCAAAAGACACACCTAACAGCCTTTCTTCATGCTGTGATCAAAGATATTTCCCATCATGGCACCCAAATATCTGAAATGTCTCCTAGCTTAATATAAATTTTTCACTCATAACTCCCCTGGAAAAACAGAGGGTATTCCTTTTCATCTTCTCTTCTGAGGGCATTAGTTCTAGTGTTTCATATATAATCATTATTTCCTCTCCTGCTTTTTCTAGGAGGCCCTTCAAGTTCTCATGTAAGTATATTTCCTTAAAGTTCACTCTGGAAAATGCATTATCCAGCTAAAACTCTTCATTAATAGATAATAATAGGCACCACATCAATGGTCCAGGGCTTTGCTATACTGCTTGAGGCATGATTACCTGGAAAAGAAATCTAGGGACTAAAGAAGAAATACTTTAGCAAAACTATGTGGAATAAATCAGTTTTTCTGACTTAATAAAGAGAGGGACTAATTGCTTACAGCTTAGAAATGCATTCGTGAAAAGAAAAAGGCATGTAAGTACATGTAGCCAATTTTCTAACCTAAGGTAGCTTCTGTTTCAACTCTGAAAATACAGTTTTAATGCCGTAATAAAATATAAACCTTAAAGGATTTTTAGATATCATGTAATTCTAATTATTCATAAATGTATAACTTATTAATGCAAGATGATTATACAAGCCTTCATTTTGCCTTGTAGTTTTATATTTTTTATTTAGGTTAGTATATTAGATGGCAAAATTTCAATGACATAAACTGTCCTGTCTAGATTTAGGTGACAGTCAAAATTATCCATGATTTACTAAAACCACTATTAATTTTATGGTCTCAAATACACACGATTTATATAATTTTATTTTGTAATAATAGAGTATATGACCCTTAATTTTGATCCAGTCTTCTTGAGATTATAAGTAAAACCTTTTAAATATTATCAAATTTTAGTAGAAAATCACCTGGGGAATTTATTAAACACGTCGTCGCTGGCATCAGATCCTAGTAGGACTCAAGTATTTGTGTGATAGCAGTGCCTCTAATACATGAGATCTGCTGCCCACACAAGAGTGTACTACAATAAAAACTGAAAACTTTGTCAATCATAATATAACTTCATTTATTTAAAAGGAAACTTTGCAAAGAGGTCATGGGATGTTTAACTTAAAATTAAACGTATTTATAAAGTAGCTTCCTAACAAATTTAACTAAGCAAATACGCTTCATCAAAAAATAAGTTAAAAAACAGAGCTCTGTGTGTACAAAATTATAAAGATACAATTACAACTAATTACAAATCAGTAGCTTAGAATGTGTGATCTCAGAGTTCATGGAATCTACAGAGATATCCATACCCGCCCCCCCAAAAAAAGCACCACAGTTCAGATTTGGATAATGTTACCACTAAGCTGTAGAGTTTTTCAGATTGTATCTGTAGACTATGGTGCTTTATTGTAAGATTCACAGGTTAAAGGAAAGTCAGGATAAATGGATTAAGTATTTTTTTAAAGAACAATGGGAATAGTAGAGCTATCTGCAAATAGTCAAAGGATATTCAAAAAGAAACACAGCAGTCACGTAGCTATTGTAGAGAATTAGAAAAATTGAAGAAAGTTGTGAGGGAATTGTGTAATATAAACAGCCTGCAGCAGTTAAAGCTGCCCAATGAAATAGCAGAAATTAAGTAATGGATGGAGTGCGAGCTGTGGGGGGAGGGGTTCCTGACCTTGCCAAGATGTTATACTTGATAACCTTCATTTTCCCTTTCAAATCTATAATTTCATGTTTTTCAGTGAACAAAATAAAAGAATAAATATAGTAAAAACAGAGTAGAATACTTTGCAAAGGAGCAAAACAAAAATGATAGGCACACCCTTGAGTTTAAAGGAGAAATGAATTTTATAGCCCTATGTTAAAAACTGGATATAAGCATAAACTCACATGAGCTTACAGCAGGAAGATTATCTAAGGAAAGCCTGTAGCCTCACAAATAAAACTGAACTCAACATTTCCTCATATCTCCAGAATAAAACTTCTCTACAAAGCAGCAAGAGGTGGCAATATAGTTTTCACTGAATATTTTGGTACAGTTATATGAGAAGGTACACCTAGTACAGAGCAAACAACTTAATGAGAATTCATGATATTTCTCATCTATTGAAAAAAAAAACCCTCTTTACTCCCAGATTCCATGACAACTACTTTTTCCACCCTTCTTAATAGCTTCTAAATTTTTTTTTGGCTCAAGTCTCTCCCTCTACCTACTTATATCTCTATATTTTTGGCTTTCAATGCTAAACCGCTTATCTAAATCCCAATTCTCCTGATTTTTCATCCTCTACAGTATTGCTTACAGCTTTCTTATGTGTATAAAAGGCCACTGAATGCAGAATGACTCTGTACTCCCAGAAATCCTCAGAGTGACTTGGAAATAACAAATACCTTCTCCTGCTGTGCTTTATCTTTTCTATTTTATTTACAAGCATAAGCATGGTATATATTAAATATAAATTCACCTTTTTTTTTGGCTGCACCTGAGGCATGCAGAAGTTCTGGGGCCAGGGACCAAACTCATACCACAATAGCAACCTGAGCCACAACAATGCCAATAACAGATCCTTAACCCACTGAGACACCAGGGAACTCCTAAATGTAAGTACACTTTTAAAAAACATTTATTTTTGTGTACAACTCAATTTTCATATCAGTACAACTCTATTAGATGTATAGACTTCCACTTAAACCTTTTTTTTTTTTTTTTTTTTTTTTGCTTTTTAGGGTCACACACACAGCACATAGAGGTTCCCAGCTGCCAGCCTACTCCACAGCCACAGCAACACAGTATCCAAGCCATGTCTGTGAACTACATCACAGCTCATGGCAATGCCAGATCATTAACTCACTGAGCAAGGCCAGGGATCAAACCCGCAACCTCATGGTTCCTAGTTGGATTCGTTAACCGCTGTGCCACGATGGGAACTCCAAGCTTTTGGTTTTAAGTCAAAATCCATATATTCATTTGGACTGGTACTTTTGAGATAGACAAACTACTAAATAATAAGTGGGAATAGTTAATGAATTTACTAAGATGCTTAGTATATGATTAAAAACACATGCTTATATTCTATTCACAGAGGAGCAAATGGTTCTTATTACATATTGTAGAATCACAATCTCAACTTAAAATTTGTTGATTATAAAGATAAAACTTTTTTATCTGAGTTTTTTTATAATACAGGTTAAAACTCAGCTGTTCTAAAAAAAAAAATAAGAATAATGAAGATCAGGCAATTTCCAAGAAGCCAGAATATTTTGAAAGAGGAAAATTTACATGGCTTTAAAAAATTCCTCAATATACTGAAGGCTATAAAACACATATGTAACACTCAACAAAGATCCTTTCCTTTATCAAACTTGAATCAGGTTAATCTGAATCCTCTTTTTGACCAGGTTCCAAACCTGGACACTGTCTTTGGCCCACTTAATTCAGTTTTGGTAAGAAATCTACCAAGACAATTTAGTTAAATCACTCAATCTAGATATACTGTTACTCTGGATATCTAAAGAAATTCCTTATCCATCACTCTCAATATCTCATCACAGAGTTCCTGTTGTGGCTCAGTGGGTTAAGAAACTGATGTGGTTTCCGTGAAGATGTGGGTTCAGTCTCTGACATTGCTCAGTGGGTTAAGAATCCGGCATTGCCACAAGCTGTGGCGTAGGTCACAGACGTGGCTCGGATCCTGTGTTGGTGTTACTGTGGCTGTGGCATAGGCTGGCAGCTGCAGTTCTGATTTGACCTCTAGCCAGGGACTTCCATATGCCACAGAGATACGGCCCTAAAAAGGAAAAAAAAAAGGAAAAGAAAAAGAAAAGGAAAGAAGGAGGAAGGAAAGAAGGAAAGAAGAAGGAAGGAAGAAAGAAAGAGAGGAAGGGAGAAAGAGAAAGAAAGAAAGAAAGAAAGAAAGAAAGAAAGAAAGAAAGAAAGAAAGAAAGAAAGAAGAAAGAGGAAAGAAAAGAGACAGGAAAGAAGAAAGAAATACATCTCATCACCTAGACTGCCTTCAGCAAGAATCCTGTTGAGTTGGTTTAGGAAAAATCCTCCTAGCCTTGATCTCTCCTCCTAGTAGTTTTCTACCTTCTGACTCCTATCCTTTTTCTTTCTGTAAATTTCCATGTATGCTTGCTACATTTTGAAATGACCCCAGTCTCTTTCCCCTTTTTTAAAATCCCATTGTATTAATCCCTCTTGAATAAAGTCTTTCATCTCTAACAAGAGTAATGAATATTTTTTTTTCCTTAGCACACTAGGATAAAAGAGACATAGCGCCTCATCTCTGCTTAAATATTTTGAAAAATTATAATAGGAAGTAAAACATAAGGTTCTAGACAGCAAGTTCTATCAGGCAAGAATCATTTATGTACAGCATATAGTTCAGTATCCAACAGCAAAAAAAAAAAAAAAAGACAAATCATAGATACTACAAGGCCTAGATAGAAGTGATCATAAATGCTAGAGGAGAGAGTCGGGCTTAGGAGAAAATGAAATCTAGAGCTTGTTCAAAAAATGACACATGATTGTTTCCTAACACTGCACTGCTTCTCAAAGTGTGGTCTATAGATTGCTTCTCATTTTTAATGGGACAACACCTAAAAATACTGTTAAAAATTTAAACTCTGATCCAGTGCCTAGGAAGAGGTCTGAGATTCTGCATTTCTGACAAACTGATGATGCTGATTCTTCTAATCCGTAGACAAAACTTTGAGAAGCAAAGCATGGACAGCTCGTATTCATAGAGGCTGTTTCTTAAAAGGGTAACATGAGTCAACCAAACCATAACAGATTCTAATTTAACAGATCTAAGGGGAGGCAAAGGAACCCACATTTCTTTTTTTTTTTTAGCTCCGTACCTTTGGTTTATGGAAGCTCCCAGGCTAGGGCTTGAATCGGAGCTGTAACCACTGCCCTACGCCACAGACACAGAAATGCCAGATCCCAGCCTTGTCATGCCAGATCCTTAAACTGCTGAGTGAGGCCAGGGATCAAAGTTTATTCCTTAAGGATACTAGTTGAGTTCCTTACCACTGAGCCACAATGGGAACTCCTGGAACCCACATTTTTAACATTCTCCCTCAGGTAATTATGTATGAAATCTAAACTCTGACTCACAAAAGAGGCTGGAAGAAGGGTTGCGAATGTGTTTACTACCAAAAAACAATAGTCTTTATACACAGCTCCTAGGAGCTTTATATTTTAAGGATGTCCTTGATGTTAACTTTCACAGGATTTCATATGAATAAAAATGTTAAGCAATGAGACTGCAAAATGATTTGCTTGGGGCCCTCTAGTCCCCTGGGGATAGCCCTAAGCCATTAAAAACAAGTTAAGTGGTAGAAATTGAGTGGAAATACATTCCAAATCCTCAGGAAGAAAAGAGATTAATTAGGAGGGTTAGTTTAGGATCCAGAACTGTGTCTCCTGTTCAATGCTTTTGTAAATGATCTGAAAAAGAAGGTGAAGTTTTAAAATTTGCGGAAAAACTTATTTTAATTTTCTTGAGATTATGGAAATTGGTTGAATTCCAAAAGACCTAACAATGTAAGGTAATTAAGAAATACAAAGGTTAATAAAATCCATTTAAAATATGTAAAGGCAAAGTACATTTGAAAAATAAATTCAAATTACTCATACACCTTGATGAGCTCTGAACTAAATGTAATTTTCTCAGGAATAAGATTTATGTATCTCTTTGTGCAATTCAGTGAAGACATTTGTTCGCTACCTAGAAGCAGTAAAAATGGAATGAGGTATTAAACCATATTAAAAGAGGCCAGAAATAGGACATACATATTATAATACCTCAATTTACAAATCAATACTATCTCTTTATCTTAACTATAGTACCCTAGTAGTCATCTTAGTCATATCATCTTTAGGAGGCTATGTGAAAAAAATAGAGAACCAGAAAGCAGTAAGGACCATTACACTTATAAGGAAAATGAAGTACTCTTTATGATAAAAGATTAAAGAATACATTTAGTTGAGAGAGGGAAAATTAAAGGGATATGTAATAGCATATAAAATAATGAATACTAATGGCAAAACCAATTGGGCACTCTAATTTACCTACATTTCTAAAGACCATTTGTTAGTAATAGAAAAATATAATTGTTAAGAGGTGGACAAATATTACAAATAAAGGATATACTTGTTCTTAATATCTATGAAAAATGCAATGTAAAATGTATTATCTAGGTAAATGAAATGACAAGATTAGCAAATATATTTTTAAAATATGGCTTACAGCTATATCTGAAGATGATATGCAGTATATTAAATAATATGATCACTTAGAGATCATTTTTCCTTTGTTCCTATACTTTGCAGTATAGAGAAAGAAAGGAAAATGGAGAGAAAAAATGGTTGTTATTTCACCGTAACAAGCAAGGTGGATCTAATTATTTCTATCTCTTCTTTTAAAAAAACACAACTTTAAAAAATGCATTTACCAATTTTATAAAGAAATAGGAATAAAATTTAGTATATGCTATTAAAAAGCCTAAATCAAGAGATTGTAATTGCTCTTTTATTAAATAAAATTTACTTGTTCCAGTCATTTTGCTAGATACTAGAAATAAACTGATGAACAGGAAAAACATTGTCCCCGACTTCATCAAGTCAGCCCCACAGGCAGTGATACTCCAGTGTGAGAAATGCCAATAGAGAGGAAGTATATAAGTATATGATAATATAGGAACACGGAGAAGAGACATATAATCCAAATTTAGGGTATCGGGTAAAGCTTTATGGAATACCTGATTGCTAACATGAGGAGTAAAGGGTGGCAGGGCCAGCTTGTTTAAGAGAATCAATTACATGGTATATTCTTATAAATGAAAGAAGTTCAGTATATTCGAACTAAAAATGAGAAGGGAAAAGAATTTAAGGAGATTAGGGTCTGGTCATGCATTCCATGATAAGGGTTTGATGCAAACTATTACATTTAGAATGGATAAGAAATGAGGTCCTACTGTATAGCACAGGGAACTATATCCAGTCTCTTGGGATAGAACATGATGGAAGATAGTATGAGAAAAAGAATGTATATGTATGACTGGGTCACTATGCTGTACAGCAGAAATTGGCACAACATTGTAAATCAATTATACTATAAATTTAAAAACGGAAAGTTATCTGGCTGCATTGTGAAGCACAGACTAGGAACGGGGGAGGGGGAGAATTGATACAGTTTCTATGGAATAGATGATGATAGGTAAGGTATTGATATTGAGAATGAATAGAAACACAAATTAGATAAATATTTAGTGGGCAGAAACAAATTCTAATTGACGGAATGGGGGTTCCACACTGGGAAAAAAGAAGAACAACCAGGTTCAAGTCGGTACTATTTCCTCAAATAAGAAAGCCAAAGCAGAGGACAAATTTGGGGTAGGAGAGGGTGCAGAGATAATATTAAGTTAGAGTCACCTACAAGTGAGGTATCACTAGGCAGTTAAATATACGGTCTTATGCTGTCTTAGAAGTCATGGCAGAGAGCTCCTTGATCATAAATATCCAGCTGTATAATGAAGGGTGGCAGCATATGCCACCCCAAAATATGCATTTTGGTATAAATATATTATTTTGAGCTGAAGGCAACTGAGAAGAAACAGATATAAGAAAAGCTCTCTCCCTTTCCCTATTTGCCTAAAAGCAAGCCATGCATTTCCAAAGGTGTCTCTCTCTACCAGGAAGGACAAAAGTTAATCACCAGAGACAGCTTTAGTTCCCATCAAACTGAAGACAGCACCAGAGGAATTCACATAACAAACTTTACTAACTAGCTTTTATCTACTGTTAGCTTCCTCCCATATATTTACTTTCCCAAAACTTGCAGTCCTTGAAAGCTTAAAACTGCTTTCTTTTGTTCTGCCATTTTCCCACAAATGTATCAATATTTGTTGATGAAGCTACATAAAGGTGAGTCTGAGTCTTAAGCCACTGCCTTGAGTTACTCATTCTTCCCTGGTTATCTCCCTTCTATACATGAGGTACACACGTTAATAAACTTCTATTTATTTTTCTCCTGTTAACTGGTCCTGTGTTATAGAAACTCCAGCTGAAAATTTTAAGAGTAGAGGGAACAACGTTTTCCTTCCCTATTATATGAGCCTGAATCGACTATCCACGGAGAAATGTGTGGAATGAGAAGAGTGTGTAAAAAAGACCTCGGAGAAATATCAGCCATTACAGTATATGGAGAAAAAGGAGACTAAGAAATAGTACCCAAAGAGATAGAAGGAATATTAACAAAGCATGATGTTGACTTCATCAAGGCAGGGGAAAACCAAAAAAAAAGAGGGAGAAGGGAGCACCAACACTGCCAAAATTATAGAGAGAAGTTAACATCTCCCCACTAGAACACCGGCTCTACTGGGCAGTTATCTGTTCTGTTTTGTCCATCATGATGTCCTCAATGCCTAGAACTGATCCAAAGAGAAAAAGCATTTACTTCTGAATAAATAATAAATTCTTCATCATTGTTTAATAGTCTTTAATTCATTTGGAGTCCATATTTTATTTTATTCTTCAGGCATCAGTGTTTTATAAAGATTCCCAGCAGATTCCAATGCAAAGCAAAATTTGCTGACTACAAAGGTGAAGTACAATTTTTCTTCCCACCTTTCTTTTCCCATTTCACTGTCATTATTAATATTTAAACATCCCCAAAGTGCTCTCTCTGTGTCCCTTCTTCCCTTTTTCTCTTCCTACCTCCTAAACATTGCATATCTTCTAATTTAAAAATAAGCTTCAAAGTTGGCATCCATTTTCATAACCACACTTACAAAAATTAATTTTTGGCTCTATTTCAGTTCTAAATGGTTTGGTGTTTGTGACCAGTCATTTTATACAAATACCTTCACATTTTAAAGGCTTTAAAAATTTTGTTTTCTTTCTCAGGAAGTACAAGCACATATTTCAAATAATTTTTCAAGAATTTCATGCGAATGACATAATGCACATTTGAGAGTAATTTCTTCTATTGCCGTCACACAAAATTTGTCTAAGTACAAAATTCTTAGATGACATTGATTCTCTAAAATTCCGTGGGCATTAATCCCTTGTCATCTAGTATTTCAAACTATAGAAAAGATGTTTGAGGCCAGGTTTATTTTCATTCTTTTGTAGTTAATCTTTGGCTTAGTGCCTTGCAAAATTTTCTTTTCATTCTTTCAGTCCCAAAGTTGGCCAGAATATGCCTGGATTGGGTCTTTTAAAATCCATTTGACTTGGATGCAGTGGGGGCTTTGAACATACAAGTACAGAGATTTTTCACCTCAAAAAGGCTTTTTTCTTTTTCTGTCCATTTGTTTTTCTTTTTTTTAAAAAATTATTATAGTTGATTTACAATGTTCTCTTTAATTTCCTTGATTTAATTTTTATAGTTCTCAGCATGTAAGTCTTTCATCTCCTTGGTCAGGTTTATTCCTAGTATTTAATTTTATCGTGTGTAATTTTAAAAGGTATTATATTTTTATATTCATTTTCTAATGTTTTATTGTTAGTATACAAAACATAACCGATTTCTTTCTTTTTTTTTTGTCTTTTTGCCTTTCCTAGGGCCGCACCCGCGGCATATGGAGGTTCCCAAGCTAGGGGTCTAACAGGAGCTGTAGGCGCCGGCCTTCACCACAGCCACAGCAATGGGGGATCCGAGCCGCGTCTGCAACCTACACCACAGCTCACGGCAACGCCGGATCCTTAACCCACTGAGCGAGGCCAGGGATCGAACCCGCAACCTTATGGTTCCCAGTCGGATTCGTTAAACACTGAGCCACGACGGGAACTCCCATAACCGATTTCTGAATGTTAATTTTGTATCCTGCTACTGTGCTGAGTTTGTTGATCAGTTCAAGTTTTTGTGTGGAGTCCTTAGGGTTTTCTATTTATAGTATCATGCCATCTGCATACAATGACAGCTTTATCTCTTCTTTTTCAATTTGGATACATTTTATTTCTATTTGTCTGATTGCTGTGGCCAGGACTTCCAATGCTATGCTGAATAAAAGTGGTGAGAGTGAGTGTCCTGTTCCAGATTTTAGCAGGAAGGCTTTCAGCTTTTCCCCATTGAGTATTATATTGGCTGTGGGTTTGTCATGAATGGGTCATGAATGGCTTTGATCATGTTAGGGTATGTTCCCTTTTATCCACTTTGGTAAGAGTTTTTATCATGAATGGACACTGGATTTTGTCAAATGCTTTTCCTGAATCTATTGAGATGATCATGAGCTTTTTGACTTTTCTTTTGTTAACATGGTGTGTGATGATTGATTTGTGTATGTTGAACCATCCTTGGAAACTTGGGATGAATCCCACTGGTTGTGGTTATTATCTATTTTATGTGTTGTTGCATTCAGCTGGCTAAAATTTTGTTGAGACTTTTTGTGTCTATCTTCATCAAAGATATCGGCCTGTAATTTCTTTTTTGGTAGTATCTTTGGTTTTGGTATTATGGTGATTGTGACTTCAGAGAATGTCTTTGGGAGAGTTCCTTCTTCAACATTTTGGAAAAGTTTAAGAAGGATGGATATAAGTTTTTCTTTGTATGTTTGGTAGAATTTGTCCTTGAAGCCATCTGGTTCTGGACTCTTGTTTGTAAGAGTATGTTCTTACATATTCAATTTCATTTCTAGTGACTGGTCTGTTCAAATGAACTATTTCTTCTTGATTCAGTTTTGATGGGCTATATGCCTCTAGAAAGTTTTCCATTTCTTTTGGGTTATCAAAATTGTCTACATATAATTATTCATAGTAGTCTCTTATGGTTTTTTGTATTTCTGCAGTATCCGTTGAGATTTCTCCTTCTTCATTTCTATTTTTCTTATTTGGGTTCTTTCCCTCTTCTTCTTGGTAAGTCTGGTCAGAGGGTTTGTCAATTTTCTTTACTTTTTCAAAGAACCACTTCTTGGTTTTATCGTATTTTATTTTACATTATTCATTTATGCCCTGAATCCTTACTATGATACTAACGAAAATTTTACAAAGGAAAATTATGTATGCATTGTTTAAAATTTGAAGACAATTTTTTCTAAAGACAAACTTCAAAAATCTGGTGATATTAAAAAAGATGTTATATATAATTTCATAATTTTTTAATAATTTAGAATGTTTGAGATTGAGTTGTACTTAAGTATTGACAATTTTATTGTAAAATAATCATATATTACATATCCTCTACTATTGCAGATTACTTGGAAATCAGAATAAGAGCTGTCCAAAATGTGATAAGGCAGAGATGAAGTGAGCACCAACTGGCTAGGAATATTACTCACTATCCCATGAATTTCTAGGCCCATAATGATTCTAATTTTTAATATTTTCCTTTATATTACAAGCACCGTTTTCATGCTTATTCTGTGGAAGAACTATTCTAAGTGCTTCTCATATATTTGTCCACTTCTCATAACAACTATTTGTGGTGACTGCTTTTATTACACATAATTTTATATATTTAACAGAGACCAAAATAGGTGAAGTATTTGCCCAAATTCATCCTGATATGGTCTTAATGATACAAAAAAAATGGAATATATATCAGTCTTGATTTAAATACTAGCTGTAGAATATGTTTCTCTTGTTTATGGGGATTAAGATTGGGATGTTTATATTTATTTATTGGGAAAGTACCTGTTGCACAGGTTTTTTATTTTTATTTTTTTGGCCATGCCTGAGGCATATGGAAGTTCCCACGTCAGGGATCACACCTGGGCTGAATCAGTGATCCAAGCCGCTGCAGTGCAAATGCAGGACTCTTAATCTGTTATACTACAGGAGAACTCGTAAGGTTTTTTTTTTTTTTTTGGATTATGAGATTTTATTATGGTATAACCACGGCTATAATGCGAAGAAGTTACAAGAGTTGTGCCCCACTTATCAGATTTGAGAAAACTCTTTTATTAAAAACAGCACACAAAATAGAGTCAGTTTGATAAATAAGCACGTGAAAAGGGTCTGCGGGAAGAGGGAGCATGATGTGTTTAAAGACACAGAAAGGAGGTTTGTGTGGATGGAAGGAAAGTAAGGAACCACTAGAAGACACTGAGTTGCTTTAATAAGGATTGTTAGTCTGGACAAATTGACTTTGAGAGCTTATAAGACATCTAACATAAGACTATACTCAAGAAATGGAGTGGAATAAATAAGCATTTTATATGGTATTATGGTATGGTATTATGAATGACAAGTAGTGGAAAGATCAGGGTACCAATTTCATCACTCTGTTAACCAACTTGCAGTCTTGGCATATTAGATGGCCTAGCTAAGTAATGTCTCTATAAAGATAGGATAAGGTATTTATCACATCCAGTTGTGAGAATTAAACAAAATATTTATAATATATGTGCAATTCACTAGAGCATGCCTAGACCTAACAAAAACTAAATGGTAATGAGAATGGCAGTGCGCTTTTTTTCCGAGCTGCTCAAATATAGTTGCATATAATTAAGTAGATGAAAGTTATTTTAAAATATCCTGATTTATTTTAACACAAATAGCCTTTGAAGCCTGGAAATAAAAACATAGCATTGTATTTGAACTGTGAATATTAAGGTTCAAGTCTTTTAGCTTGTCTCTTAGTAATATATGCAGATGTCGCGGGTTGAATTATCCCCCCCCAAAAAATGTCATTATACATTTATCCAAAACTGTAGAACACACAACACTAAGAGCAAACCCTAATATAAACTACTGACTTTGGGAGACATAATGTATCATTGTAGGTTCATCCTTGGTAACAAATGTGCCACCCTGGTAGGCATGTTGATAATGTGAGAGGCTAGGTATGTGTGGGAGCAGGAGAGTATGTGAGAAATCTGTATCTTCTGCTCAATACTGCTGTGAACCTAAAACTTCTCTAAAAAATAGAATTTATTAAAAGCAAAACACAAAGCTAATAAAACAATTATACATAAATAAAAAGGGGGGAAAGAAGTTACAGAAGAGAGTGGATTTTGATATTTACTAGCCTAGTTTAGGAAAATCTCATGCTAGTTCTACACTTATATTTACCTCCGTGTATGGAATGTTATAACACTAGTAGTTATAATTACCTATGTTGTTAATGCTATTCACTGTACTGAACATATAGAAGAATAATTATCCTTCAAGATTTCTAAAAGGAAAGCCAGTTCACTTTAAAATTAGTGAAACTCCAAATACTGTATGATTGCAGAATAAAAGTATTAAATGAAGCTATTTTTAACAGAATCTCTTATGCTAAGCTCTATCTTGTGTAATAGGACTTTGTTTGCTGAGATCATCTACACAACTAAATATAACACTACCACTTCTGAGAGCTTCTCACTTAAATTTTTTTCTTAGAAATCATTTTAGATCAATATCTGCTCTTGATTTTTTTCAGTTTGCATTAGAACTAAACAAATTCAAACTCTATTGGATATCTCCATAGGTAGGAGACCTAAATTCTAGTCTCTACTCTCTCATTAATAGCTCTGTGACTATTGTTATTATGTAACATACGTAAATTATGATTTTAAAATGAGGAGCTCCTATTTATATACCTGGAAAAAAACAACACTCATTATTACTACGAAAATTCTTTCTCTGGCTGTCTTTGACATTTGTCAAGTACTGCAATGGGTTCAGGGAAGCCTTCAAGCTGGTACCTAGGTTCATGGGTCCCTTATATCATAGTTACTTGCTTATGGGCACTTTCACTACCAGTTAGAGATCGTGGTTCCTCTTATTGTGACTATCAAATGAATTTAAGAATAACTAAATCATAAAGGCCTAATCAATGTTATATGTTTATTAATACCTCAGTAAACTAGGATACAAACAATATGAAATTCAATGCAAATAACTATAAAGATGTGGGGGGTTTTGGCTCCACCCATGACATGCGGACATTCTAAGGCCACGGATTGGGATTGAACCTGTGTCAAAGCAGTAACAATGCTGGATCCTTAACACACCAGGGAGGTCAGATATAAAGATATATTTGCAAAGAATACAAATAGAACATAATAAATATCTAAATTAGTTTAGTTTATGTTAAAAAGATTCGGGGACTGTCTGTGAGCCCTACTGGTTCCAGGAATGTAATGGAACTGGCAGGAAAGAAAATCTAATCTTAGTCCACACAAATAGGAAAAACATAGTCTATAGCCAGTATTCAAGTCGAGACTGATGTGTATTCCATTCTATATGTATAATTCATATAGAATGACCATATCAGGGCATGTTTGGGCAAGTACTTCACCTCTTTTGATCTCAGTTAAAGACGTAAAATTATGTAAAATAAAAGCAGTCACCACATGAAGTTGTTGTGAGAAGTGGACAAATACAGGAGAACCCCTTATATGAGAAGCACTTTCTTGCACGGAATAAGTACTAAAAAAGTGTTTATAAGATAAAGAAATATATTAACAATTAGAATCATGATGGGTCTAGAAATTCATGAGTTAGTGAGTAATTTTCCTAGCCAATTGGTGCTCACTTCTGTCTCTGCCTTGTCACATTTTGGAAGGCTCTGATTCTGATTTTGAAATAACGTTGCTTTTCTGTGACTAGATATATATCAAAGGAAAGACCAGTTTTTAAGTTTTCAAAATGTGATTTTTATGCTACTGAGTTTCTTTTAGAAGAAGTAATCCTACAAAATGAACTTAAGATGTACACTATAGGAAACTAAACATATCTATTAATATTTGGAATATTTTTAGAATTTATATTTTTAAAATTCATGAAAACCATACAGAAAAACACTATGTATTTGGAGACATACTCTAAAGTAAAGAAAAATGAAATATATTGGGTTTTCAGATATTAATATTGAGCATTGTAGCAAATATAAGAACACAGTTTTTTTCAAGTTCCCCAAAGCATGCCCAGAAGTTGCTTCCCATGATATTCACTATCATTTTATTCACTGCTACTAATATCTGGACCCTGAGTCTTGAGAAAGGTCAAGCCATCTATGAGTTATGTTTTAAAGCAAATCAAACCAGACTGATACTCTTAACTCTTAATCACTTCCATTAGAGTGATAACTTGCAATCATAAGGCTCTTTCCCATGGATCCTCTTTCTGAATAATCTACCTCCATTAGAGAAGTAGATGGCAATGCTCCTCTTTACAGTTCTCAAGTACACGTCTAATTTTTTCCATTGTGGAAGAAGTTCATGGCTTATCTTCTCTCTCTTTATGACAGGAATGTTAATAGCGAGGATCTGTGAAATTAGTGACTAAATCCTAGAGGAAAGCATTTGTTGGAAACATTCCAAATCGTGGCAGAATATAAAACTGTTTTTGCTTTTTTCTAATTTCTGTGAAATTGGTGTATCATGGCCATTTAATTATTGTTACAGAATACTATATTCTTGGAAATTCTTAGGAAAACAATCATCAGACTAACACAGATGCAGCAAGGGCATCCCTGTTTCATCATCAAATATTGCTAAATTTCTTCATGTGACACCGGGATGTAGGCTATGTGGTTTTATGAATCTAGGTTCTAAACCATTCCAATTGCCAATACCTTCTAGGATCCCTTTTACTTAAACAGCAATATTAAGTCTTCACTCGCATTAAAAATTCTCGGTATTTACCTATGCTTTTGGAAAAAAGATCTGGGTATGTTTGAAAGAAGTTTAGACTAGATGTCAGATAACTGATTTCAAACTTACTCTGCTATTCAAGATCTATGATATATTTCGAAAATTCCTCTCTCTTAAATCTCTCATTTCTGTAAGACCATTTTTTTTTTTTTAGGGGGTGTCTTTTTGCACCTGCCATTTATGCAAGTTCCCAGGCTAGGGATCAAATAGGAGTTGCAGCTGTGGGCCTACACCACAGCCACAGCCACACCAGATCTGAGCTGCATCTGTGACCTACTCTGTAACTTGTGGCAATGCAGATTCTTAACCCAATGAGCAAAGCCAAGGATTGAACCCGTGTCCTCATGGACACTATGTCAGGTTCTCAACCTGCTGAGCCACAACAGAAATTCCACATTTCTGTAGGACCGTTTTGTCTCAGCCCCAAGTCTTCCTGATCAATTGCCAGCTGCTCTGATCAACTAATGGGTATGGTCCCCTTCTCTGGGATCTGACCTATTCTATCTTTGGGATAATCAAACAATAACATTTGCAAACCACATCTCATGAAAATGACAATATGCCATTTTTCTCAGTACTGGCTTAATCTCATTATCCTTACTTTAAAGCTTAGGTTATAAGAACCTTGTGGTAGAAGACAGTTCACACATTCAAGTTCACTCTTAACTCCCTACTTCCTAAAAGTTCTAAGGTTTGTATTTAATTTCTTACTATTACTTTCATCTCTCCTAAAATGTCATTATAAATAATTTCTATGTTTCCACAGAAACATAGAAATTAGTTTCATTTTATTTTTCTTAAATCTCAACTTTTTTTCTAGTTTAATTTCCAATTATCCCTCAACAAAATGAAATGAGTACAGAAATGTCTAAGATGACAATATTCAGATATAAACCTATGTGTCCTAGAATTTCAGTAATAAAAAACAGGAAGAATTTTAAAAGTACTACTATAGGATATGCTTATATGCTTATGCTAAATATGCTATCCTAACTTGAGCAGTCAAAGAGCATCTATTTTTAAGGAGGTATCAATTTTATTTAAATTGGCTTGGTTGCAAACTGTTTTTCATCTCATTTTGTCTCAGTAGAAGACATTGGCTAGCTAATGTGATACAGTAGGTAGAATCTTCCTGAATCTCAGTCTCCCTTAAGGGGTTGAAATTTCTATAAGATTAATTACCCTGTTAGGTTTTCCTCCTTGTAAAAATAAAAGTACTGTGGAAAGAATGATGGTGAAAGGGAGGTAGATAGCATATTATCTGCCATTAATACATTAATGCTATTTTTTAACCTAAAAGTGAACTCAGAAGTTACTTACAGTTATGCATGCTATCACCAGAGTGCAGAGAAGTGATAGCTTCAGAGATCAATTAATTTATAAAATCAACAATTATTAATTTAATGTTCACTATATGCCAAGCACATGCCAGATCCTGCACAATTAAAAGCCTTTAAGCAGGTAGTATAGGACCGACTGGGAGCAGCACGAAAAAAATCCGTCTCCTAGAAATACGTGGGTAAGATAGAAAGTTAACATTAAAGAAGGGAGACAACAAAGACTGACACTTCCTCTGGGTAAATCATTCTTATCTGCCTGTATCACCATCAGTTCCATCTATCTATCATTCCACAGAGGTCTGTATCATTCCATATATATTTTTAAACATAACTCACACCCTTTCCCTGGGCATTGTAAGGCATGAGAGGGTCTTATCTTGCTTCCAAAACCAGCCTGACTTTTTAAACCCCAAAAAATGAAGAGAGGCATTATTAGATGTCTCCAAAAATAGCTACTTTGAGTGATAAAAAAAAATTTTTATGGAAACTGGTAACATCGCCAACACACATCTGCAGAAATAAAGAGATTTTATTGTGTAACTCCTGGACAAAGTACTCTTCATCTACTAAAAGATAAGCAAGAAAGTGGTCATTAGAGTAAATGGTGAAGTTACTTAGGTTTACATCAGTAATACATGGAATTAACCATATTTAATGTTATTAGAGAGGAATAAGCCATCTCCCTAATCATAATCATCTTGATCCAATTCTACCCTTCAGAAAATTTATCTAACTTATAAGAAAATGTGTTAAACAAAGGCACTTCAAAATATTAGTGCAATTTGCATCAAATGCACTAGAGAAAATTACCTAATACAATTTTCTAAGCCATTTAGTATCATGAACTTGGCACTAAAAGGAGAAAATTGCATTTTATGATTTGTAGGCTGTTGAAAACATCACACACCTGAATTCACACAATCTACATATTTTTATGTAGTTTCCTCAACAAAAACCCCAAGTCTTTAATAAACCAGAACACCAACTTGAAGATTTTACTGCATTAAACTAGAATAGAAAGATAAGTCATCCAGCTCTATTTGAGAAAAAAATAGCAGCTATAAAAGCACTGTATCATTTATCTCACTCTTTTGGAATAAAATTACAAGTCTCTTCTTGTCTCTGTAGTTATTTTTTGTAAGACTGAAGGAATAAAAAGATTAAAAGGAGTACTAAAAATATATGTGCATGTATTTTATTGTCATATACCGTTGAATCAAAGCTTACAGAAAGGACCAAAGCAAGAAGACCTGTATATTAATAGGCTACATTAATTTTCTTTTAAAGATACTTATACTTCATTAGAAGGTTTGTGTCAGAATAAAACTAAAATAAAATTAGATAGAATTAGTCATTTAGAAAAATAATCTTGTGAGGAAGGCTTTCTGATGGTAACTAGCTATTGGGGAGAGAGGGAGTCAAAATAAATGAATCATTTGATATTTGGAATTATGATAAAGAATACAAGTTTGAAATAATTTGTCAAACAAGTTCAACAGAGTAGCTATCATTTCTCATCATCATCATATGGCACATAAAATAGTGATGATAAAATGCTATAAAGAGAATTATTCTTGAGATTGTTCTGTTATCTTGGCACTGCAAACATGGCAGGGTCACATTTCAACTTAGACACCCCAAAACTGACTCATCTTGCCAAAAGGAATAGAAAATAAAACATTGCCTTAAACTCAGCATCAGAAAGAGAAATAAGATGGCATAAAAAACGCAAGGGCAGACAAAGATTTCTCAGGCAAGAGAAGGAGCTGCAGGTCCAAACAAACAGACAAAAGTAATTCCTGAGGTTAACAGCTAACAGAGGCAGCAAGCATTTTGCAGGCCACATTAGAGTAAAGGAAGCAGAGACTCTGTAGAAATCAATTTATAAAGACTGTACTTAAAGTGACCTTTGAATAATTGCATTAGTGGGGACTGAGAATTCCTTGCAAATAGAATAAGAATCCTGAAATAAGAGATATCAACACCAAGGAAAAAGGCATAGAAACAAGAGCCAAGCGATGTATACAAAAGAGGAATCTAGATTAAAGGGGAAGACAGACTACTACCAAATCCAAACTAAGCCTTTCTTACATTTCTTAGCAAGAAGTAATTGTCTCTGTGCATTAGAACTCTGTAGTATACTTTCAGAGTGACTGCCTATATATCTGTGTCTGAGGCTGCTATATGATGACATCCATACAGTGGACAAAAACAGTAGACAGCCTTTAAGATAGCCCTAATGATCCCTCCTTACCTGTATTCACAGTCTTTTGTGGTCCCCTTCACTTGAATATTGGCTGGACATGGAAAAGGAGTATTACTTTTGAAAATAAAAGATTTTGTGACTTCCATTTTGCTCATACTGTATCTCTGGCTCTTCTTCCTCTGAGGGAAGCCAACTGCCTTTATGTGCGCTGCTCTATAGAGAGACCCACATGACGATGAGCTGAGGCCAGACTCCAGCCAACAGCCAAGGAGAAACTGAGGCCTCAGTCCAAGAGTCGTCGGGAAAGTGAACTGTACCAACAAGGAGTGGCATCTTCCCCAGCTGAGACATCTGGATGCACTCTTGCAAAAAGTCCCAAGTCATGGACCCAAAGAAGCCTACCAGAGATGCTTGAACCAAAGAAACTACAAGATTATAAATGTTTCTCTAAGCCATTAAATATTGGAGTAATATAGTAAGCAACAACAGATGACTAAAACAATACCACTTTTTAAAGAATTTTGCCTTAACAAGATTTACATTTTTGTGGTTTTGTCACAGTCAGCAAAGTTTAAACAAATGTCTGAACAAATAAAAAATGTATTTTATTACATATAGATTTGTAATAAACTATGTTAGTTATTGAACAGTGACAACTGACCTCCATTAAAAGCTCTTTTTTTGTCTATAAATTTGTGTCACATTAACTGTAGTCGTTTTACTAAGAGATTTTCTTTATTTTTTTCCCCTAAAGATATCTACTTAGTAAGAGTGAGAAGAGAAGTAATATCATCTACTTGAAAGAAAAAGTAATCTAGAAATGGACACTAATACCTGACTATTTAAGCCTCACCAAGAATAACAATTCTATAAGCTAGGAGTTAAATATATAAAATTAAATAATGTTTAAAACAATAGTGCTTGTTTTGTAATATTTCATTGAAAACTTAATTAAATGTTTTGAAGATCTAATAAACAATAAAAATATTTTTATACCTAAATCTAGCACTTTAATTTTTTTTTTTTTTTCCCCCAGGGTTGCACCCACAGCACATGGAGATTCCCAGGCTAGGAGTCGAATTGGAGCTACAGCCGAATTGCCAGTCACAACAATTCAGGATCCGAGCCACGTCTACAACCTATACCACAGCTCATGGCAAGGCCGGATCCTTAACCCACTGAACGAGGCCAGGAATCAAACCCGCAACCTCATGGTTACTAGTCAGATTTGTTTCTGCTGCTCAGAGTTCACAATGGGAACTCTGAATACTTTAATTTTTACTTCTGGAGCAATGCTGTGCACTTATTTACTTGCACTAGCTTATTGCGCACATACAGCAGAAAGCATAAAATGAGTGGATGTCAGGTGTTCCTACACTAGTAGAATAAGGCTTACTTGGTGTTTCTATTCACTGATGAAACTGTTCCAAGCTCCCTGCCCTTCCATAATCCTTGTTCTTTGTTTGGCCTCTGAAACCTGCAAGAGCTTTACAGTTTCAACTGACTACTGGCTTTAGAGTTTGACTGCTCTCAAGTTTGACCTCACTGACCTCTGTCCCAACTTCTGACTTCTAGAACTTCATTCTGTACTGATTGCTATAGAGTATTTAATTTCTAATCCTCTATTTCTCCTCTGGACTTTTGACTGATTCAGTTTCAGCTGCTGTCTGAGTAACCTTCCTTGTTTGTACCCCGTGCCACCTGCCGTTCCTTTTACCCTTTTGATACAAAGGAGCATAATATTTTAATTAGCATTTCATTGCTCAATGACAAATATTTAATAAATATATAGTAAGGGTCTACCTTAGCAAAGCATTTTCAACTCCTAATTTTCTTGCTTCTTCCTTCTGCAATAACCCTCAATTGATCCAAACGATTTGCCTGACATAATTATCAGTCCTTTTTATTCACCAGACAAATTTGAATGATAGGAACATTTAAACACTGTTATCTCCCATTGACTAGGCCTTAACATCTGACATCCTCCCAGACCTTAGATTCCAGTGCTGACCCTCAGGCAACACATTCTGCAAAGAAGTATGGTACAGGGGAAACTGGTCCTAGAGGCAAAGGAGCCCATGTTAAAATTCTACCTCCAACATTTGGAATTGTAAGCACTTGTGAAAATTACTCATTTTCCTAATTATGAAAGAAAAGATTTTTCTGCTGAGATATTACTAAAAAATTGGGCCTAAATACAAAGTCTAATGTGCTCTCCTATCAATCACACTGTAAAACTTTGTGTATAGTCAGAAAGACATCCTTCCTTTCCTTCTTGCAGTATAAAAGTGTTTAGACAAGAGGAGTAAATCTTTTCTGGCAAAGGACATGATTTGTTGAGGAGTGAGACTCCATGGCTTTGGAGGGAGGTAAAGAATTAGGTACGCTTTAAAGATGGAAGGAAATATTTAAGAGAAGGCCTCAAAGACACTAGAGCCAGGGAAAGTATGTCCCTCTCCAGTGTAGCATTGGACTGAGGGATGACTGGGACTCATAGAAGATGACAGCCTGAGTTGGTGAAATCAAGAAAGTTATCTGCCTACAAAGGGTAGATGTGGTTAAATAGTGTGGAAAAGACTGGAAGGGAGTGATATTTCTCTGAGTATATATTGTTGCACAGTGTTGACTTTTAGAAGGATATTAATTTCCACACATCAAAAAGATATTGTTTGCAAAGAGAAACAAATAAACCTAACTATTTAAAATGAATAATATAGCCACACTAAAAGAGAAAAAAAAACCAACTAATCTACAGTGATTGAACATAGTACAAAGAAAAAGAAGACTACAAACAAATCTTAAATTCATTTTATTAGGTTTGTTTAGTAGGTTTCGGTATAGCAATTCTGAAATTTTTATGTGCATGGTACAGCTGAGCAAATGAACAAATGTGCTGATGCTGCATCTCAGAATGTAAGAAGTAAATGATAAATGTGGAATAAGAAATACAAGGAAGAACTCTGTGATACATGCACCCGTATATTCACTGAAGCACTATTCACAATAGCCAAGACATGGAAACAACTTAAATGTCCATCAACGGATGAATGGATTAAGAAGACGTGGTATAGATACACAATGGAATATTACTCAGCCATAAAAAATGAACAAAATAATGCCATTTGCAGCAACATGGATGGAACAAGAGAATCTTAATACTAAGTGAAATAAGTCAGAAAGCAAAAGACAAATACCATATGATATCACTTATATATGGAATCTAATATATGGCACAAATGAACCTTTTCACAGAAAAGAAACTCATGGACTTGGAGAACAGACTTGTGGTTGCCAAGGGGGAGGGAGTGGGATGAACTGGTAATCTGGGGTTAATAGATGCAAACTATTGCCTTTGGAATGGATAAGCAATGAGATCCTGCTGTGTAGCATTGGGAACTATATCTTGTCACTTATAATGAAGAATGATGAAGGACAATGTGAGAAAAAAATGTACATATGTATGTGTGACTGGGTCACTTTGCTGTACAGTAGAAAACTGACAGAATACTGTAAATCAGCTATAATGAAAGAAATAAAAATCATTAAAAAAAGAAATTAGAGGCAACTATGAACTTATATATCCAATTAATTTTCATCCCTCTCTCTCCCCTCCCCCTGCCCCCTCCCTCACCCCATTCCTCTTCTTCTCTCTCCCTCTTTCTCCTGAAAGAGCTAAAAATAATCATATCCAAGTAGCAATGAACACATCTAGTACCCAGATATGAGTTTCTAAATAGCATTACCTACCAAAGGAAACTGACTCCTTAGAAAAATGGTTGAGTCCAGGACTTGATCAGGAAAGGTTCAGAATGATTCTGTGATCTTATACCAGAAATGAAGTAAGTGCCCAATAAGTACTGAAATAACTAATGGTGAAGAGGCATGTTAAAAGATCCTAGTAGCAGTTTGAATGGGCTAGCACTCACCACATCTGAATGAGAACGAGAAATTTTTTTTTTTGCAGTAATGGATTAAAATCAATTGAATATAATAGAGACCCAATAAAACTGATAATAAATATATGGTAGGTTAACAAAAGAAGGGGAATGGGAAGAGTTTCTTATTTACAATAAATAACTGATAACTTTGGACTGAGTGACATACTTAGAAAAATCCCTGTTTGGTAACCATTACAGTAAGAATTTGTTGGGGTGACAATTATGATGTCAAATACAGACAGAAAATGGGTGGTAAGAAACAGAACATGTACATAATCTCAAAGTATCTCCCTATAAATTATTTACTAATCATAAAAAAGGAACATAGTGTCTATACAGTATATAAAATGAACAAAGTCTTGACCAAATGACCTCACCATGAGGGAGAAACCGTCACTCTGTGCCACGAAATGTGATACCCAGAAAAATACACAGGTCACTTATGTAGCATATCAACCATAAATGCATAATTTGATCCTAACCATGAGGAAACACTAGCAAAGCCAAAATTGAGAAGAATTCCTCAATTTCTTAATAAAAATCACCATTATGAAAGTCAAAGTCTATGCCAGTTTAAAGAAGACAAATATACGACAACTAAATGCCAAACACGATCCTCGATCGGATTCTGTATCTCCCAAAAATGGTGTAAAGGACATTACTGGGATAACTGACTAATATAAGATGTGCATTACTAAAGTTACTATATCAATGCTAAATTTTCTAAATTTGACAGCTTTACTGGATTCTATAAATAATATCCTTAATCTTTGGAAATGTACACTAAAATTTTAAGAAGTAAGGGATGGCACAATATATGCACCTAATCTCAAATGGTTCAGAAAACTTTGTACTACTGTAACCATTTTATTCTAAGTATAAACATATTTCAAAACAGAAGGTTAAAAAATTCAATATAACACTAAAGTTGAAGTTAAAGCTGAGGCCAAATCATATATCAACAACATAAAATGAACTTCTGGGATGATAGAATATATTTGAAAAGTAATTAAAACAATTAAAATTATTTTTATAGTTTTGTTACCAAATCTGTTAGTATAATATATTGAAAGTTTGAGTATGGTGCAGGGACCATATTTTCTTAGTACTAGTAGCTGCAAGTTAGTTTTGTTACTGTACATACATGAAACTTCGTAATGATAGCTTCCAACTGAAGCTGGTGGAAGAACAAGTATCTCTTGGCTCCTTCTGCAGTGTATGTACAATGTCCCCAAGTTGTCACTTGATTTTAACTGACCCAGATGTACACCTTTGTTCTTTTCAATTCCTGGACTTGACCATTTGCTCACAATAGTGAGGCAAATTAAGAGAAATAATCCCTTAAACTGAAGTTTGTGCACTGCTTGAATAAAATGCTTCCTAAACAATTTCAAGGCTATCACGAGACAGTTGCCCTTGATTATATATTTTATTTCTAATCCTTTTGCATGTGCTTGCATTTTTAACACAGTCACTTGTTTATCATTTTACTCTTAATTGAATGCGTATTTTCAGTATGGCCCTGGAGTCTAATGACAGGAGGGTTTCTAGAGGGTGTATCATCTAAGAAATACCTGTGCTTTCAAGGTAAAACGCTTTGGCTACTTCTTCCATGGTTTCCATCACACTACTTCCTTGTCATTACTGTTATTCTGCATTTGATAAGATTTTTTTCAAGCCATTGCTTGGAAATGCTTTTTCTCTTACATGCAGTAGCCACTATTGTATCTTGGTTGAACATCTCATATAAGAACAATTTCCAAAATCTTTGAAGTCATGACAGAACTTCAAAATATAAAGCATATTATAAATTACATTTTATGAATGAATCTTTAGATATTATCATAAAGGCAAGTGTTGTGCCTCATTTGTGCTAATAACAGTATGTTTGGGAAACAGCATGATTATAGGACAACTAGGCACAGGGAAGTTAAAGGATCTCAGAAATGGTTTTGAGATAAGCATTTGCACATTCTATCTCCACAGTTTGAGACCTGAAGTTAAAGCTGAATTGATTTTCTTGATTAAATAATAAAACAGAATCCAAATTTCCACTCATTTCTAGTTTATATAAATGTTTATATGAAAGTTTTGAGAAACACTTTAAATAATTTTGGGAAATGAGAAAACATGGTTAGAGATAGTAATTGTTTACAAATTTTAACTTCTATTAATCAAATTCATATGCAAATAAATTTAAAATGAATTCAGTGGGCTTTTAATAAGTTATATTCCTGTTAGAGTTAGGTATTTGATCTTTAACACTATAAAAATTTTCAGGGTAATTTGTAGTTGTTAAGGGATAAACCTCCGCAGTGGTTTAATAAAAATCAGATATTTGCTAAGCCTTGATACAATGTGAAATCTCAGTCTTCTGTGTGGGTAATTTTTCATTTTCTTTACTTTGATTTTCTGAAGTTCTTATGTCATTCTCCCTAATTTCTATAGCAGTTGTTTTTATAATTGCAAGAAAACCATATATTATACATAAAATATTTTAATGAAATAGAAAGTGATCTATATGTTTAGAAATAAAACAGTAGCTAATTTAGTTTTTAAAATATGCTCTACAACTCAGTAGCATATTCATTCACCCCAAATTCAACCAAGTAATTATTAAACCAGTACTGGTAATCACAACAATTCCTGAAGTAAAATAAAACAAGATACCTTTAAATTTTTTAGTTCCTGTTGTTGCTCAGTGGTAACAAACCTGACTAGTATCCATGGGGATGCAGGTTAGATCCCTAGCATTGCTCACTGGGTTAAAGATCCAGTGTTGCCTTGAGCTGTGGTGTAGTTCGCCAAAGCATCTCTGATCTGGTATTGTGGTGACTGTAGCGTAGGCTGGCAGCTGCAGCTCCAATTTGACCCTTAGACTGGGAACTTCTATATGCCACACATGTAGCCCTAAAAAAGCAAAAAAAAAAAAAAAAAAAAAGACAGAGAGACAGCTTGAAATCATGCTTGGGGAATCCGTAGAGTACAGGAGGAAAAGGTCAGAGGGCTGGTTGTGAAGAGTACGTGGCAGAAAGAAGGCTTTACAATGTATTTATTAATATAATAATTCTTTTAAATTATAATTTAAGAAAATATTGAAATACAAACAAAATTATAAACACTGAACTTTCAACTAACTGAAAATTTTCTGCATTGTAATTCTAATATTAGGAAAAAAGTCAGTTTAAAACATGAATTCTCAAAACTTAGTTAAATATGTAAATAATTAATTATTCTTTAAATGTCTTTTGAGTTCCCATTGTGGCTCTGTGGGTTACGAACCTGACTAATACCTATGAGGATGCAGGTTCAATCCCTGGCCTCGCTCAATGGGTTAAAATCCAGCTTTGCCACTAGCTGTGGAATAGGTTTCAGACCTGGCTCGGATCTGGCATTGCTGTCACTATGGCATAGGGGTGCAGCTGCAGCTTCAATTTGACCCCTAGCCTGGGAACTTCCATATGCTGCAGGTGTGACCCTGAAAAGAAAAGAAGAATTCCCATTATGGCTCACCAGAAACAAATCTGACTAGTATCCATGAGGACAGAGATTCAATTCCTGGCCTTGATCAGTGGGTCGGGGATCTAGCGTTGCGCTAAGCTGCGGTGTAGGTCACAGATGTGGCTCCGATCTGGTGTCTCTGTGGCTGTGGTGTAGGCCAGTGGCTACAGCTCTGATTCAACCCCTAGCCTGGGAACCTCCATTTGCTGCAGGTGCAGTCCTAAAAAGACAAAAAGAAGAGACGAAAATACAAAATTCTCATCTGTGGACCCATATGTTAGCCTTTAGCATAATCGAAAAACAAATTTCTCTGCAATTTTCAACACAACTTAAAGTGTAAAAGAATTACTAGTAAATATTTACTTAATCAAAAACTCTAATAATGAGAGTGGCCCTTCTTCTTAGAGCAATACAAACTTGAACATACCCATATTCAGCATCCAACTACTTAGGTACTTGGGTCATAACTATGGTGAAAGCCATAGTCTCCACTGACTAGGAGCTAAAAATTAAACACATGAGGGGACAGGCGTTGTTAAGATGTAAGAATTTAGAAGTTTCCCATTCATTTACCATCAAATGGACAGTGTCTTATTATCAAAGAAATAAAATATTCATCTATTTCAGCCAAGAACTCAGGATTAAGTGAGAAAAGGAGAGAATATCTACAACAAAAAATTACTATGTAATCTTTGAGCTACGCCTGTCTTCTAGACCAAAAAAAATATACTTCTGCAAAGAACTTTCATGCATTTTTACTGATTAATTTTTTTCTATGGCCACACCCACAGCATATAGAAGTTTCCAGGCCAGGTACTAAATCTGAGCTGCAGCTGCAACCTATGCCACAGCTGTGGCAATTGTCAGATCCTTAACATACTCTGCCAGCCTGGGGATCAAACGCATACCTCCACAGAAACCTGAGCTGCTGCACTTGTATTCTTTTTTTTTTTTTTTTTTTTTTTTGCCTTTTGTCATTTTTATGGCCGCACCTGCAGCATGTGGAGGTTCCCAGGCTAGGGGTCTTATCGGAGCTGTAGCCACTGGCCTACGCCGCAGCCACAGCAACGCAGGATCCGAGCCACGTCTGCGACTTACACCACAGCTCACGGCAACGCCGGATCGTTAACCCACTGAGCAAGGCCAGGGACCGAACCCGCAACCTCATGGTTCCTAGTCGGATTCGTTAACCACTGCGCCACGACGGGAATTCCCTGCACTTGTATTCTTAACCCACTTTGTCACAGAAGGAACTCCTTGTGCATTTTTAATAAATTGATAGTAGTGACCATTAGGGCTATTAAATGGTATTTGAATGTGTCCAACATTGATTTCTTATTAATATAAAATACATATCAATATACTCTAGAGTTTCACATCTCATACATAAATATACACACACACACATACACACTCAAAAAATATAAAACATTGCCTATGTAAGTTAAAACATTATTTTTACTAACCTAATTAGGAAAGCAAAAGGAAAAAGTATCAACTAATATATTTTTACTTTTAGATACTAATACATGACTCTGGAAATTCGAAGTAAAATGTTATAATAGGGGCAAAAATATGTTTGGGTACTCACTCCTTAGAAGAGATTTAATCCTGGAATTTGAAATATGTCCAAATAGCAGTTTGGGAGTAAATAAAATGTGTACTTTCTCTTTTCTTTGAAGATTTTTGTGCTACTAAATTCATTCATTTTATAAAGTCCACTTTTTCTTGAACTCTATTTTAAAGCAATTACAAGTTTAAAAGGGGGTTAAAATTGAGTATTTCTGGGAAAACTTCAAATTTATGGCTTTTAATTTCCTAAGAAGAAAGCTGAGACTTAACTGTCGCCACCTTTACAAAAGAAACAAACTTTTTAATTTACCGCATGTTTACTTATATAGATCACTCTTTGACTATGCTTTCAAGTGAACCATACTAAGATCTATAGTCATTAAGCTCAATTTGCTGCTCTATAATGGAGCTTGGTTTTCTCTCATTTAATCAGATTTACACAATTTTGCAGACTAATTGGGATAAACTGCCTAATCAAGAAAACCAATTATATTTTATAATTGACCAAATATTTTGTTTAAAGCACTATTCCTCACAAATCATTGCAGAATTATACATACAAAGCTATCTAAATTGAGTATTATATATGAATACTTTATTTCTTCATCATCAATTATAAATGTCCAATCAGTTGTATTGATAAAGTAGATATTGTGAAAAAAAGTTTGGACTGACAGCATATTTACAACTTTGTCATTATAGTAAGTATATTAACTCTTTCAATGGGTAATTCAGTACACTACATATAATAAAGCACATGAATACTGAAGTCAAAATAATATTATTCACATACCAAATTATTACCCCTCAAAATAATATAAGAATTATGCAACTGTTCAATCGCAGGCAGACGAAGACATTTGTTACCTGTATCTGGTCTGCAATAAAGTCACGAGACAGTATTCACTCATTCATTTTAGAGGACACCCTATCAGAATCCTCAGGTGACACACATGTGTAATTTATATAGCACAAGCTATGATTATCTAATATAATCACTGCTATATCATTAATGTAATTACCAGTACAGAACAAGCTATAAAGATTATTTGGATAGATCATTACTTAGAATAAATATTGTACACCTATCTCTAAATGAAGATCACAGAGTTCTTCTACCTACTTACTTGACAGTTTAAAATAGGACCAGCCACTGACAGTTTCCTAAGTAGGTAATTAGAAGCCATGATAAAAATTTCTGTCTCTCTGTGCATGTTCCTTTATTTCTCTCTCATACACACACACACACACACACACACACACACACACACACACAGAGTCATTTAAATTCCTTAAGAAATTCTATTTTAAATACCTATCGAGAATAGGAACTTCCAGCTTCCAGATAACAATGTGCCTTCAGGAAAAAGGAAAGTCTATGAATATAATACTGCTTATACTAGGTAAATGTTTAAGCATAAGAAAAATGTAATTTGGTGGGGATTGGGTCAGTTAATAAACAGTTTATTCTGATTACTTCTTCAGATAAGCTGATGGATGGTCCAATTCATTACGTGAAATATAATTGGCTTTTCATGAAGATACAGCTATTTCAAACAAGTATCAAAAATCCTTTTCATGCCTACATTGTCAAGACATGCTTTTCTTAGCATTTTCCTATGAGTAAATATTATTTTCATTTTTATTTTGGGTGTGTGCTTTTGCTACTTTTTCCCATTTTTTGCTTTATTGAGATATAGTTACATATAGATGGGGTAACTGTAAGTGTACAATATGTTGATTTGATATACTTAAATAAGTTCAAAATGATTACCACTATAGTGATGGCTAATACCTCCATCAAGTCATAATTACCATTTCTTTTTTGAGGTGAACTTTCAAGATTATAATAGAATGCTACTATAATTACCACACTATACATTAGATCCCCACAATGTATTTGTCTTTAATACTAGAAGTTGCACATCTTGATAGATACTTCCCTTATTTTCCCTGTCCTCCTGACAAAGAGGAAAAGCTCTCAACTTTCACCAATGAGTATGACGTTAACTGTGGACTTGTCATATACTGCTTTTATTACGCAAAGGTATGTTCCTTCCATACCAAATTTGTTGGACATTTTTTTATGACTGGATCTTGCATTTTGCCAAATGCTATCAAAATCAGAAGAAATAAAACTACAGACAGTTTTGATTAAAAACAGTTATTAAAAGTCAAGTTTTCTAATTCTTCATTTTATTTAGTTATTTTGGGTATGATTGCAATGTGGTTATCTCTTACACTCTAGAGCTGTGCTATCCCACTGAACAGACACTAACCATGGGTAGCTATTTTAATATAAATTAATTAAAATTAAAATTCATTTCCTTAGTGGTCACACTAAGTATACTTTAATTGCTCAGTTGACAGATGTTATGGAACATTTGCATTATCTCAGAGAATTCTTTTGAGCAGAGCTACTCTGGAAGTACCACAAAGAATGAAAAGATCATGAGGTTAAGCAATCAGCACTCTTAAGCATTTTAGTCAACATTCAAACCGAGGCCTAATTCTGGAATCTCTGCATTTCTCACTGTGCCAGGTATTTGGCAACCAATATTACCAACTATCCAAAGATATTCTGGTCAACAATACAGTTTCAGCAAAATTTATAGATGACAAATTTATAAATGAGAAACAGTTATATAAAAAGTTGTATTTGACCCAACTCACTAGATATAGAAAACATTACAGAAATATTTTAAAAGAAAATCAGAAAATAGTAATGGAAAAATGATAGTTTTATGTAAGTCTGTTCTCAGTCTACTTTCAAAAATAATTTGGAATTAATTATATTTTAAAATCTAAATATCTACCCCCTTATCAGAACACTGGACCTTAACTCATCAGTTAGCTCTAGTTATGGCCAAAAAACTGGGGAATGATTAGATGGTTTGGCTGCTACAACAAAAATAGCATAGAACAGGTAGCTTAAACAACAGGCATTTGTTTCTTATAGTTACGGAGGCTAGAAAGTCTAAGATCAAGGTGCTGGTCTCTTGGTTCCAGGTGACAGTCCTTTTCCTGGTTTGAAGAGGGACACCTTCTTGCTATATCCTCATATCCTCTTCTTGAAGGGGCACTAATCTCACTCATAAAGGTTCTACCTTCACAACCTAACTACCTCCCAAAGGCCCTTTCTTCAAATATAATTAAATTAGGGATTAGGGTTTTAACATATAAATTTATGAGGATACAAATATTGTTTACATTGGGAAAGGACAATTTTAAGCTCTGAAACTAGATCCTTACAATTCTTTTAAAAAACCTATAATGTGCTTTTAAAAGTACTGAGAAAATGGGATTGTTTTCTAAAATGGGAATATTTTGAAAGAGCCAGAGTTCAAAAAATTATAATTGTATTGTGGTTGATCTGACCTGAAATTATTCACATTATCTTTCCAGCTCAGCCATGAGTCCCTGTTCCCTAGATCTAGTTGCTCTAGGAATCTTTTGTTAACCTAAAATAAATAAACTGCCAGATATTTCTTAAGCAAAGATGGATTTATTCTGGATTGTCAGAGAATTAAAATTTAGGATCTGCAATCACGGTTCACTACATTCAATTTCCCACACAGCAAGGGAAGGAGTATCTCTCAAAGAGCCTCAACAAAAGGGGATAAATTCAGAGACAGGTACCGCTTGAGGTTGACTTGAGATCCCCCCTATCTGAGCTGTTTGAGTTGATTTATTGCAGTGGAGTTGAGCACCAAAACTTTGGCTCCAGTGTCAGTAAGAACCAAAAGAGATTCATCCTGAATCTGGAGAAATATTTTACCAATTCAGTTAAGAGGGTAGACTGGAAAGAGTCCCTGTAGTTCCTTGGAGTCCAGATGTTGGGAACTGGGAGGAAGCGAGAAAGGTTGGTTAGAGGTCTAAAGGCACCTAGAGCACTTAAGTCTGTAATAATCTCTTTTCCATTACTCTGCCTCTTTGCAATAATAAAAACTAGAGGGATTTTGGATTTGTTTTGGAGCCTTCATTTGTTAGAATTAAAGATTAAGAATTTTGGCGATTTTGCTTTGTGGTGAGTCAGCTACAATGCAAGAGTGCTGGATTGCCAGATTAGCATAATCTGGAGTGGACACAGTTTCCAATTCCACCATGGTCTCTTCCCTGAAGGGAAAGGTCCTGATCTAGCCCGTTAATACGTATAGATTTAAAAGGTCCTTGAGTGAAATGAACATCTGAAGGAAGACTAGAATTTTCTTTTAAAATAATCTAAAGTTGATTATAATAATCAGAACTAGGTTCATCAGATTTTTGTGTGTAAGTCTGAATTCTGTTCTAATCAACTGACTTTGGAAAGCCCTGGGAATTGCTCAGTGAAGCTTCCTAATGACTGATCCAGCCTGCTCATATATTTTGGAGGGCTGATCTCCTAGTTGTAATTCTAGAGATCTTTCAGAATATTTCCAATTAGCAGTGATCATCCAATGCTGGGCCTTCTCTTTGTCAAAAGGCATATGAATTAGCTGATATAAATCAGAGAGATGAGGTTGATGGATTTCAGTGACTATATTAAATTCCTCAGCAACTCTGTAAAGATCTTCAGTTACTTTGGAAAAAATCTTTAGCTATGGCTCACAGTTCAGCTTTAGTCTTGGGAGTATAGGAAATTAAGAGTTTAGCTTCTTGATCCTCAGAAGGCTTCATTTTAAAGAGACGGGTCTGACAAGTTCAGAGGAAAAGGAAATGGAGAAGTTTCAGAGAAAAGGGAACGACCAGCAAGAGATGATTATGGGGAAAAGTGAGGGTTAGAGAAGATATAAGAAGCACAGAGGGAAAGGAGGCAGATGGTGTTGGAGGTAGAGTCTGACCGGAAGAAACCAAAGAAGAGCCTGAGGCTTCTAGATCCATTTCATCTTTCTTTCATCCTTTGGCTCAGTTAATTTTAAAATCTTATTTTGCAGAGAGGCAATTTTAGACTCCTGATAATAGTGGGTAGCCTCAAAATACCTATCAAAATAAGCATGTCACTCAGTTCTGGAATTTTTGAGCCATGGTAGTCCAATTCAGTTTAAGGAACCTTAGGGATTTCAGAAGTTCCCAATAATGGCCACTGATGTTCTAAATTGCCTTTGGTCAGGTCAGTCCATTTATTTAGAAAGGCACATGAGGAAGAACTGTGTTTTTTAAACATAAAATCAGCTGGAGCCCCTGTGTCACGGGGTGTGGTGGTGGGGTGCTCTCAAAATAGTCTGATAACCAGGATCCCATTTGTCCGAGATTTTGCCTCTAATGTAAAGAACAATTTTCAAGTAGCTCAAAATTTCTAGCACAAATGGCTGAATTCAAACAGCATGCACAAAACCCCAATGGGTCTTAAGGAGACACCTTGTCCCAGAGGAGCCAGTCTGAAGGCTTTTTATAGCCAGTCTATAGAGGACAGCCACTTTTAAACTTCTTATGATTTCCCAGAAAAGAATGTTTTTAATATAATACAGGGGAAAAAGAATCCCAAATCAAAACACAGTATTTGTAACTGAGTAAAAGATAGAGTCTAGAATGATAAATTGATTGGTGGCACAATTATACCTTTAACTGATATATTAACTGAATGCATTCAAACAGCAGCAATAATCCTAAAAGCAATATGAATATAAATGTTAGGTTAACCTGGATCATTAGCAAGCTCTGTATTATTTACACTGCCACATGTAGATAAATGAGGTCAGTGATATGTGAACTGCTGTCATAAACTTAGATAAAAGAAGGTCTACAAAGTCACAAATACTGTCAAGAATGTGACAATCTCCTGATTTTTTTTTTTTAACACTATAGTATGCTTATCAACGAAATAGCCCTGGGGATATATCTGTTGAATAAACATGCAATTCATGACAGTATTGATGAAGATTCCCTTGCATTATTACTATAATGCTAGTTTTTAAGTCAACATCACCTGCCAAATTGTAAACAAATACAGATTTGATGATCTGGGATGTCATGGTTTCTTGTTAAGGCTACAAACAGACTTACATGGAATTTCTCCCACCAGAAGAAAAGATTCAATGTCCTGAATGCCAGGTTCATACTGGCCAGCTCCATCTTATTTTCAGCTACAAAAACTGTTAGAAAGAAGTCTATCTCGTGTCACTAAGAACAAGCTGAAAGAAAAGTAACTGTATATTATTGGTCATTTGGCAGGCTCTTTACAGTGCAGGAGTCAAGTGCAGAACTAGTATAGGCATAATGCAGGTATCAATAAAGATGAAATTGTTAGAAACTTTTTTTAAAAATAACAACATTGGGCCTTATTTTACAAATTCAGAAAATGTTTTGCTTAGGCAAAACAAATAAGCTAATTTTAAAAAATGAGCAAAATTTTTGCTTAAAAATATTTTTAACAAAGAGTTCCTGCTGTTTTTATGTGAACTAATTGGTAAAGAACCATTCTAGGAGAATCACTGACTCTTATAACCAGATTTAGAGTGTGGGAAGAATTATCCCCAGAGCAAGAAGCCATTTAGGAATGTTTGGTTGGGTGAAAAGAAACAAAACATGGTGTATTCTAGCCAGAGAGATTATAGAAGCAAAACCCACAATACAATCTCTTTATATTAGGAAAAAAACCTGCTCTCACCTCTTGTTTTTAACTCTTTACTGAAAGTACTACCTAGTGCAATAAAATTGGAATAATGAATAAAAACAAGCTATATCCATAATGAAAGTAAAAAGTAAAACTTTCTTAATCCACAGAATTTTCATGTATGTAGAAAAGCTTATGATGTTTATAAGAAATATTCATGTATGTAGAAAATCTTATGATATTTATAAGAAAAGCTAATGGAACTAACAATGAGTTTAGTGGAATAGCAGGATATAAGATCAACTGCCTTTCTAATTATGAACAAAAATAATCAGAAATTAAAGTTTATAAAATACAACTTACAATAGCATCAAAAATATGAAATATTGGGGAGACATATAACAAATGATGTGCAATACCTGTAGATTAAAATATATCATATTTTTGAGATGAATTAAAGAAAACCTAAATACTGGAGAGCCACATCATTGATTGAAAGAGTAAATATTGCTAAGGTGGCAATTCTTCTCAATAGAACTACAGATTCAATACAATCTCAATAAATAGAAGCTGATACTTTAAAATTTACATGTGATACAAAGGATTTCATATAGCCAAAACAACTTCCTGAAATAAAAAAATTGGAGAACTACTTAATTCATGATGTACTCTAAAGCTACATTAATTAGAACAGTGTAGCACTGGCTACACATGGTCAAATGGCTCAAAAGAACAGAATAGGAAGAATAGTTACAGTGAGTCTAGAAATAGACTCAACTGATTTTATCAAAAGTGAAAAGGCAATTCTGTAGAGAAAAGACAGTCTCCCACACATGATTCTGGAACAACTGGATATTCACAGGCAATAAAATAAACCAGCTCAAAGCTCATATCACATGAAATATTGTCAAAATGTATCCTACATATAAATGTTTAACCTAACAACTATAAAACTTTCAGAAGATAACATAAGAGAATATCTTTGTGTCCTTGGGTTAAGCAAAGACTTTTTAGATAGGATACCAGAAGTATAATATGTAAAATAAATACTGATAAATTAGACATAATTAAGAATTTTTTTTTGTCTTTTTGCCTTATCTAGGGCTCACCCACAGCATATGGAGGTTCCCAGGCTAGGGGTCTCAGCCACAGCAATGCAGGATCCGAGCCACATCTGCAACCTACACCACAGTTCACAGCAACGCCAATGCTTAACCCACTGAGCAAGGCCAGGGATCAAACCCACAACCTCATCGTTCCTAGTTGGATTCGTTAACCACTGAGCCACGATGGGAACTCCATTATGAACTTTTATTGAATGGTATTATTAAGAAATTAAAAAGACAAGCTGCAGACTCTTAAAAAATCACATAAAAACATACCTTATAAAGTAATTCTTTCTGGAATATACAAGAAATTCTCAAAACTCAGTACTAGAAGCCTCTTTGTCCCTGTGGGACTGAAACTCTCCTATCTCCACAACTGACACTAGAGTGGGCCAGCAGAACCAGCCAGAAGGAACCAACCACAATGCACAAACAGAACCAGGAAACCCTTTTGTTGCCAATAGCCTGAGACTCCCCTCTCCCTCTAAGAGGCATAGGATAGTCCATAAACAGAAGGATCAATCAGGGGAAGTGTTCTTTTTCACAACCAGGTCTGAGGGTTATCATATCCAGAGAGAAATTGGTTTTCCTGTAGCTGGGATAGCAGTGGCAAGAGAAATCTAAATACCAGCAGCAGACCAGTAGAGAAAGCTTTTTTGATGCTGGGAGTCTGAGGTTCTCTTTCCTAGTACACCTAAAAATACTAATGTGACCAAGGGGCATTAGTAGGGAAGATCCTGTCACTGCAAGTATCCGTGCTGGTAAGTGTAACCTCTCAGAGACAGGTTAACCCTGATCCAACAATACAGTCTCTTTATTTCCACATTTCTGAGACCACCAGCCCCTGAGAGAAAACTGTGGCTCAAGCTATCGAACACCTTCTTCCTAATTAGGCAGCATTAAAAAGGTCCAGTAGGAGCACCAGTGGTGCCAGATAAATAAAAATGATGACTGTAACACTGCAAAGTCTGTCTTTACAACCATAATCTTCAAAAGTAGGTAAGAAACTGTGGGCTAAATCTAAAAAAGGTGATTGCCTGCTAAAATAAAATATTTAAACAGGACCCAGACAAAATAGAAAAAAATTACAATAAACAAAATTTCTAGACTATATAGAAAAAAATTGTCACACCAGAAACAAAGATAATTTCAATCTAAGAGAAAATACTGATGAATTCATCTAGTCCAAACAACAAGGAAAAGATATTAAAAAAAAAAAAAAATGAACAGAGCCTAACAGGACTAAAGGACCTGAGAGACAATAGAAGATTTTTCTTTGTTCTATTATAGTTCATTTACAATGTTCTGTCAATTTCTGTTGTACAGCAAAGTGGCCCATACACACACACACACACACACACACACACACACACATTCTTTTTCTCACATTATCTTCAATCATGTTCCATCACAAGTGACTAAATATAGTTCCCTGTGCTATGCAGCAGGATCTCATTGTTTATCCACTCCAAATGCAATACCTTGCATCTACTAACCACAAACTCCCATCACAAACCTGCATATTTAGGAAGCTGAACACTCCAAACCTGATAAACTCAAGGAAATCATGCCAAGGCACAACATAACTAAACTCAAAACTAAGGAAACAGAAAAAATCCTGAAAGCAGCTAGTGAGAAATGACATCTATAGGGGAACATCAATTTGGATGACAGCAGATTTCTCATATAAAAACCACAGAGGTCAGAAAGAAGTAGAACAATGGTTTCAAGTGCTGGGGAAAAAAAAAACTGTCAATATGAATTTTATACTGGGCAAAACTATCATTCAGGAATGAAAGGAAAGTAATATTTTTGGATAAAGGAAAAGTAAATGAATTTGTTGCTAGTCAACTTACCTGTAAGCATCAGATAAAGGAAGTTCTGCAATATAAAGGAAAGATCCTGGAGCAGCAGCAAGGAAGGAAAAATCATAGAAAAAGCAGAAATACAGAAACATACAATAGACTCTTCTTTTCATCACGAGTTTCATAAATTACATTTAACAATTATGCCAAAAGTTATACCAGACAATATACAGATTGAGTGCTCCCCTTATGTATGGCACCTATCAAAGTAGTCATATAGATAACTATAGTAGCCATATAGTTATTTTCTCCTTGCAATCAAAACAGCAGTCTTAAAGAACTGAGTTCATAATTCATTTCACCTATCATAATATCCCCACAGTATCTTTCAGAATTATTAGAACGTATTATTATTCAAAAAATATTTTATTAAGTGGATGAATAAAATGAAGAATAAAATTTATATTTATTATTGCCCTCTCTCTTCCTCTAAACACTTCAAATATTAAAGCAATTATGAAAAGCATTAAGAAAATACAGTTTGCTGAGAAATACTAGTATCTATATTTAGATGCCTAATTAATCAGACACAGTATTTTTCATCAACATATTTCTTTGTGTTGTACTATTTTTAAGAAAATACTCAACAATATTTCATGGATATATGGCTTTACAACTTCCTGGGAACTGAAGAAGTAAAAAGAGGATATTAAAGAAATTTAAAAAAAAATCCAAATTTTTAAAATAATAAGAACTTTAATTTTTTTGGATAGGAACACTTCTTCCATAGCCACATTCAATAACATTAAGATAAGGTAATATTAAGAATCAATGTGGATAATAACATAATAGTATACATGTTTTAACTCCTTATTTTTAACTTACAGTGTTTTTGATCAAGATTAGTGACCTAAGTTTCAATTCTGAGGTGTGGAGAAAATTGGAGGCATTCTATAGTCTTTGTAGCCACAGAATGTCACAAGTTTCTGTCTTATATTTCAGACTCCAAGCTAAGTTCTAGCTTCTATTCCTCTATCTGTAGGTCCCTCACATTGCAGAATCTAAAATGAAGTATGTGTCCATTTTCTAAAAGAATCTCTACAGGATCTTGAAGAACTGCATATTATGACATATCCTGACAGTATCTAATGCAGAAGAATTTCTGATGGCTTGTATGCATCAGTAAATTTTTAGTAATACCCAAACTTAAATAAAAATGAATTTTATACCCCCATTCACCTTTAAGCAGTTTTAATTATGGTTGTGATCCTAAGAGGAGATGGTACTGATATCTGCTTCCTCAAGTGAGGTAATCAAATGTGTGGTATTACAAATAGTAATAGGACATAAAAGGATTTTGTGTAATAAATAAATAAAGACCATGTTCCCCAGAAGCCTGAGAGACTTGATAAAGATTAAATACTTTACATAGGAAAAAATCTGCAACTGCAATAGAAAATTTACATTATTCTAGCAAAGCTTACAGATCTCAGATATGACATCCATATGAGCATTATGGTAAATTTAAGAAGGGCTCAATACCACTGTGGAGGAAATAAACTATCCTAATGAAAACTGGGTACAGGATATAAATAAGTATTCAACAGACCAAAAATGTAAGCCAACAACTGAATATATGAAAAAAAACTCTGTCTTCATTATAATACAGAAATTTAAAAGGCATAATTCACCAATCTAATCAACAGATTTTAAAAGTTTGATGAGATCCACTGCAGGCAAGCGTGTGGTGGAAAAAGTTCACACCATTGGTAAGAATACCAGTTGGAGCACAAGTTCTGAAAAATAATTTGGCAATATTTTTTTAAAACTGAAATGGACATCCTTTTTGTCCCAGAAAATCCGTAACTTGGAACTTATCTTAAAGATATGACAATCAAAGATTTCCAAGATACTGTTAAGAAAGTATCTTTTGCAAAACTGTAATAGCAAAAATATCAAGAACAACTAAAGTGTCCAAAAATAAATGAAAAACAACTAACTCTTGCTATCCACTCTTCTTAGTACTTAATATACATAATCTTACCTAACCCACACAAAAATTTGGGGATATTATGCCTATTTTAAAGATGAAAAGCACAGGCATGAGAAGTCTTGCCCAGCATTCCCCAGCTAGACAGTGGTAGAAACGAGATATAAAGTTATGCTGGATACAGAATGACTACTATGAAGGAATGCCATATAGTTAAGAAAAGAAGGTAGTTATGTATGTGTTAATACGAAAAAAATCTCCAAGAAAAAAAAGAAGATATAAAATAGATGAGGGTGAGCACTCATGTGTGTTAGTGTATGTGAGTGTAATTATTATGGATTTTTATTTTCTGAAAGAGTAATAAAAGAATAATTATCTAGTTAACTTTTGTTATGTATATGTATTATTTTTCTTTAGGAGCATCAATAGCCATTACATAGGCAGGGAAATTATGACCTATTTTTATTAAACTCTTTGTAGTTTTGTATATTAAAGACATATAAATGTCACATTTTAAAGTAATGAAAACAATATTAATAACAATAATCCATGAATCAGTAATTGTTAAACTCATTCATATATTAATTTAATCATCCATTCATTAACTAAATAAATATTTGTTAAGTACTCAACAATCACAAACAATTTTCTAGGTCAGGAGTTGGCAAACTTCTCCTAAAAAAGCTCAATAGAAAATATGTTAAGCTCTGTGGATCATAAAGTCTTGGTCACAAGTACTCAACTCTGCCTTTGTACTGCAAATATAAAATAGGCAATACATATAAAAATTACTATGTTTGTGTTTCAATAAAACCCTATTTACAAAAAAAAAGGAATCAGATAAGTTTGGTCCATGAACTATAGTTTTCCCACTCCTATTTTAGGTGATTAATCTATCTGGCCTACAAATACATAAATATTTATAGTTATAATGAATACATGACTATATAATTTATATATGTCTATAGATTGTACACATATATATTCATACACATATACTCACGGTAAAAGAACTAACTAAAAGGTTATGCCCAATAAGTATAAGATACAGATATAATATTATGGAATGATATAAAAATTAATAGTTCTAGGAATTCCCATTGTGGCTCAGTGGAAATGAACCCAGCTAGGATCAATGAGGATGTGGGTTCAATCTGTGGCCACACTCAGAGGGTTAAGGATTCAGTATTGCTGTGGGCTGTGGTGTAGGTTGCAGACATGGCTCAGATCCCAGGTTGCTGTGGCTGTCATGCAGGCTGGCAGCTACAGTTCTGATTTGACTCCTAGCCTGGGAACTTCCATATACCACAGGTGCGGACATAAAAAAAAAAAAGCAACCAACAATTATGGAAAATGTATGGAGGTGCCTCAGAAAACTAAATATAGAACCACCATATGACCCAGCGATCCCACTCTTGGACATATATCCAGACAAAACTTTCCTTGAAAAAGACACATGCACCCATATGTTCATTGCAGCACTATTCACTATAGCCACGACATGGAAACAACCTAAATGTCCATGAACAGATGAGGTATAGATAAACAATGGAATACTACTCAGCAATAAAAAAGAACAAAATAATGCCATTTGCAGCAGCACTGATGGTACTAGAGAATCTTATACTAAGGGAAGTAAGTCAGAAAGAGAAAGACAAATACCATTTGATACTACTTATATATGGAATCTAATATACGACACAAATGAACCTTTCCACAGAAAAGAAACTCATGGGGTTGGAGAACAGACTTGTGGTTGCCAATGAGGAGGGAAGGGAGTGGGATGGATAGGGAGTTGGGGGTTAGTAGAGGCAAACTATTACTTTTGGAGTGGGTAAGCAATGAGATCCTGCTGTATAGCACAGGGAACTAAACATAGTCACTTGTAATACAACATGATGGAGGATAATGTGAGAAAAAGAATGTACATATATGTGTGACTGGGTCACTTTGCTGTACAGTAGAAAACTGACAGAACACTATAAACCAACTATAATGTAAAAAATAAAAATCACTGAAAAAATAATTAATAGTACCAATAATTATATATTGACTGATAGCAAATAAGTTACTAAAAGAATTTAGAGGAGAAGATGCAGCATTATTCTCAGACTTTACATAAAGAAAGCAGGGGATGAAATGAAGAGAAAATTAATTGCTGTCTGAATTTATATTAAAGACATCAAGAAAACAGGCCATTGCTCTTTGGGGAATAAGTAAAAGATATTACATATCAAAACTAGGAGGTGAAATTCTTCACTATACAATTATATTGAGTCTGCATCTGGAATGCTCAGTTTAGTTGCATACCTCAGAATTGGAAACACAGAGAATAACTTGAGAGCTCTTCAAGGAACAGCACTAAAAATAGTTCAAGAAAGACAGAATAAAACTATTTTAGTCAATCAAATGACAAATATGCACCGAAGGAATAATTGTATGACAATCAAGAAACTTAAAAGTGGAAAGAGAACAGATCCACTTATCAGAATAGTTTAAAGGAATTTAAATGAAATTATAACGTTTATATTTTACAAATCAATTTCTTCTAATCCTGGAATTTACAGTTAGACTGGGAAAAAACTGAATACATAAGAGAACGGATATAACTGTGGGAGCAAAGATGAATATTTGCTGCTCCAAGTTCTCTAACATTAATCAGTTTACATATTAACGAAGACCCAAATTACGTGACATTATCTCCAATGGAGTCAGCCTATAAGTTAGCTTGCTCAATTTCTGAAATATAAGGCCAGGAAGTTTTAGCAGCTTAGGGAATTTTTTAGCTATAAATAAATGGTATGCTTCTGGATAACCCGATTCTTCCACAGATCATCACACTTGGAGATGAAAAATGATGTGAAGTAAGAGATAAGGGGATAAAATTCTGAATAACGTACCTTTTATTTCTTTCAAGCACATGTTGTACCCTAGTCTGCCATGGTTCACTGCAACCAAATTGGTTTTCTCTTCTTGTATCAATATCCAAATCGTGGTTCTCTCAGAAGGCATAAACTAACCTTCTCATTAATCCCGTGAATGTCATCGGTCAGGATGTTGGTAGCTAATCCATGTTGCCTTCTCATAGGATATACTTTAAGATTTCCAGAATATCATTTGTTGCAAGAAATAATAAAAGCTTTAAAACATGATTTTAGCTAGGTGATATATACCTACATTTTAATAATTTCATAAACATAATATTCCTTTGATAAAAAAACTTAGAGAAATACCTAAATGCCTTCAAATCACTTTTGTGGTTAAACATAATGTTTAAATTCAGGCATGTGAGTTGTATAAAAGGTTATTATTAAAATATATTCCTCTAATAAGTAAACTGCATTGAAAGACACTTCAGAAAAAAGTGATAATTTAAAAGGGCAATAGAAAAGCAATAATCATTCCATTATGTAGAAGGAAATGGCTCCCAGGAATGCACAAAGAACTTCAAATAGCTTAGCAATGACTTTAAAACTCCATAAATTATCCAATCACAACAATGAAATTAGAGTAAAATAACAGGAAATAATTTTCAGTAAATTTTGGTTTTATTTTGGTCTATAGAGTCAAAGGAAAAAATTTGAAAAAAATTACATGTCCTTACTAAAAGAGTTATGACTAAAGAAAATCTGAACATAAAGACAAAGTCAAGTGTAGCACAAGCAATGGATATTGAGAAAAAAACTTATACTTATATATCCATAAAATAATAATACTCATTCAATTCCTAAGAAAGGAGGTTTACTATATGTTGCATTGGTCAAAGAAAGACCAAAGTTTTTCTACAGCCTGAAAAAATACAAAATCAGTTCTGAAATTTGCTCTATTCTCTCAAAAAGACCTAAAGAGAAGGGATGCCTCTTGGACTTTTAAATACCAGGTAGGTAAGAGTTCTTACCTAAGGACATTTGAGTGACTTGAATATCACAACTTGAATCCCAAAATGATCTTCTAACCTCAATATATGAAATATAGAGCAGCTGCCATATTATTAAAGTGTGACCACAATATTCATAAATTTCTTTATAGGAGTCCTAGTTATAGGTACTGTATAAAAACTTCTTATGTAGCAAATAATTGGATATTAGCACGATATTTTTGCTTTATAACAGATAATACTACACACAAGAGACAAAGAAACAAAATTGCCACATAAATTGAGAAGCAAAGGACAAATGGGTAAAAAGGCAACAAGTCTTCAAGATAATTGTATCACTTTTTTCCTTGAATTTCCACCAAACTCGTGCTTCATGTTCACCGAGGTGTAACAAAGCATAATGACGTGTCTACACCTCTTAGTAGTGAATATACTATAAGATCTGAAAAACTAAGGGATAAAATAGGGAAGAAGGGCTGAAGTGTTCCTTCTTTTTCTCCTCATTCCTCCCTCCCTCTTTCATTTTAACCATCTGGATCAGGGAAGTCTTTAATTATACTCTGTTTCTTTTGAGCAGGGTCATATCTCCATGGCACATTCTTAGTATAAAAAAAAAAGAAAAAAAAAAGAGAGAGAGAGAGAGAGAATTCAAGGAAGCAGAGGTATAGATCTGAGTGTACGTTGACATAGAAATAATTCAGTGACAAAAAGTAGGTTTCCAGAAATGGATTAGGTTAAACGTAGTAACCCTATAATATGAAAAATTCAGGGAAATGGCTATTTAATACTGCCCTTGGCACCACTGCCAATATATAACAAAGTAAAAATATTTTTTACCTCAAGCTAGACACAAAAAGTGATCTTCCAATAAAGCAAAACTATAACAACAATTGGTTAATTTTAAAAAATGAGGAGAAGAGAATGAAAGAAGCTTTATTTTTTTGGTCACATCTGTGGCATGTGGAGGTTCCTGTGCCAGGAATCGAAATCATGCCAAAGAAGCAACCCAAGTCAATGCAGTGACAGTGCTGGTGCCTTAACCTGCTATGCCACAAGCAAACTGCAGAGGGGGGTCTTTTTAAAGAAAAAAACTCATAAATTATGTAGTAGTAGATATCTAGATTTAAATATATATGATTTAGGAGTTCCCTTTGTGGCTCAGTGATTAATGAACTCAACTAGTATCCACGAAGATGAGGGTTTGATCCCTGGCTTTTCTCACTGAGTTAAGGATCCAGCATTGCTGTGAGCTGTGGTGTAGGTTGCAGACGCAGCTTGGATCCTGCATTCCCGTGGCTGAGGCATAGGCCAGCAGCTACAGCTCTGATTGGACCCCTACCCTGGGAACCTCCATATGCCACGGCGCAGCCCTAAAGAGACAAATAAATAAAATAAAATAAAATAAAATAAAATAAAATAAAATAAAATAAAATAAAATAAATGTTTTAAATATTTTTGAATGCAAAAGATACCATAAAAAAACAAGAAAGACAAGAATCAGTCAAAATGCAGTCAAAAGGACAAATGTTATATCTCTATAGTATGATAAACTATAATTTGTCTAGTCAAGATCAATTAAAAATTGATTTTGAAAAATGAAATTAAAAAATGAGAAAAATATTCCTGCTCATGTAGAAGAAATACATATAGGTAACACATAAAAAGATATAAAACTTCAGAAAAATGTAAACTAAAAGCAAGATGTTCCTTCTTTGGACAAAATTTTAAAATTGATAATGTCTAATGCTGGTATTATTGTGGGAAAATGAGCACTTTCATACATTTTTGGTGGCTATGTAACTCACATTACTTATTTGAAAAGTAATGTAGCCATTTCTATTGAAGTTAAAAATGTGCATTCACTTTGAATCGATGGTAAAAGACAATTTCAAGAGAATAAGAGGACAAGCCACAGACTGGAAAAAAATATATGTAAAAGACACATCTGATAAAGGGCTGTTATCCAGACTATAAAAGGAACACAACGATAAGAAAATGAATTTAAAAATGGTTTAAAAAATGGGCCAAAGATCTTAATAGACACCTCACTAAAGAAGATATAAAGATGGCAAATAAGGATATGGAAAAGATGTTCCAGGTAATCTATCATCAGGGAAATGTAAATTAAAGCAGCAATGAGTTGCCACTACGCACCCATTAAAATGGCCCAAATCTGACAACACCAAATACTAGTGAGGCTATAGAGCCACAAGAACTTTTATTCATTATTGGTGGGAATGCAAAATGGTATAATTACATTGGAAGACAATTTGGCAGTGTCTTATAATACACATTCTTACCATATGATCTAGCAATCACACTTATTGATATTTACCCAAAGAGTTATCTGCAAAAAAACCTTTTCTTTTGTAAACTGCACAGCTATTTATAGAAATGTTCTTTATAGCTGATAGAACTTGGAAGCAACCAAGATATCTGTCCGTAGACGAATGGTATATAGACAGTGCAATATTATTTGGTGCTAAAAAAAACTGAGCTCTAAGGCCATAAAAATGTACGAGGAATCAGAAATTCATATTACTAATTGAAAGATGTCAATCCAAAAAGGACATTCACTGTATAATATTTTAGAAAAGGCAAAACTATGAGACAATAAAAGGATCAGTTGATAGGACAGGGAAGGATCAAGAGGCACAGCACAGAAGATTTTTAGGGCAGTGAAAATACTCTCTGTATGATATTATAATAATGGATACATGCCATTATTCATTTGTCCAAACCCATAGAATGTGCAACAGCAAGAAGGAACCCTAAGGTTAGCCATGGGCTTTGGCTATTTATGGTATGTCAGTGGAGGTTCATCGCTGGTAGAAATATACCACTCTGGTGGGGGATATCGATAATGGAAGAGGCTCTGCAGGGGTGGGGGCCAGAGGTATAGAGAAAATCTCTGTATCATCTGCTCAATATTGCTATGAACCTAAAATTGTTCTAAAAATAAATTGTTTAAAATAAAATCAGCATATGGAATTGGAGAAAATATTTGCAAATCGTATATGTGATAATAGATTAATGTTCATAATATATAAAAAACCCTTATAAAACAACAAAAAAACCTATTTTTTAAAAAAGGCAAATGACTGGAACAGAAATTTCTCCAAAGAGGATATGCAAATGACCAACAAGCACATGAAATGATGTTCGGTAGCACTAATCATTAGGCAAATGAACATCAAAACCACAGGGAGATACTATCTCAAACTCAACAGGATGACTATTCTCAAAATTAAAAAAAAATGTTGTCAAAGATTTGGAGAAATAATAATACCACTGTTGGTGGAAATATAGAATAGTATAATCACTATGGAAAATAACATGGTTCCTCAAAAAATTAAAAATAGAATTACTACATGATCCAGCAGTTCTACTACTGGGTATACACTCTAAAGCAGAATCATAAAGAGATTCATATTCATAATATTATTCACAGTACTCAAAAGCTGGAAGCAACCCAAGCATCACTGATAGATGAATAGATAAATAAAATGTGGTACATATGTACAATAAAATGTTATTTAGTCTTAAAAAGGAAGGAAATTCTGACTCATGCTGCAATACGAATGAACCTTGAGAATACCATGCTAAGTGAATAAGCCAAATACAAAAAGACAAATATATGATTCCATTTACATGAGGTAAGTCAAATTCACTGAGACAGAAGGTACAATGGTGATTTCCAGGGGCTGAGGAGAGGGGGGAAAGTGAGTTGTTATTTAATGCGTATAGAATTTCACTTTTGTGAGATGAAAAGAGTTTTGGATATTGGTTGCACAAAAATGTTAATGTATTTAACACTATAAAATTGTACACTTAAAAAATATGATGTTCTATATATCTATATATTTATGATATATATGTGTGTGTGTGTATATATATATATATATATATATATATATACACACAACAAAATTAAAAAAATTTAAAAGTTACTATACATTTATGTATACTTTACATGGGAAAATCTTTGTCGTAGTAGAAAGAACCCATTCCTGAAGCTGAGAATCTGAGTGTGTTCTTATGCTGATCTTTGATCTCAATTTTACTCCAGTATAGTTCTATATTCTAAGTGGTAATGTAGTGATCCATATTCTGAAAGGATAGTCCCATATCCTCCAAGTTCTCTGAGTTTGTGGCAGAAATTTGGCCAGAAGGAAGTGACAGAAAAATCTTATATAACTTATCCACCTTGGACTGAATTGAGCACTCTTAATATCTGGCTTTTAAAAAAAGAGTAAATGTCTAAGTAGGCATTAAAATGTGCTACTTGAAAAGCAAAGCAAAAAAAAAATAAAAATAAAAAAGGATGCAGCAGCACTGAAAATTTAGTTTTTAGTTTCCAGGCCCTAGTTCCAAGGCATAGTCTGAGCATTCTTCTCAGAGAATGAATGTACTGAATGATGTCCCTCTTGAAGCATTACTTGATAGAGCGCCAAAATACATCTGAATGAGCCTAGCTCTCTTACAGTTCCCATTTCCTTGCTGCTACTCCAAAAGAGCCAAATCCTCACTAGTTCTTTCCAAAAGTAGATATTCATGTTTAGTTGACTCATTTTTTACCCTAAGACTCACTGAAGAATAAGCCTTTTAGCATTCTAAGCAACACAAATTTATTGTATCTGAGAACTAAAATATTTTAATGCTCAGTTATAGATAGCTGCCAGGTAAAGATTATTTCTGATTCACTTTATATTCTATCCCCAAACATATTAAATATCTGAACATAACCATATTTAATATGCCTTTCCCTTGTCCACTTCAAAGGCAAGATAATTAGTATAGTTTTAAGAACTACCCCAGGCAGCAAACATCCTCTCTTTACCCCCTCTCTTCTTTAGGAAAAATAAACAAAATAAAACTGTAGAATACACTACTACTTTTCAAAAAAATAAATCAAAGCTGCTCCAGTTGACCTAAGACTCTATATTTAGCTTTTAACTGCCCAGAGTAACTGAAAATAACCTACTGAAGAGCAAATCTTCAGAGCAGTTCCCAAATGTACGATGTATACATCTGCAATTTACTTAGTTCAACACATATGCCCATTCGTTCCAACACATCTTTACTGATATACAAAGACATAAACCATCCCGCTCTCAACTATAATACTTTACTACTTTTTTAGATTTTACTATTAATAGAGGCACAGAGATTGAACTTCTGTATCAGATGAATTTTTTTCAAAATGAAGAATTTTTCAAAGCATAAGAAAATTTCTAATCCAGTGAAAAATCTGCTTATAATAATTCAATACACAAACATCTTGTAGTGCCAAAAGGGTTTAGATTAGAATTTAGATTACACTTGCATTTAATATACACAATATCTCATTCAATTTAAATGCCTCCATGAACCATTTTAAGAAGTGTACACCAGGCACCTAAAGAATTTATGTTATACTAGTAATTCAAAGTTGCAAAAATATCAACAGGATCCAGTTCATAATTCCAAGACCTACACTGTTTTTGCTTGAATGAAATATGTTGCCACTTATTGTTAACAATTAAATTAATATTTTGGAAATGAGCAAAGATTCAGAAGCATCGTACAGAGGTGTTATTTTTCACAGTAATTTACTGACGATAAAATAAAAGTTAAATAATCAATGTGTAAATTTAACAGAATTATCATGATCCCTATACTGTAATCAGGTATTGCATTTATAAACTTAGTGATCTTCAATACCTATCAACTAATTCAGATAGTTTTCAGAGGCAAATCAAGGATTTCAATTTTACTTGCATTATTCCAAAGAGAGAAAACTGAATTCCACATAGAAAGAAAGGAAGGAAGACAGAAGGAAGGAAGGAAGGAAGGAAGGAAGGAAGGAAGGAAGGAAGGAAGGAAGGCAGGCAGGCAGGCAGGCAGGCAGGCAGGCAGGCAGGGAGATTTCAGTACAAGTTACTCAATTTCATCTCAAAACAGTCCACAAAGAATCATTTGAAAAACTAGTTCAATGGCACAGCAATTTCATTGTGGTGCATTTCATCTGTGTCTTAAAGCCTCCTGCTATGGAATTTTTGGATCTAATTTTCATTCTTAGGTAAGAACTGAAACACAAATTACTTTTAAACAGCAGCACAGCTCTATTCACCTTCTTTAGAATGATTTGAAATGGCTTAAGACCTTCCAGAATACAGGATGTTGATGATGTCTATTCTTAAATATTTGCTCTTCCCATCATATGAGGTATAGGAGTACTCTGAGTTTGTGATTTTAGTGCATGACTTGTAACTGCACCATGGTATGTGTTCTTAAGAGTAGCAATGCTTTCAAATGGGCACTATTCTTTAAATAGACTGTTAAATATCCTTCTTTTTAGGCAAGTTTTGTTTATTTTATTTTACTTCTTAATTCATATCCTCATTGAGTATGAGTGTAAATATTGAGCATTTAGGAGCCCTGCCCTCTACAGTTGCACATTTTCTACAAATCCCATAAGTGGAACTCTCTGTCAGGGAGCTTAATTGTGCCCAAAACAGAGAAAGTATAAAACTCTTTTATTGGGAGAAGGCAAAAGAAGACCCACCTGACTATGTAGGTGAAGTTCATAGATCCATACAAACTCCATGGTTATTTTCTCTTATACATGTGCTTCAGTGAGAGAACTGATTCAATACAGTACATATTTATTCATCCACCAGCTGATTTTATTTACAGCACTGAAGTTTTTAAAATTTTATTTTTAACCACTATTTACTATTATATTACTTATAATACAATATTGAATCCAAATGAATGATTAAATAAATATTGTGACAATTTATCGTTAAAACTCTTTGTATTTTCTGATCTTTCACTTTTGAACATACGTCTCAAGCATCGGCATTGTATCAGATGTTTCATCTTTTTGTTATTCCTGTAATTTCAGAAGCATAGTTTATGAAGATAATTCTAAAAAAAACTTAGGTAACTTTTGTGCAATTTTCAAAATTAAATTTCAAGAGTACTGAAATTCGTGGACTAAAATTAATATTGCAAATTATAAAGAACTGCATTATCTCCCTTCTACCTGATAAAATAATAATAACACAAATAAGTTTTTATAGTAAAAAAATTATGGATATTTCTGGCTTTCCTTGCAACAGAAACAACTTGCAATTGAATAACTTCATGGAGATTTTCAAGGTATTGATTTTGCTCACAATTTAATACACATATTGTGAAAATGTTTATCAGCTACTGTAACAGTAGCAGCAGCAGTTACAGTAGCAAAGGTATGATCTGCTTCTGCTGCTGCTGCTACAGAATCCAGTAGCTTGAAACATTTTACCACAGCAAGGGGAGGAGGTAGCTACATACACATAATATTATATATATATATATATATCCTGAGCAACCCACATTATATGGGGGGGGGGCTCTTCCAGGCTCTATATTATAGATAGGAGAATTTAAAAAAGCAGTGATGAAGAACTTTTCCCATGACTCCTGGATTCACCATGTAAACCAAGGATACAAGGAGGCATCACAGAGGGGAGAAAAAAAAAATTAGTGGAAAAAGCTGTCACTGTGCTGTGAATCACCACCCCACCCAGTAGTGGAGGACAAGGACATTAAAAAATAATCAGATTTTTAAACAGCTACCACTGCATTAATTCAACTTCTGCCTAGGATTGGCCTATACTGCCAGACTTTGAAGGACCCAGTAATGCTTCAGTTTTTATCAAAATTTGGTTATGTTAGAAGACAGAGAAAACTAGATTGCAAATGTCCACTAGGATAAGGATCATAACGTCCTGAGTATATTGGTAAGTAACTAGATGCTCAAAAGTTCTAGAGTTAGCATGGGAAAGAAAGAACATTATTATACCCTACTCCCACAGTCTTTGTTCTATATGGCAGCTATCTAGAGAAATGTTTGCAATGATTTATGCAAAGTGCACTGAATAGAATTACTTACAATTTCAATATTTTACTAAATTAAAATTTCTCTATTAAGGGGCCTCTAAAAACTTAGGCGATCAGAAATACAATTCAGATTATATCATATTAGAATGTACATTTGAATTAATCTTATGTATATCTTGAATCCATCTCATAGCCAATAAATGTCCTCTGTCTCTAAGTAGGTTTATATTAAATATAGTAAATAATTTTCCCATCTTGATTTATCATTACTAAAAATGCACCTTTCAAAACATATACTTATTATTGATTTTATATATATATGTTCATATTTAATAGGATTACTTACAGATCACTAAGAAAATATCCTTCAGTTGAAAAAAAAATAATTTTCTGATGAGGTTTAGTTTAAAATGTTGACCAGCTAGGAGGTCCCAATTTTTCTACTTCAGTTTTCCCAGAAATATAATAAAAAACTAAGAAAACAAAGCCACCAAATCAGTGAAAATCATAATAAATGGCCAGGCATCTGCCTGACTCCAGAGGGAATTTCTAATAACTAAAGTTTAGATGAAGCCATTAAGCAGAATCATTCAGGAGAAGGTAATAAATTATGGCCATCAAACCTTAATGCATATTCTTACCTCAGAGACATGGTACCATCACCGACTGAAGCAAAATAAGTCACTGTTTTAATGAGTAGGAACAGTTTTCTAAGCAACTTAAAGCCATTCTCTACTGTCTTTCATTACTGCAACTGAGACTACAGATCTAATAATCAAAAGATTCCATGACAAAACTGGACTGAAACTAACAAATTCCTCACAAGAAAGAAGTCAGTAGCAAAGAGAAATGTAGGCAAGAAGAACCATGAGAAGAGTGGTACACACTCTCTGGGTTTGAGTTTTCATAATTGCTTCAAATTAGCCTAAAATCAATTCCTATCTATACATTGACATAGCGGGCCAGCTAGTGAAAGCAGGAGTGCCAGCACAGCATAGCTCATTAGATTAATGGTTAAATAGCAAAGAACCTTTTAACTTTAGACCTGACAGGAAGACTCTAATAGCAAGCAGGTATTAGTAAGGTAGAACAAGAAAGATCAATGTGTTTGAAGACTGGCAAGTATGACTTCTCCATTAAGTGGTGAACAGAAAAAAACATAACATTCCGATTATGACACAAAAGAAGAGGAACAATGCACGTGTGTTGTACAAATAAAAATATTCTTCTTGCATAATATGAATTACACCAAATAATTTTAGAAATCAAATAGGTGAAATGTTCCTACATTTATGAGATAAATACGTTTTACAAATCTACACCAATATAGTTTAAAATTTGAATTAAATAAAATATTTTGGCGAAAAATGATCAAATTTTAGACAAAAATTTAAAAACCCTGCAGGAATTTTTTAAAATTATCATAGAATTTCCACTTTTAAGAGACTCGGAGCTCTGACAAATTTTAACCACCAAGTTTTAAGTTTTTCAATAAACAGATAAACTACATGTTCAGTAAATTTATGCACCCAGTGTTAACTAGCATGTGCTGATATCATGCTAGGCTACTAGGAATAAAGTTGTGAGCAAGAAAATCACAGTTCATGTCCCCATGGAACTTAAATCTAGTGTGCAGAGAGATGACAGATCCAAGGCACAGAAGGAAAAAAAAAGGATAGGGAACTTCAGATTTCTTCATTTGTATAACCATGATAAAAAAAATCTGATGATACTAACACAAACACACACACCCACATCAAGTAGACACAACATCTATAAACAAAGGTGCTAAATTAAGAAAGCAAATGCTAGTGAGCAATAACTAAGCTTTCCACAATAAAAGACTTTACTCTGAGCAAGTTTGACTTATTCCAATATTAAAGATTTGACATAATATCAGAAAATATATTAAATACTCATATAAAAAATGGAAAACCGTGTTTTCAGTTAAATAGATTGGAAAATGTAACACTTGCCAAAATTAAATACACAAAAGCAATGACTAGAATAAACCAGAATTTTCTAAAATCCTCCAGAATTTTTAGAAAGAGGACAAAAAGTAATAATGTAAAAATGAAGATTTCGATAACATTGACTTGTTTTGTTTTGTTTTATAGGGACGCAACCACAGCATATGGAAGTCCCTAGGCTAGGAGTCAAATTGGAGCCACAGCTGCCGGCCTATACCACAGCCACAGCAACGTGGGATCTGAGCCTTGTCTGCAACCTACACCACAGCTCACAGCAACTCCGGATCCCTGACCCACTGAGAGAGGCTAGGGATTGAACCCGCATCCTCATGCATACTAGTCAGATTCATTTCTGCTATGCCACAATAGGAATTCCCTAAAGTTGACATTTTACATCAGAGGAAAGAATTAGTCAATAATTATTGACTGTTAATTATTTATTAGCAAAAAGAAAGTTAACTCTTTATAACAGAAAATTTTTAATTTTATAACAGAAAATTTTAATGGATTAAATATAAAAAGTGAATATATTAAAAACAAAACATTGCTGTACAGCAGCAACTGACAGAACACTGTAAATCACTATAATATAAAAATAAATATCTAAAAATAGTAAAACAGGAGGAGAGGCGGCAAGATGGCGGAGGAGTAAGAGGTCGTGCTCACCCTCTCCCACAAATACATCAAAAAACGCATCTAAATATAAAACAAGTTGGACAAATCATCATCTGAATGCTGATCAATTTAAACCTCCAAAAACTGCAAGAAACCCTTGAAATAACAGGGTAGAACAAGTGAAGAAAAAAAAAAAAA
>PVHT020000885.1:164557-184319 GCA_004024745.2 Catagonus wagneri | reverse complement strand
GGGGAGGGGTGGGAGGGAGTGGGGATAACTACTGCTTTAATGATGGAATAGCAAGGAGCTCCAACTGTAATGCATGGGGAACTATATCTAATTACATGTGACAAATCCATATATGTACATGTAATCGGGTCACCACATGGTGCAGTTGGAAAATCTGACAGAAATCTGTAAACCAGCTATAATGCAAAAATAAAAAAAATAAAAAAGTAAAAAATAAATAAAAATAGTAAAACAAAAGATAACATAAAAGAATATATATTGAATTTCAGGTTCTATTCTTTGTAAGAGCAAAGTAAAGGAGGAACTCACAAAAAGAGTGAATCTCTAAAATTATGTACATCATATACTACAAATCAATGTAATATGCAAATAAGTTATGATCAAATACTTTCAAAATATATGACAGGAAATAACATACCATGCTTAATATACCTGAAAGTCTTTAAAATCAAGCAAAGAATAACCGCAAGATATCAATTAAAAATTTTCATTAATGCATGAGTAGACATGTCACACCCCCCAAAATAAAATTGGTTAAGAATATCATTATTTATCAGATTTGATAGACTATAACGTCATTTTCTTTGCCTCTCAGAATGACAAAGAAAAAACAAAAAACATATTTTCAGCAACAATGAAGATTTTTGAGACAGGACAATTCATTTACTCCTGATTAAAGTGTAACCAGTATAAACATTCTAGAAAATAATTTGGCAATATGTGTAAATTACTTTGTAAATAATCAGACCATTGGCACTGAAATTCTCAGACAGCTGTCCTAAGGAAGCAAACAATTTTGAATCTTTGGTGCCCTTTTTCTTCCACCAGTGGATGGGGAGAGTGATGAGCATGAGGGGAAGTTTTATGGTCTTGGTCTGAATGCTACTTTCAGATGGCATTCTATTACCTCCTACCATACTGCACTGGCCACAGGTCAGACACGTGGCCACAACTACCACAAGGGAGGCTGAGGAATATGGCCTGGTGTGCACGGGTGAAATTAATAAAATTCTAACAAATTTTAATTTATACAAATGAAAATCTGCCGTTCTACCTTTCCCAAATACAATTAGTCAAGAATAGAGGCAACTAGGATTTTGGAGGATGGGTAGGAGAAATAGGTGAAGAGGATTAAGAGGTACAATAGGAGTTCCCTGCGTGGCTCAGTGGTTAACGAATCCGACTAAGAACCATGAGGTTGCGGGTTCGATCCCTGGCCTTGCTCAGGATCTGGCGTTGCCGTGAGCTGTGGTGAAGGTTGCAGATGCGGCTCGGATCCCGCATTGCTGTGGCTGTGGCGCAGGCTGGCAGCTATAGCTCCTGTTAGACCTCTAGCCTGGGAACTTCCATATACCGCGGGTGCGGCTCTACATAAAAGGCAAAAAGACAAAAAAAAAAAAAAAAAGAGGTACGATAAGGTACAATACATCCAGCTATATAATAAAACCATGAGGATGCAATATACGGCATAAGGAACATGGCCAATAATATTGTAATAACATTGTATGGAAACCGAGAGTTACTAGACTTATTTGGAGATCATTTCATAATTCATGCAAATGTCAAATCATTATGTCATACACCTGAAACTAAGGTAATATTGTACATCAGTATATTTAAATTAAAAAAGAAATACTATATGCAAATAGATCCAAATAGACAGATAAATTTAAAAAAATAGGGTAAGGGGAAGAAAACTCTGAAGTAAAAATCCTCAATTGTTTTATGATACTAAACGCATGCTTGTTTTTAACGATTTTGACAGTTTTGAAGAGTACTGGTCAGGTATTTTATGGAATGTCCTTCAGTATGTGATTCTGTTATGCTGTTATAATTATACTGGGATTACGGGTACAGAGAACGAATACCAAAAAGGTGAAATGTCCTTCTCACCACATCATATCAGAAAGTACAGGATATTAATATGATTTACCTTAGGGACACTAACATTGATTATTTGGTCAAGGCAGTGTTAGCCAGATTTATGCACGATAAAGTTACTATTCTTTCCCTTTATATATACTTATTCTTTGGAAAGGAATCATTAAATTCAGCCAACATTCAAATAAGTGTGTGTGGTGGGGGAGAAAAGGATTAGATTATATTTCACGTCTTGGAGTGGAGATTACCTATAGAAATAATACAAAATTTATCTCTAAGGAGGTTTTGTCCTTTCTCCCTCATTTATTCAATCACTAATTTGTGTCAGTCTGGAACTGCGTATATTAATTTTACACTTTGGGTTATTATTCAATACTTATTTTATTGTTCAATTTTTTGCAGCTTTGACCATTGGGATACCCTGGTCCTTTCTATTTTTTCAGCACTTTCTTACTTTTTAACTTTCTGGCACTGTAAGATGTTTGAGTCATATTCTATTTTCTTTGCCCCAATACTAGAATCAATCATTTTCCCAAGGAGCTTTGATTTATTTCATTGAAAAAATGGTATTTAGAAAACAAAATCTTGGAGTTCCCGTTGTGGCTCAGCAGAAACAAACCCAATTAGTATCCATAAGGATGCAGTTTCAATCCCTGGCCTCACTTACCTCTATTTTGGGTTAAGAATCCAAAACTGCCGTGAGCTGTGGTGTAGGTCACAGATGTAGCATGGATCTGGCATTGGTGGCTGTGGCATAGGCTGGAAGTTACAGCTCCAATTTGACCCCTGGCATGGGAACTTTCATATGCCACACCCGTGGCCCTAATTAAAAAAAAAAAAAAAATTAAAAGAAAACAAAATCTGGGTCCTAGCTTGACTGCATTTACAACTGCAATTAAGACATATTTGTTGCCAGTAATTACGGTAACATAAAATGAAACATCAAGGATTGTGAATTAGTGTGAAATTAACTGTTATATGTGCATATTAATATATATATATATATATAATCTTTACTTGACAGTATAATGGTAAATTCTTTATGTATAATAAAATTGTCACATTTACCATTCTTTCTTATTCACTATTTTAATTCATAATATCCTTAAAAATCCCCAACATTACCATGGTTCACCATGTGGTAAATGAAATACATAATTTATGGATACCTTCCATTGTTTAGGGCTAGATATTAAGGAAATGTTGCAATAGCTAGTGAGTTATAGAATAACATGATTTGTACCATTAATGTGGCCAAAAAAAGATATTTAACATCTTTCAATAATAACATAAAAGCAATCCAATTTATATGCACTTTTAATAGAGCATAAAATAAAGATGAGAACTTTTGGAAAATCATAGAGAAATATGAAGATTCCTTAAAAAGTCATGATGATTAAAATACCAATTCAATGTTCTTTTTTGGTAAAATTCCATACTATTTCATATATCCTTTTAGTAAAATAGCAAGAAAAAAATAAATAATGTAATTTACTTAGAAAGGAAAGGAATGGGATCAGTACTTTCCTAATTTTTAATACTTACTAAGGCTCTGATTTTTGTAGTCCTATTTTCACAGGTAAAGTAGCAATAGAATACTAACTACCTAACAAACTTTGAGAAATAACATCATCTTCCACCTACCTATCAAAAGAAGTCTTTAGAGCTATACCTTAGAGTTTCCTTTCTATTATTTGTAACACTTTCTTGGAGACTAGGAAATCATTTTATTATTGCTATTGTCTTTTCCTATTTGGCATTATTGATTTGTTTCTACTTCATTTATTCTTGAGCACAGACAGCATGAGAACTGATTCATTTAATTTGTTGTTTGTCAAAAACATCACTAATGGGGATTTGAGTACAGCTTGGAGAATAGAATTTGCTAACTTAGGCTTAACTATGTGCTACCACTAAAGTCTTTCTTCAAAAGAAAAGGACTTTAGGTTTTAAAGAAGAAGCTAACAAAAGCTACTTTTTAAAGTATTGTTTCTTAGCAAAAGCTTGACTAGTTTATATCGATTTGAATGTTTATCCTCTTATTAAATTACAAAATTATAAAATGAGCAAAAAGTAAGAGTAATCTTTTTTGTAGGAAAGGAAAGGACATACTACTTTAAAGGTACAAAACTTGAAAATAAATACAATGAATAAATCTTATCACATTAAGTGAGAATAAAATTTTACTATATTATTTTAATATATTAGTTTATAAAGCTTACTAGACAAATGAATTCATTTTCACATCGTAATAGAAAGTGAAGGACAGTTAGTAGATGCAAACTATTGCATTTGGAGTAGACAAGAAATGAGATCCTGCTGTATAGCATAGGGAACTATATGTAGTCACTTGGGATAGAACATGATGGAGGATAATGTGAGAAAAAGAATGCATATATATGTGTGTGTGTGTGTGTGTGTGTGTGTGGCAGGTCACTTTGCTGTACAGCAGAAATTGAGAGAACATTCTAAATCAACTATAATAGAAAAAATAAAAATATTAAAAAAAATGAAGGATAGAATGATTAGATAAAATGTATATACTATTTTAAATATAAAATTCAAATTAATGTATATAAATTGAGATATCTATATTAATTTAAGTTTAATCCTATTTTTAGAATATAAGGTTTATAAAGGCAAGAATTTTTGTCCATTTTGTTCAAAGCTGTATCACCAATACCTAGTATTAAATAAGGACACCAATGAATAAATAAAACACAGAAAGAAGTATCATTATTCCCATTTAAGGTATAAGAAAATCAAAGTGAATTTTTATTATTTGATTTATGACTTAATTTCTCCTCTCTTTTTTTTTTTTTTTTGTCTTTTAAGGGCCGCATCTGTGACATATGGAGGTTCCCAGGCTAGGGGTCCAATCGGAGCTGTAGCTGCCGGCCTTCGCCACAGCCACAGCAACATGGGATCTGAGCTGTGTCTGCGACCTACACCACAGCTCATGGCAACGCCAGATCCTTAACCCACTGAGCAAGGCCAGGGATCAGACCCACAACCTCATGGTTCCTAGTCGAATTTGTTAACCACTGAGCCACACAGGAACTCCTATGACTTAATTTTCTGACTTCAGATCTCACTATGAAAAGCATGAAGTCTCAAATTCGAAATATTTTATTCTTGTGGACAATTTAAGTTTAGGAATTACAATCAGTAACATCTCTATAATACATAAAAAGGACTAGTATTTACAAGTGTACTTTTCTGGAAGATTCATTTGCGCTGCAAACTTTTGATTTACTTACGTTACATATTTAAATCACATAGTTTTAGTAGGTTTGATAGAGATTATTTAGGATTAAAGCAGAGATAACCTCACCACCACCAAAATATCTTTTGTACTTATTCTCTTTTCCTCTCACTAACTGGAGAACCAGAGTGAGGATATGCCATACTGGAAGTAATAACAAAATACACAAACTATTCTTTTCCATTCTCTGAGCCACTGCAGTCCCTTTAAGTGTTAGAGAAAGTGATACACTAACAAGTCAGCCAAGGAAAGGAGAAATGTGAGTTTGATACTAGCAGTGGATGTAGTCCAAGCAGTAACAAAAAGAGTACCAGAGTAACAGCGGGAGAAATGCAAGTGAGAAATTGTGGAAATCTATCTTGGATTAAGTCACCACATTACAGACTTTAAGAATGGTGGTTAAATACGTCTCTAATATTATTGAGTTTTGTCTAACTAGTATAGCTAGCAAGTAACCTTTAACATAAAGTTCTAGTCTTGCTCACAGGTAAGTAAATAGCCCAAAAGAACTGTAGCAGAATATACTTTCCAGAGAGTATCCAACTTGCTCTTCTGCTGTTGGATACTCTGTTCCTGGCTCAGTGGTAACCAACCCAACTAGTATCCATGAGAACATAGGTTTAATCCCTGGCCCTGCTCAGTGAGTTAAGGATCTGGCATTGCTGTGAGCTCCAATGTATATAGAAGACACTGCTGGGATCCCATATTGCTGTGGCTGTGGCGTAGGCTGGAAGCTGCAGCTGCAGCTGCCATTCGACCCCTAGCTGGAAACTTCCATATGCCACAGATGTGGCCTTGAAAATTAAAAAAAAAGAAAGAAACAAAAAAGAGTTAGCATTTAATTCCCCTGTTCTTGAACTTCAGCTGGCTTCTGCGACTTCCTTTACAGATAGAATGTGGCAAAAGGGATAACGGGGACTTCCAAAGCTAGGTCCTAAGAAGCCTATAGCCCTCTGCCTGGGTCTCAGAGAATGCTTCTTTTTGGGAAATTCAACTTCTACGCTGTGAGAAGTCAGCAACAACTTCTAGTCATGACAGTGATCCTTTATGGACATTCACTTCAGTCAAGCCTTTAGAAGATGCCAGCTCCAGCTCATGAATTATCACAACGCATGGGAGACTTCAAATTGATAACTGCCCAGCTGAACTCAGTCAAGTCATAGAATCATGAGAGAGAGAAAAAGAAATGGCTTTTCTTTCAAGCCATTAAATATTTGGATGTTTTGATATATAGAAAAAGGTAATACAAATAGGAACAAAGCTCTCAACTCATTAAGAATGTAAAATATTTCAGGATATGAGAAATTTTGAATAAATGAGTTATTGCAGGGTACCAGCTCATTCAGAGAATAGCCCATGCATAAAATCTTAATATCATCCAAATGGGTGACCTGAGTATAAGCACATGATTACAGGATGCACTGTGTGTTTCCTTTTCTTTTTTATTTTTGTTAACAGAATGCTGTTTTCTTGTTAATCAAGTGGTTTGCATTCACTCTAAGGAGCTTTCTTGTTAGAATCAATTTGAGGACTCATGCTGCGGAGGCTGTTTCACTGTTTTAATATTCTCTTTTGTTGTTAGGTAAGTGGAACAGCAGTAATGACATTCATTACTATAGTAGGCCTTTTATTATTACATGTTGTTACTTCACATCTATCAACAGAGTGGTGTTAGATATAAGTGGGGTCTAAATTTCTATCTTTATACATACAAGAGACATAGAACATAGCTTAGTGATTCATTCCTAAGTTATTTATAACAACCAGCTCAAAAGTGACATCAACTTGACATAAAACCTAACTAAGGAATAGTCAGTTTTTATTTTATTTCTACCCCTGATCACAAATGCTCCTTCTCACATGCCCTAAAAGTGAACATTTCCTTCCATTAAGGATGAAAGAGTAAGTACTGAAGACTGTCTCAAGTCTGCTTTTTTTTAAAAAAAGAACAGCATTACCTCATTGCTATTGCTTTTCAAACAGTGGTCAATGAATGTGAGAAAGAATAAAATGAAAGTGTGTGTGTACGTGTGTCTTTCTGTGTGTATTTGCAAATGTATTTGATACTTGTAGCATCTGGTTATTTCAAAACTCAAATAAAAAACCCTCTCATTTTGTTCATGACGAAATATGGAGAAGCTGAGGAAATACAGAGAAGCATACTACTTTAAAATTCTATCTGGAGGCTGTAACATTATGGTAACCTGCCAAACTTCATAAAGCCATCCAACCTTAAACATGAGAAGCCTCACTCATTTGCAGGTGCCAATATATATGAGATGATAAGAGAATATATTAGGTAATTAGGAACAGAAGAGAATGAAAGGGAAATGTGTTAGTTATTCTAGAGTATGGATCAAGACATATCACTCTAGGTTTAGGAAAAAAAAAAAAGCTTCTTCCAAATAGAGTCAGATAAACATTTTCCCAAAGAATTTATTCTTTGTTTATTATTATCCCTAAAAATGTGAAAGCTAAGAAGTATTTATCCCAAAGCCATTAATTATATGAAAAGTTTTTATTAAGTAGCATCATGTATAGACATTATAAAAGATGCTGTGATTTTTTTTTTAAAAAAAGGAAAAGCAGGACATGTTCTCTGACCTCACTAAGATTATAGAACCAATCAAAAGACAAAGCTGGTTTGAACTAAATAAATACTAAAGATACACAGGTTAAAGTGCCAGTCTTCCAGATGGGAATTAAGGCTGTTTTAAGTGGTAGGCTTCAGAATGAGCCCTGAGGGTTCCCACATAGTCTTGCTGTCCAGCAAAGAATGCCAGGTCTGACCACTTGTTACCTGGTCTATTACATTTTCCACATTTTTTTTCCAGTGAACAACACTGAGGGATGAAGTATTATCTCTTCCCAAAGAATAGCTTTATTTCTACTCATTACAAAAGCAGGACATCTCCCAAGCGGTGGTTCTCTCTCCTCTAACCTGTAGCACAGCCCACATTATGTGCAGGCATCCATCACAGGCCCTCTACAGTCCCCAGATATATTTCTCAGACAAAATACAGGATGTCTAGTTAGAAGTTTGGATAAACCACGGACCTTCTTTCCCATAAGTGTGTCTCAAATATTGATGGTACATATAGACAATGGTAAAATACCTTATTATTTTTTTTTCCTTTTTAATGACCACACCTGCAGCATATGGAAGTTCCCAGGCTAGGAGTCGAATCAGAGCTACAGCTCCTGGCCTACACCACAGCCACAGCATTGCAGGATCCAAGTCATTTTTGTGACCTATACCACAGCTCATTACAACACGGGATCAGCCCACTGAGGTAGTCCAGGGATCAAACCCACATCCTCACAGTACTAGTTGGGTTCATTACCACTGGATCACAAGGGGAACTCTGAAAGAATACTTTAAAGTTCAAATTTAACTATACTTTTTTGTTTTCTAAATTTGGCAAGCCTATCTCCACGGAGCCAGTAAAAACAGTCGTAAAGCTCTGGTTACGGCTCTTGCTTTTGCTGTGAGTAATACAGTCCTTTGTGACTGGTCCATGAGCCTGGTGTCTTCCCAGCATTCACGGCACAGTAACAGGCTAACGTGTTATCCTGCGAGTATGGAAAAATCTTGGGGATTCTGCATAGTTCCTGATACAGAGAAGGGGAGCTTTGTTGGGAACTGTCCCATGTTATTAGTGTATAGCTAAGCAGAGATTTTCTGGATAGGCAGGGGTTTTTCTAGATAAGGAAACTGAACCAACATGATTTTTGGAGAATATAAGAAAATAAAACTACAATTTCAGAAAAAAATACAAAGTTATAGAGGCCATAAAATTTGTTGAGAAATAATTTTCTGTGGGTCCCTTGCATTTCTTTCAAGCAGAGGCACTGATTGTTTTGTTTTTAACTAAAGTTTCAAGGATGTTTATATAGTGAACAGCCTTGAAAGATGTAGGATATGCTTCTGGAGCAAAGGTCAAGTTTGCTTAGTGTTCAGTCTAACAAGGATGTCTCCTTCTCGAGCAAAGTTCAGGCAGGCTTACTACACCCTACAAAATATTCAAATTTCCTAAGTTTGATATTCCTCTCACGTAACGCAGCACACCGTATGTTTAGGCATCACCTGGCTGTCTTCATTCCACCTTAAACAAACCAGGCCTTAGGGAAAGGATGCAAATGTTGATACTCTTGCTACTGCTGTTACTTGAGTAATGAAAGGTCTATGTATGTCTCTGTTCCAGATGTCTCAGACCTGTTTGCCAGCATCCGTGAGCTGTAGCACACTAACTTGTTAGCCTGTAAAGAGACTACCAAACTCTACACAGTTCTCAAGATTATAGAGGGTTCTGTAATTTTGAAGAATCTATACATGATCTAATAGTCACTAGAGGAGTATTACATGTTTTGGCTTAAGGGCTGACAGTAAGAAGAGATATTTGATGTGATTCTCACGCTCTTTCCCCCTTCAGGATCGTCTATTACTGCTTCGCTGGCTGGAGCCATGCTACACTGTCCTCTTCTTCCCAGTACACAAAAGCACCCCCTTCTACACATGCATACATAATTTCCAGACTAAATACTCCTCCTGTACAAGTGGTCAACCATTCCAAGAAGCCTCCCAAACCCCTTCCAGTTCTGCTCTTTTGTTCTAAGTATTCCTAAAGGTCTTGTACTTTTCAGAGTCTGCATCACATTATTGCAATTTCCTGTGCATACACTATTTCACCCACTAAACTCTGTCAAGTTTTAAAGTCACATTCTCAATGCTTAGGATGATAACTGGCATATAAAAAAAAGTCTTCATAAATATTTGTTGAAAGGGTTGTAGAAGTTACAGAAAACTCCTTTCTTGTGACATTTGGTTGAATTTTCATAGAAAGTATTTTTGAGTATTAATCTATGATTGAGCAGTGCTATGAAAATTTAATGACTAAGAGAAGACAAGGGCCCAATATTTTAGTTTCTCTTTTTTTCCAGAGAGGTTTTCTCTATTGAGCTGGCTCATTGAAAGTCTTAAAAGCTGTCCTTTCTAGTCTTGAGAATTACTTATTGTGCCTAATTTAAGGGCAGACTTTTCCCACTAAAAATGGAATTTAAAATATAGTTATTAGAGAAATTACGGGGAAATAGAGGGAGAAGTCCATTCCAAATGGATAGAGATGATGAAATATATGTTCTATGGACTGAATGGCATCCTCCTCAAATTCATATTTTGAAGCCCTAATTCCTAATGTGATTATATTTGAGATATGTCTTTGGGAGGTAATTAAGATTAAATCAAGTCATAGGAGTGGGGCCATAAATACCACAGGACTGGTATCTTTATAAGGAGAAGAATCTATCTTCACATGCACACAATATGTCAGTGTTGTTGGGTTTAAAGTTTCATCGTCTAGAAACTCACCACGCAGGCCTGTTCGATATCAAATTCTAAAATCATGGAAAATATATACATTTTTAATAAAGCATCTAGTGTACCAAAGTTGTTTTGTCTTTTTGTCTTCTTAGGGCCGCACCCGCAGCATACAGAGGTTCCCAGCCTAGGGGTCTAACTGGAGCTGTAGCTGCCAGCCTATGACACAGCAATGTCAGATCTGAGCTATATCTGCACTCTACACCACAGCTCATCACAACACTGGATCCTTAACCCACTGAGCGAGTGCCAGGGATGAACCCACGACCTCAAGGTTCTTAGTTGAATTTGTTTCCACTGTACCGCAATGGGAACTCCCAAAGCTGTTTAAAAAAATGAAGTTGGAAGGTAATTTTTCTATGCTAATACATTTATTTAAGCTAGGACACTAACTTATTTAAGCTAAATTAGAAAGAAAAGTATTGATTTGAGGAGAGGTGTACATTTTTGAAACTCTAAGTAGGAGAGAGAATAGAACATAATACAAAAGTTATCTTGAAGGTTTTTCTTGGAGTTCTCACTGTGGCTCAGTGGTAACGACCCCTACTAATATCCATGAGGATGTGGGTTTAGGCCCTAACCTCACTTAGTTGTATAAGGATCTGGCATTGCCCTGCATGGCTTGGATCTGGCATTGCTGTGGCTGTGGTATAGGCTGGCAGTTGTGGCTCTGATTCAGTCCTTAGCCTGGGAACTTACATAAGCCACGGTGTGGCCCTAAAAAGCAAAAAAAGAAAGTTTTTCTTGTTCACATATACTGACAGATATCCTATAATTAACCAAATATTTAAAAAATAGGTTTTCCCTCTTTTTCATCTTTCGTAATATGTTTACAGGACAGAATTATATATACATACATCAATTTTGTTTTCTACACAGTCTATAATGTAGTCAGGAAACACTATTCTCTGAGGCCTTTGTATTAAGAGATATTGCTCCTAATTTTAGCAGGACTTACCAATAATGTATTGAACCTGGGGAGGTTCAATGAGACAGTTTAAAATCTCATTTTTAAGGTGGATAACATATTCTATGCATGGGTCTATTTTCCACGAACCGTTTTAGCTACTCAATAATAAATCTGTGCTGGGGTGAATAACTTAAACTGCATAGTTCTGGTTGACGAGAGCAGATTTTCACAAACATTCTTAGTAAATATTATCAAACCAAATTTACATTTTACAGTGAGGGAAATCAAATATATAACCAACTTGTGTTTTTTCCTTTTTCAATAATAATACTCTAGAACTTTATAACCCTTTGTGTCAGGCATGAAGTTTAGTACTTCATATTAATTACTATATTCTATCAATTCTAAGAAACTTGTTTTACAAATTTTACTATATGGATTTAACTTAAAATAACTATTAAACAAGCAAACTATTAAAATAACTATTAAACAAAAATATTAGTGTCTGTACATATATGAACTTGGCTGTTATTCCTACAGTCACGACTGGACAATTGAAATTCCTCAGTCAAAATATCATTTAGGGATCACAGTTAAACTGGTAGTATATTTTTGTTCTTAATACATAAAATAATGGTGCATTTTATGATATTCTCACTCATGGCCAAACTGCCTCTAGATTAATTTTTTTCCTGAAAAATAGAATCTGTATTGCATTTTGAGAGGCATCAACCCCAATTGTTCATCATTTCTTAAAGGAAAAGTCATATACCAAGTTTTACAAAGCAAAGGCTAGAAATATTTTGTCTTTGACTAGACATTTATATCTTTAAATATCCAAAGTTACCTGACTTGATCGCCCGTATTTACATATAAACTTTAATTTAGTACTTTAATCATCTTAAATATGTATAGAATATGGTGCAAAGGGATTAAAAATAAATTTATAGTCAGAAGGTCATAATAGTAATAATAATAGTAATATACTTGAAAAGGCATTGATTGAAGGAGTCAAATAACTATTTCAAACTGCAAATTTTATATAAGAAAGCAAACTACTCGTGAAGGTAGCACTAGTTACAAATCTGAGCAAAGGACACATACAGTCCATGACTCTCAATAAAGCAAAAAAGGGTTGTTTTTTATTGTTTTAACCACCTTTGCGACTTGAACATATTGCTAAATATTGAGATAAAAAAACAGATTGGGGGGAAAAATCACATGCTACAGAAAATTCAACAGACAGGTGTGGAATCCTTGAAAATCAAAATAAGATAAAGATAATAGGAATGAGTGGCTTCATTCCAACACAATTTAGTTGTGAATCCTGAGCATACATTTTAAGAATGTCAATGACAACAAAAATATTCAAGAGTGATTTAAGCCAATACATTGAATTCATGAGCATGTTAATTTGTACCAAGTAAGTTTTCCATGAATACTGGTTGAATGATGTCTGAAACAGTAGAAGGATTACAAGGAATAGTAATCTGGGAAAGAATAAAAATATATTTGGCTAAAAAATAATTTCACCTGTGAAATCTGAGTAGTAGCAACATTTGATATATGACAGGAGTAATGGAATGAAAGAAATTAGGACTGCCAAATAAACAAGATAAGGGTAATCATTAACATGACCAAAACAAAAGGATATTTTGAAAGTGAAATATAATTGGTGAATGCACACAAACTTTGGAAAGCTTTATGAGAAGCTGACGTGTCCATTAATCCACAGACAATATCAAACTGTTAATCAGACAATGAATCAATCTTCCTTGACATTGAGTTGTTGCAAAATAAATTAATAATTACCTACGTCTTAGGCACCAGATGTTAGAGTAGAATCCATATACGTATGTGAACACTTTCCAAACAAAAGTAATTCAATTTGTCAATGCAAAATAATGAAACCCAATGGCTAATTCTCAGACACAAAATGATGATGCAGTGTGGTATATAAATTTTTCTGCAGAAATACAAAATAATGCTCAGATTCACCAAAAGTAGAAAAAGCCAAGGAGTCTATTTGAATTGACTTATCTCTTAGTATTACTTCAAATCTTAAAATTATTGTGGCTATTTTACTATACAACAATCAGTCTCAAGAGACTATGTGAAGCAACTTTAGCCACTGTCACACAATATCCATTATATTAAAGCACTATTAGCTAAAATTCAGCAAGGACAAAGCAGTTCAATTTTTTAACAAAATGAATTACCATAAAATATGGTGAAAATTGACTCTACTTATTGGCCCAATGTTAGCTTCTTCCGATTTTTCATTGCTAATTATAGGAAATAACTTATCTAGCATCACTTATGATTTATGTATACATTTAAATTATAATTACATCTTGCTCATGCATTTCGTCAGAACATTAATCTGAAATTCCGATTAGATATAAATAAAACACTGTTCTTCAGCAAAAATAAATATTCACTTTCCATATAAAACTATTAGATTTGAAGCAGAAATATAAAAATAATTAATTATATTATAAAATATTGCAGTTAATTATTAAAAATGCTCTGTTAGAGGATGTCCTATTCAAATTCAAATGTGATGAATCATTTTTGTTTTATTAATCCTAAAATAACCTTACAAAATTAAAAAAAAATAACATTATGAAATGTCTATTAACATTATAGTTAATAGACTATATGGTCAATATTAAAAATTAAATATAAAACATTTGTAAAATTGGCTATATAAAAACATGAATGCATAGTATAGAATGTTTATGGTTTTATCACCAGGCAAGAGGAAAAGACCTTTTGGATTACATTCTTAATTTAGTCCAAAAAATATAAAACCTATTCTGAAAACGACAGCAATATACATGCATATATTTATGTACATATTGTTGCTAAAAACAAAATATTGCTTTTTTTAATTGATTTTCTATTACGCTGGAAAAAACATATCTTATTAAGTCAAAGCAATCAAAAATAGAGAAGAAAAGCATTACAGAGTCACTATTTTAATATGATTACTTCCTTTACAGGAAGGCAAGATACTATTCAATATCAAACTCAGAACAAAGAAAAGGCTTTAGGAATATTCAAGTGTGATAACTTGTTTAAATCTCCATCAACACAGTGAGAAATATCCTCAAAGATACTCAGACTCATTTATCAAGTGACCTGGGAAATGATTTTGAGACCTCATATCAATCCTGATGTTAAATTTAGTTTTTTAGCATTAAAAAAATAATGAAGTTTATGTAATCAAAAAGTTAGAGAATTAAAATATATTTTGTAATTTTTATAGTTCTCAAATAATAAAAAATGTAAAGATCTCTATAGTTTTTAATAATCTTCAGGTTAGTTGAAAGCAAAAGAATATTCTGTTTATAAATATTTGATAAATGAGTTTTAAATTCTAAAAATTCTTGTTCTTGATTGAATACTGAAGAAACCTAAAACACAAAGTTTCTGTACAAAGTTATTGCACACTAGATGCTCTCACAGCCACCATATTAAAGGAACAAAGGCCAAAAATGTCACCTGGTCTAGGAAGAATGTTTTTGCTAGATTGTGCTAGGTTGGTTGAGTTGTCAGAGTAAGATAAATGGAGCTGAGCTGTACCATTAACCTGTGACATTTCTGACAGTGCAGAGCTATGGGCTATGAGAAAAGGAGACTATTTTTTTCTGTGCTATCCTCAATTTATAATAAGAATAAAAAAAGATAGATGAATGAAAGAGAGAAACAGATCAGAAGTCTATCTTGCTTAATAGATGCTTTTCATTATAGGTAAAAGCATATCCTCAAATCTGAATGTATTAATAAAGATATCACATAATTTTGTCTATATTTAAAGACGAACATTAAAATGGTCCTTATTTTTATCTAGCTATTTAAGAGCAAAAAAAGCTGTTTTTCCTTATTTACGCCTTGACTTGTACTTCCATCAGAAAAGGTTAATTCAAACTGTCATCATTTATATGACAATAAATCTCTTTCCAATCTTAAAATCACTAGCAAGTTTAAAATACACAAGGAATAATAGCATTTTTGTTTTTCAGTTTACTAAAATTACACAGAAACTTTATGCTTATAATTTTTTTTCTGAGTTTCTCTCTGGCATGGAAAAAGTAAAACATGATGACTATTTTTGGAAAGGTGAACAAGCAAGACACAATCAAAACTAAATACCAGTTATGTTCGTAATATGAGTAAAAATATCTAATAAAATCTTGGATGAGGACTGATATTTGCTTATAATTTGAGGATAAAATCTAACTGCTTAATATGACTTTAAAATTTATTTACATGTGTCAACAAAATGATATTTTCATGATCCCAAGTCCTCGCAATGCATATACAAAAAATTCAGTTTACAAGGACAAGGATATTACATATTTACTGTATTTATCTTTTATGGAATCATATCATAAACAATTGAAGCCAACAAAAAATTATACACTGGTCACTGGGCTGAAGAATGATAATATGCAGAGAGATACAGAGCTTGTGCCCAATGTGCTTCAGTCTAGAAAGGAAGGTAGACATACGATCAATGGTTTCATCAACATTACTAAAATGCTGCAGTACTAAAATGCTGCAGTGCTCAGAAGGAATTATCAATTATTCATTCAATAATAATTTATTGGATTATTACTATATGCCAGACATGTTCTAATTCTTTTTAAAAGGGAATGGATAGATAGGTCATTAAATAAGTAGATAGGTATGTAGATACAGGTATTTCTCCAAAAATATTTAAACAAATATTAAAATGTTGTATTATATGTAATATATACATATATAGATATCATAATTTTTAACTTATGTTGCATGCATATGGATTTGTCATAAGAAATGAATTTTTTTTAACAAGTACAAATTTAATTGTGGTCCTACCCGGGATTAAGTAATTTCTCTGACCACTCAGTTCTTGGACAAATGTTTCATTTTTTAACAGTAACTTCGAAATTTTGTTTAGAATCTGAAGTGTCAAATTCACCTCGCTAGTCTCCCTATTTTATAAACTATTCATTGATCTCAACCTCTTATAATTCAAGGTTTGAACTAATATCACTTTTCAAGATTTTCATATTGAGAATTTTAAGTATAGAAAATCAATGTATGATTTTAAGAATAACCATCAGTGTTAAATTATAGAGACTGCTTACATTCCAACATAGCTATTTAACCCTTTTATATCTCAGGAAAATAATTTTGCTTATTCCCTATAGTCCCTAACAACACATAATGATGTTCATTTCTTAAAACTTTCTTTTTCATTCCCCCATCCACAGCTTTACTGGGTTATAATTGACAAAAAAAAAGTTTCACCTATTAAAATGCACAATGTGGTAATTTGATACACGTGTACTTTGTGAAGTGATTACCACAATGTGTTAACACATCCATCACTTCACATATTTTAACTTTGTGTGTATGCTGAGAACCCTTAAGATCTACCCTCAATAAATTTCAAGTATTCAAAACAGTATTATCAACTGTAGTCACCATGCTGTACATTAGATCTTCAGAATCTACTCATCATATAACTGAAAGTAGTACCCTGTGACCAGCCTCTCCCTTCTTCCTCACTTCCAACACCTGACAACCACCATTCCACTCTGATTTTCTGTGAGTTTGACTCTTTTTTACATTCCGCATATAAGTGAGATCATACTGTGTTTGTCGTTTTGTGTCTGGCTTATTTTGCTTAATATCCTCCATGATCACCCATGTAGTCACAAATAGCAGGATTTATTTTAAAGGGTGAAAGTATTCTGTTCTGTGTTTTTACATTTTCACATTTTCTTCTCCATTTTTTGTTGACAGTCATTTGATTGTTGCTATATTTTGGATGTTGTGAATGATACTAAAATGAACATGGGTGTGCAGATAACCTTTCAAGATCCTCATGTCATTTCCTTTGGATATTTCCCTGAAGTGGGACTGTTGGGTCCTATGGTGGATCTATTGTTATACAATGGTTATACCAATTTACATTCCCACCAGGAGTGTAGGAATGTTTTCTCCACATCCTTGCTAGCACTTGTTATCTCCTGCCTTTTGATAAATGCCATTCTAAGAAGTGTGAGGTAATATCTCATTACAGTTTCAAATTCCATTTCCCTGGTGATAAGTGACGTTGAGCATGCTTTCATATATCTGTTGGTTATTTGTATTTCTTCTTTGGGAAAATATCTAATCAGATCTTGTGCCCATTTTTTTTACATTAGGTTTTTCTTTTTCTTTTCTTTCTTTTTTTTTGGCTAAAGAACTATAGGAGTATTTTATTAATATATCTGGCTTATTAACCCATTGTTAGATATACGTTTTACAAATACTTCTTCACTCCATAGGTTGACTTCTTCTGTTGATTATGTCCTTTGCTATGTAGATATTTTTTAGTATGATGTAGTCCCACTCATTTATTTTTACTAATGCTGCCTGTGCTTTGGAGGTCACATCCAAAGATTTATTGCTAGCATCAATTTTTTTTTGTTTTTTTTTTCATTTTTTTGTCTTTTTGCCTTATCTAGGGCCACACTCGCGGCATATGGAGGTTCCCATGCTAGGGGTCTAAGAGGAGCTGTAGCCGAAGGCCTTTGTCACAGCCACAGCAACATGAGATCTGAGCCGCATCTGCAACCTACACCACAGCTCATGGCAACGCCGGATCCTTAACCCACTGAGCGAGGCCAGGGATCAAACCTGCAACCTCATGGTTCCAAGTCAGATCCCTTAACCACTGAGCCACAACGGGAACTCTGCTAGCATCAGTGTTAAGGAGTTTTTCCCCTATGTTTTCTTCTAGGAATTTTACAGTTTCCGGTCTCACATTAAAATCTTCTATCCATTTTGAGTTAATTATTAGTTATGGTGTAACATTTTTGGTTCAATTTCATTTTTTTGCATGTGAGTATTGAATTTTCTGAACTTAACTTATTCATGAGATTATTCTTTCCCTATTGTGTATTCTTGCAATCTTTGTCAAAGATTAGTTGACTTATGCAGGGATTTATTTCTAGGCTGTCAGTTCTATTCCTTCAGTCTATGTATTTGTTTTCATGCCAGTGCCCACTGTTTCGATTACTAGAGCTTTGGAGTACATTTTCAATCCCAGTAGTGTGATGCTTGCAGCTTATTTCCTTTTTCTCAAGAAGACTTTGACTATTTGGGGTCTTTTGTGGCTCCAGATGAATTTTAGGATTGTTTTCTCTATGTGAAAAATGCTATTGGGATTTTGATAGGGATTGCATTGAATCTCTAGATCATTTGCGGTAAATTTTTAATAAATATTAAGTCTTCTGATACATGAACATGGAATATCTTTCCACTTATTTGTGTCTTCTTCGGTTCCTTTAATCAATGTCTTAAAGTTTTCTCTGTACAGATCTTTTACCTCCTTGGTTAAATTTATTCCACAGTGTTTTATTCTTTTGGTATAATTGTAAATGAGAATGTAAATGTTTCCTTAATTTCTTCATCAGAGAGTTCATTGGTAGTATATAGAGATACAAGTGATTTTTGTATTTTTTTATCCTGAAAATTCACTGAATTCATTTATAGTTCTAACCATTTTCTGTGGAGCCTTTCAGGTTATCTATATATAAAGTTATGTCCTCTTCAGAGATATAGAGGAAAATAGTTAATTTGTCATCACTGAGTATGATGTTAGCTACGGACTTGTCATATAAAGCCTTCATTAAGTCAAGGTATATTCTTTCTATGTCTACTTTTAGTTTTTATGATGCAAATTTGTTGAATTTGTCAAATACATTTTCTGCCTCTTTTGAGATAATCATATGTAAATCAAACAGTAGAGAGACTAAATAGTAAAAGTTGAGGAGAAATATAGCCAAAAAGTAGTTTAAAAACAAAGTTAAGGGAGTTCCCGTCGTGGCGCAGTGGCTAACGAATCCGACTAGGAACCATGAGGTTGCGGGTTCGATCCCTGCCCTTGCTCAGTGGGTTAACAATCCGGCGTTGCCGTGAGCTGTGGTGTAGGTCGCAGACGCGGCTCGGATCCTGCGTTGCTGTGGCTGCGGCGCAGGCCAGTGGCCACAGCTCCGATTAGACCCCTAGCCTGGGAACCCCCACATGCCGCGGGTGCGGCCATAAACCCGCGGCCATAAAATGACAAAAGGCAAAAAAAAAAAAAATAAATAAAAAAAAATAAAAACAAAGTTAAGAGTAAGTATTAGGCTAAGTAGCATGCAACAAGCACTATGAGGGACAAAAGAGCTCAGTTTTGTAAAAGAGGAACTCTCATAATGAATATGTAACATATATGAAACCTACAGCTATGAAAACCAACATTATAAATAAAATGAAATCCAGGCATCTTTCCCATTAAAGTTAG
>PVHT020000885.1:126380-163557 GCA_004024745.2 Catagonus wagneri | reverse complement strand
AAATAAAAAAAAATAAAAACAAAGTTAAGAGTAAGTATTAGGCTAAGTAGCATGCAACAAGCACTATGAGGGACAAAAGAGCTCAGTTTTGTAAAAGAGGAACTCTCATAATGAATATGTAACATATATGAAACCTACAGCTATGAAAACCAACATTATAAATAAAATGAAATCCAGGCATCTTTCCCATTAAAGTTAGGGAAAGGGTAGGGATGTTAGCTTTCATCGTTCTGTTTAATATTGAAGTGGAGGTGATAGCTAGTGCAATAAAGGAGGAAAAAATAAATAAAATGAATAATGTATTCAAAATAAGAAATAAGACTTCTCTTTCTGCAAACAACATAATTACCAATGTATAAGAATCTAAGGAGTATACAAGGCAATTGCTAGAACTAATAAGTTAACTTAGTAAGATTTTAAGATTCAAAATCAACATATACAAACATCATATTTCTGTATATTATCAGAAAATAATTAAAAATAAAATATTTCCACTTATTAATATTAATATATGCATCAATTCATGATTCATCAGAGTACATGGGTGTACATGCATACCCATGTTCACATGGACTATATGATTATATGTATAGTCACGTGTGTTGATTATCTGTATGTTCTATTTTAGTATTTCTGTTATATATGTAGAACAGATTATCTTAGAACTATAGGAAAGACATGATGAAATAATTTTAGCTAATTTTCTAATTCATTAAAAATTTTCACTTCACCTTATCACACACCATGATAACAGAGAAGTTATATAGATAGACTCTGTTTTAAAAATCTAAAACTCACTTCTTTTTACTTTTATGTCCAAAAGAGGAAGAAGAAAAAAGTCTTTGAACACATATGAAACTATCGCATATACAATTACAAAGAAATTTCATTGAAGTCTTATATATTGTTTTATTTCTTATTTTCCCCCTAAAAAATCTGTTAAAAGATGAACTGATGCCTGCTAAATATCTTTCCCTTTATACATTTATAATTCCCTTTCATCATTTTTTAGGATTTAATATTACCTAGGAAATTAAAGGAATAGTCTTTTTGAACACAGCATGATTATTTTCATAAAATAACACTTATTTTTCTTTCTTTTTCATTTTACTTGGTATTTATTTATTCTCTAAACAATAACCCACAACTTGTTTTCTCTCCAAATCATTTTACTGTAAATAATGACAACTTAAAGTGACTTGCCCATTACTTTTACTGTTCAACATAAATAAATTCATAGATACTGAATTGCAACTTGCTTGTAGAGTATTTTTAGGGAAATATAAACTGCACTCAGTATATATATAAGAATATGATGTGATAACAGAGTAATTCCCGGTAAATCATATATTTAACATCTAGAATATACCATCAAAATGCTTGTGAAGTCTGAAGTACATTGTAATCTTTAATATCACATATTTTGTGATAAGTACAATATGATTGGTATTTAGGAAATTCATTAATAGCATTTCTGAAAAATAGTATTTGGCAAAAATATAAAATATAATTTTAATAGTTTGAAAAACGTGAAAATTTTGATCTATAAATAGTACACATAACAAAATGCACAGAAACATTAAATTATATCAATTTCTAGAAGCCAAGAAATGAAAATATTGTATGCCCATTTTAATGAAAAATATTTTTTAGAAAATAAATATATAACTTGTTTTCATGGCGATCATTGTAAGATTTTAAGTGGTTTACTAAAGGTAACAAAATTGTTTTACTTGGGATCAGCTATTAACAAAGAATGTAGACATAACCTTAATTCTCTATTTCTGTATTGCTGAACTTAACAATAATATAAAATAAATAACATAAATGTTAATTCACGTTATACATGTATCTTTCATCTTAGGTATATATTTATATCTTAGGTCACACTGGAATATATCAATGGATTTTTTTTTTAATTTTTTTGCTTTTAGGGCTGCCCTTGAGGCATATAGAGGTTCCCAGGCTAGGAGTCTAATTGGAACTACAACTGCCCACCTATACCACAGCCACAGCCACTCCAGATCTGGGCCGCAACTGCGACCTACACCACAGCTCACGGCAATATATATATATATATATATATATATATATATATATATATACACACACACACACACACACACACACACACACACATATATATATACATATATATATATATACATACACACACACACACTTATATACATATATATATACACACACACATTCACACATTATATGTACATACACATTTTTTTCATATTCTTTTCCATATAGGTTATTACATAATACTAATTTGAGTTCCCTGTGCTATACAACAGGTCCTTGTTGGTTATCTGTTTTATATAAAGCAGTGTATATGTTAATTCCAAACTCTTAACTCCTCACTTACCTAAACTTATTCCACCTACCCTCTAATTTTTCCCTTTGGTAAACATTAGCTTGTTTTCAATATCAGTGAGTCTTTCTATTGTATTAGATTCTGCATATAAGTGATATCATATGATGTTTGTCTTTCTGTCTGACTTACTCCCCTCCAGTCTTGCCTCTAATGTAAAGAACAATTTTTAAGTAGCTCAAACAACTTCTAGCATAAATGGGTCAATTCAAATAGCATGCACACTAACCGCAACCAGTCTTAAGGAGACATCTTGGTTCCAGAAGAGCCAGGCTAAAGGGTTTTTAACAGCCAGTCTCAGAGGACAGCCACATTTAAACTTATGATTTCTCAGAAAAGAATGTTTTTAATATGTTTCTAGGCCTTTATTATTAAAATTTTGATGAGATCCTGCAGGTAAGGGTGTGGTGGAAAGAGTTCACACCATTGGTAAGAATGTAAGTTGGAGCACAAGTTCTGAAAAAAAATTTGGCAATATTTTTTGAAAACTGAAATGGACATCCTTTTTGCCTCAGAAAATCCGCAACCTGGAACTTACCTTAAAGATATGACTATCAGAGTTTTCCAAGATACTATTAAGAAAATATCTTTTGCAAAACTGTAATAACAAAAATACCTAGAACAACTAAAGTACCCAAAAATAACAGCAAAAGTAAATAAAAAAACAACAGCTAACACTTGCTACCTACTCTTCTTAGTACTTAATATATGTAATCTTGCCTAACCCCCACAAAATTTAGGGATATTATGCCTATTTTAAAGATGAAAAGCACAAGCATAAGAAGTTTTCATTACAATAAGGAAATTTAAAAGGCATAATTCACCAATCTAACCTTGCCCAGTCGGTTAAGGATCCAGTGTTGCCATGAGTGTTCTGTAGGGTACAGACAGGCTCGGATCTGGCATTGCTTGCTCTGGTTTAGGCTGGCAGTTGCAAGCTCTGATTCAACCCCTAGCCAGGGAACTTCCATAAGCCACAGATGGAGACCTTAAAAAGCCAAAAAAACAAAAATAAAAATAAAAAAATTTAAAAAGGCTTGTTTGCAACAACTCTAAACATTCAGTTCTGAGGCCATACATCCAGAGAGATATATTTATTAAGTTAATGTTAAATTTCTTAGCTTCTCTTTTTTCATGGAGATTACTCAGTTAATGTTCTATAAGCATATCTATCTATAGCAGTGACTCAAGTTGCTTTCTTTTGCAAACGGGACTATGTTTAATGAGTATCTGATGTATAAGAAAATTTAATATGACTCCTTCTACTCCAAAGATAATTTTTATAAAATTCACCTTATTTTTAGCTGTATTTACTGTTCTAGCAAAACTTTTAGGCTGAAAATTGGGCTAAACAAAATGACATCACTGGAAAGTGAGATATATTAAAATTACCTTAAACACTGTAGATGAATATCTTTTAAAAGTTTTTCAATATTTCCAATCTCAAATATCTTAAAATGTGAAGATATAGACTTGAACTGATATACCAAAATTCATGTCCTTCTATGATTTAAGAGAGAGAAATTTAAAGAGAATGCTGATGTTTATTTGATGTGACCTTTGATCTGATTTCAAAAACTTTGGAAATATAGCTTTAGTAAAATTTTTCCCTTTAATATCACATGTGTATACATTATTTAAGAGCAGTACCTGCCTCAGATACTTGTTTTGTCAATAAAAAAAGAAAAACGTTTTTAAAGCATGTAGAACAAATAAGGCATCAGAATACAGTATAGTTTCTTTCCCTTTCAAGTAAAATAAAATACAAATCATTACAAAAACTCATGAGGAAAATAAACATTCTATCTTTCCCGTGTCACTGCTTTAGATAAAAGAATTCATTCATTAGTCCACAGTCAAGAAAAATAAGCACCTTAAATGAAACAAACGAACATTCCAGACGAGATCAGGTGCTATTTACCACTGCCTTAAAAAAAAAAAAAAGCCTAGGAATAAATCTACCTAATGAGACAAAAGACTTGAATGCTGAAAACTATAAGACACTGATGAAAGAAATCAATGATGACACAAAGAGATGCAAAGATATACTATGCTCTTGGATTGGAAGAATCAATACTGTCAAAGTGACTATACTACCCAGGCAATCTACAGATTCAATGCAATCCCTATCAAATTCTCAATAATATTTTTCACAGAACTACAACAAAATATTTTAAAATTTGTATGGAAACACAAAAGACCCCAAATAGCCAAAGCAATATTGAAAAAGAAAAAAAGAACTGAAGAAATCAGGCTCCCTGACTTCAGACTATATTACATCAAAACAGTATGGTACTGATACAAAACAGAAATACAGATCAATGAAACAGGATAGAAACCCCAAAAATAAACCCAAGCACCTACAGTCAACTAATCAATGACAAAGGAGGTAAGAACATACAGTTGAGGAAAGATAGTTTCTTCAGTAAGTAACGCTGGGAAAGCTGGACAGCTACGTGTAAAAGGATGAAATCATAATATTCTCTAACACCATACACAAAAATAAACTCAAAATCGATTAAACACCCAAAGGTAAGGCCAGATACTATAAAACTCCTAGAGGAAAATATAAGCAGAACGTTCTTTGGCATAAATCGCAGCAATGTGTTGTTTCATCCATTTCCTAGAATAAGGTCAATAAAAACTAAAATAAACCAATGGGACCTAATGAGACTCAAAAGCTTTTGCATAGCAAGGAAACCATTCAAAAACTGAAAAGACAACCCAGAGAATGGGAGAAAATCTTTGCAAATGATGCAACTGATAAGGGCTTTATCTCCAACATATTCAAACAACACATACAACTCAATACCAAAAAACAAACAACCCAAATGAAAAATGAACATAATATACCCTGTTTTTCAGTCAAGCTGATCTCACTTAGGTGGAGTTCAGTTATATTCAGTACAGAAGACTTAAATAGACATTTCTCTGAAGAATGCATATGGATGGTCATAGGCACATGAAAAAATGTTCAATATCACTAAATGTTAGAGAAATGCAAATCAAAACTACAATGAGTTACCACCTCACATTGGTCAGAATGGCCATCATTAACTCTTCTTCACTATTTGGTGGGAATGTAAATTGGTACAACTACTATGGAAAAGAGTATGGAGGTTCCTCAGAAAACTAAATATAGAACTACCATGTGATTCAGCAATCCCACTCCTAGCATATATCTGGACAAAACTTTCATTCAAAAAGGTACATCCACTCCTATGTTTACTGAAGCACTGTTAACAATAGCCAAGTAATGGAAACATCCTAAATATACATTGACAGATGGATGGATTAGGAAGATGTGGTACATATATATAATGGAATACTACTCAGCCATGAAAAGAACAAAACAATGCCATTTGCAGCAACATGGATGCAACTAGAGATTCTCATACTAAGTGAAGTAAGTCAGAAAGAGGAAGACAAATACTACATGATATCACTAATATGCAGAATTCAAAATATGGCACAAATGAAATTTACAAAACAGAAACAGACTCAGGGCCATAAAGAATAGACTTGTGGTTGCCAAGAGGGAGCAGGAAAGAGGTGGGGATGGACAGGGAGTTTGGGGTTGGTAGATGGATATTCAGAATGGATAATCAAAGAGGTCTTATTGTATAGCACAGGGAACTACATCCAGTCTCTTGGGATGGGCCATGATGGAAAAAAATAAGAGAAAAAGAATACGTACGTAGGAGTTCCCACATTGGCTCGGTGGAAATGAATCTGACTAGCCATCAATGAGGACACATGTCCTTATCCCTACCCTCACTCAGTGAGTTAAGTATCCAGCCTTGCCGTGACCCATGGTGTAGGTCGCAGATGTGGCTCAGATCTGACACTGTGGGTGTGGTGTAGGCTAGCAGCTATAGCTCCAATTAGACCCCTAGCCTGGGAACTTCCAAATGCCACAGGTGCGACCCTAAAAAAAAAAAAAAAGCAAGACTGGGTCGCTATGCTGTATAGCAGAAATTGACACACACAATGCTATAAACCAACTATATTCTAATTTTAAAAAATGAGCAACCCACAAATGAATTATTTTCTCTAACAAACTGTCTGGATGTTGTACCAGAGAAATTTGTATTATTTGACCCAAAACTTGTTGTTATGCCCTACTTTTTAATACCAAATTGAAAGGATCAGAAGGGACACAAATATCATTTGGCTTTAACCACTTATGAGTCCCTCTGGGTTAAATGTGACACTTAAGAGGCTGGGAAGCCTAAACATAATATACCCTGTTTTTCAGTTAAGCTGATCTCACTTGGGTGGAGTTCAGTTATATTCAGTACTCTCACTTGAGAGGTATAATGAACAGATTAGTAATACAATTTTTAGAATTCTAGTTTTCTGAGGCCTCTTTATTTTGAACTTTTTGGTCAAGATAGGTAAACTTACTTTGTTTCCCTCCTCTCAAGTAAAGATTTAGATGTACTAAAACTTTCTGTCAGTGACAACACTAGATTTTTGGATGAACTGCTGTCATCTTTTGTTCCCTACAATGTCATGTTCAAAATTGGGTAACGTGCAAGCAAATTGCATGGCACAGCAGGGTCAGGAAAGTTACAATTATATAATTTCTCTGATAACTTTAAAAACTAGCCTTCATCAAATATTATTTAGAGTATAATATGGAGATTATAAATAAACCATTGCCTCTTTAACCAATCCAGAGGGACATAAAAGACAGATTGAGAACTGAATATGGCCTATTGTTTTATACAGCTATGGTTCTAAAAAAATTCCCTACTCAAAAGAAACAGCCTCTGTTCCATGGCAGCTGTTGAATAGAGTGGGTTGAAAGCATCTTGTTAGAAAAACAGTGAAACCAGCAGCACAACAATGTGAGCTCAGCACTATAGTCTTCTTGAAATGAAGGACTTGGAACTTCGGTTTTAAAGATAGGAGTCCATAAAATAGTATCAAGAAGGCTTTTATGTTGCTATTGATTTCCAACTAGGCTGCAGCTATCAGAGTTTCAAATACTCTAACATTCTTAGGTTTTGTTAGCTTCCTTTTTAACCTCAGCCATGTGGCATGTGAGCACGGTTTGTTTAGTTAGCTTTATGACATAATTAATAGGCATTGTCAAAGACTCTCATTTTTGATCATGGGGGATTGGCAGCCTTTTGCAGCTTTCATTCCAGGCTTTGAGAAATTGGCCAGATGGTATACTCTACCGCAAACTGCAGTGGGGAAGACATCCTTTTTAGGACATTTTCAATTGCTTTTTGGCCAACTTCATGACTCCTGCAGAAGTTCAATTAGTTACAATTTTACGTAATTTGCTATAGGTACAAGTATTGTTTCTGTGTTTCCTTTAAGATTTCACTGAGGTAAAAATAATTACTGATTTTTCCTCATATATTTAGCTTAGCAAGGGGGCAATATAAGATATTAGAAAAAAGTGCTTCCACTGTACGTAAATTCCACTCCAGGCCCTGCCACAAAGCAACTTCTTGAACGCAGGGATAGAGTTTAATCCTTCCAGGTCACAGTTGCTTCATCTTTGCAAGGAGGCACTGGGCCGAATGATCTGATCCCTTCTCTCTGGAAAAGCGGTTCTGTGGGTCTTCCTACGTGTATTCAATCACAAACTTTATGCTGCTTGAAGTAGACCTTTGCTTGGCTTTCACAGATTAAAATGTGTGGTTTTGAAGATTTGTAGAGTCCTTGAAGTTCTATGACAAATACCAAGTTTTAATTTTGCTGAGGAACAAATTTTATTTGCACACATTGCAAGGCTATATTCAGGACTCAGAGTTACTATAACAAAAAGTAGCCCTCCAGCCACCATTTGCGTCTCAGTGTTGAAGTCTCACATTACCTTCTTGTTATCAGTATTTGTAAGATTCCAAAGGGATCGCTTATTTTTTTCTATTTTTGGGGGGATATATCTTTTTTCATCTTATGGCAGAAACTTATAGTGTTATATATTCTATTACTTTGAAAAACTAGTCTTTTATGTAAAACTTGAATTAGTCATCGAAATTCACTAAACATAGCTCTAGAATGGAAACCAGAAGCATAAGGGCCCATGGGAAAGTCTCATATGCCTCCATACTTTCAGTTCTTATCAGAATCATGTAACTTTCTCATCTTAAGCACTTGTAGATTTCAAAAGCTTTGATAATTTATGTAAATCTATACATACATATACCATTTAAAATATATTCATCTTTATTCTCTAAATTACAGCATTACATATATTATAAAACCTTAATAAGTGATGTAAATGAGTACAAATTATCATAGTAACTTTGAAATCAATTATTGATTTTTAGAAATGCTTGTTATAATCTTTTATTTGGTATGACTATCACTAAGTAATGCCTCAGTATAATTCATTATCTGACAAAGAACTACAACAAACTTTCTTAACAATTTCTCCCATTTAATTAATAGTCATTAGATGTCCCAAGAAGCAGAGAATTTCTCTTCAGATCAGCATTGTTTATAGTCCTAACTCCTCCCTCAGCTTCCTTCAGCTTCTGATACATGAATAACAGATGCATTTAAATATTTCCTAGGAGCACAACAGAAACTAATCTGACTAGGAACCATGAGGTTGTGGGTTCCATCCCTGGCCCCCCAGTGGGTTAAGGATCTAGTGTTGCTGTGAGCTGTGGCGTGAGTTGCAGACACAGATCTGATCCTGTGTTGCTGCGGCTGTGATAGAGGCCAGTAGCTGTAGTTCTGATTTGACCCCTTGCCTGGGAACTTCCATATGCCACAGGTGCAGCCCTAAAAAGCAAAAAAAAAAAAAAAAAAAAATTTCCAGCCCATGGCTGAGATCCTTATAGATTCAATTTTTTTATAACTAAAACATGAAAACAATACATCTGAATCTCACATTTAATAGGATTAAACTAATTCTTCAGCACAGATGGAAAGTGGTTTAAGATTGTCATTAAGAAAATGGGCATGTTGCCAGGCTGCCTGAGTTAGAATACTGGCTCTGCCATTTAAGTTTTAAATAAACGCTCATTGCCTCAGTTTCCTTGCCTACTGAATGAGGAAGATTCAGTTGTGCTGAATGGTATCTGCCCCTTGATTTATTGTTAATACTGATGCCATCACTGCCTGTAACTAGCTGCCATGCAGTGAGTTAAACAGAGGTAATATTTAACTAAGAAGTTTAAAAACAAGGATTTTCACTCTTGGCATCCTCTGGCCCCATATTACTCCCACTGGCTCCTTCCATCTTCTGCTTCTTCCACCTTTGCAAAAAGTCCCACCATGTCAGAAGAGTCAGCATCCCCTGGTTTTTGTCTGAGGTGTCCCACTCGCTCTCTCTATCTCTATCTGCTTTCTCAAAATCCTACCGAGGCTACAGTCTAACCAAGTACAATATGACAGTGGCTGAGGTAGGACCACTGGTGGGTGGCTACAAAATTATGCAGGAGATGGACAATAAGCACTTGTCCTCTAAGATGCTACTGCTGCCTCTAGAGAAGCCACCTGTCCACTTTTCCTTGTGGTATATGGGCCTGGCTTCCAGCAGAGGGAAACAGGAGTGGATGGTCCAATTCAAGAGCTGCCGTGAGTGCAGTGAGCCACTAGCAATCGAACACAGTGGCTGGCATCACCGTGGTTCTAAATCAGGAACTCTGAGGTCTCCGTAACATGGGACATAGGATGAACATGGGACAAGGAAAGGCCCCTAGCATGACTTGGTGGGGAGCTTGTGGTGTTGTCCCAGGGCTGATTTATTAGTTTGGTTAGTGATGGCACTAATCAACATAATGGCTGCCAACTTTAGAGAATTCTAAAGGCCCTCACTAAAAAAAGACATTATTCCTTCAGTTGCTAGGGAAATACAAAGTGGTCCTAGGAGAGGACTGGGGGAGCTAGGTGACAAAGACCTATGGTTGGATGAGAGTCTGAAACAAAGTCTATTTATCAACAGATATAGATGCATTTCAATAATAAGCAAAGCTATCCCAATATGTATTGACTAAATATCAATTGTATCCAGATAAATACTGGAATTTCCACTATTCTCCTGAACCTCAGGCATGGACTAGTATTTTGCAGCAATATGGGAACCTCAAAGGTGTCTGTCTTAAAATATATGTTGGTGCACAGAAAGTACTCAATAGATACTTACTGAGTGAATGATTGGATAAATGAATGTATCAACAGAAAGAATCTTTTCTTGGCTTGTTGAAAAGTTTGGACAACTTACTATCAATTATTATTTGAATAGATCTTATGCTTTAGTTTTGCTGAAAACTCTGTTAGTAGTTCTCTGTGAAAGACTGAAATAGAGAACTACTGAAATGAACAGAGGCTTTTAAGTCAGATAGATCATAAATCAAATCCCAGGTTTTCTTCCTACCATCTTTAGTGTTTATGAACAACTCATTTCTGCTCTCTGAGACTATGAAGCAATAATACTCATTTTCTGATTATTAAAGATAATAATGTTTACTTCACAAACATGTTAGGAAATTAAGGAAATGTTTTTAAATTATGTGTATGTGGTGCCTGGAGAAAATAAAAAATTAGTAGCTGTTATTATTGTATATTGGTATTATTATTAACACATTGCATTATATTTTTACCCTTCTCTTGACTGAAAATGAAGGTCTTAATATTTAGGTCAATCTCCCATGACTTCAGTTAGCTAAATTCTGGTTTCTTTTCCATTCTACACATTCAGGTTGTAAGTTCACTGCTTACTTAGAACTCAAGCCTGTTTGCCTAAGGATGTTCATAACACAGTCTTGGACATCTTTTTTTTTTTTTAACTAACACCTAGATTCAATTAAACAATTCTCCACTAATTGTCAGAAAGCACATTGATGAAAGAATAGAAACAAGGGAAAAATACCCTTCCTGATGTATACCCTGCTGATCCGTCAAGCAACTGACCATTCTTGTCACTACTGAGTATTAGCACTTATTATCTTAATTATGTATAGCACTTCTCTAGGTATTATTTAATTATTTCAGTCTGTGGATCAGTCAATCCAGAATCTGGGTAAAACCTTTATCTTCAGGTAGAGGTTATTTTGTTTCTACAGTCATATTTACACTAACTGGGAAAAATAGATATTCTAGCCCTTTGCTTTGTAAAGCATCTCTCTATCTCTACATCTTGAATTGGCTTTAATTTGAAATGGTCTTTACTATCAAAGGTTACTTAATATAAAAGGTATCTAAATGTATGTAAATTTAACGTAAAATATCTGTAAAAGGGACAAAGTACCAAAGTTGGAAGATTAGTCTCTAGCCAGTAGGAGCTAGAAGTAGCAGAGAGAGTCACAGAACTTTGCCTGCAGAAGATGAACCACCAATGGGGAGTGAAGAAGCTTAATGCGATGTTTCAGCACATAATTTGGAGCAGACATTCAGATCTGTTATGAGATAGGGACTTATCCAAGATGACCATTTGAAATAAAAAAAATGGTTTAACATCCCAGTTCAATTGTATCTCAGTGTTATTCGCTCCTAGTAGAGAACCCAGAAAAACAAAATAAGCCAAATACGGTGTTTGTATGTGGAAGACACACAAAAAAGCACAAGATGCTACCATCATTTCTTCCTAAGAATGAAAACAAAGTCACAAAGCCCTTAAAACCATTCCCATTTAAAAATCTGGCATATGTCAGTAAGTTTCTTATATACATGTGATTCCTGCTGGGTAAGTATAGTTTCACAATACAAAGGAGAACTTAGTGTTCATATCTCCCTATTTATAAAGCAAAAGATTTCTAAATCTAAAACTATGAGAAGTCATCAATGAAAGAAAATATACTACTATTAATGCTCAGCATCAGTGTATTAACAGATTAAATCAGTATTATAAAATTCAATCTAGGATATAAAATAGCTCCAAACTTATTATCATGAGGAAAATCTTCCATAAATGATGTTTCTATACTTTATGCCATTAGGCTACCTGGGACATTTAAAATTAAAATCATCAAGATAGAATTTGAATTGAATATAAATTCCTAAATGATGTAGACAAATATTTAAAAAAGAAAATTTAAATATCAGAATGATAATATACCTTGGTCAGATGAACTTATATTTTAGACTTTGTTGTTAGCACTTTGTTTTCTAGCTAGCAAAATAAGCACATTTTTCTCTCTTGTTATTTTATAGGTAATGCTTGAAAGCAAAGTAAAAAGGTAAAAGAACAGTGAAAGAGGAGTTATAATTAGAGGAAAACTGAAGTCTGAATGAACTAGGAAAGATAGTTTGAATGTGAAATCTAAATAAAAAAGGAATACAAAACAGGTTCACATTATGTAAAAGGATATTCCATGTTTTCATTTTTCAAAAAAATAATTGGCCTTTACATAATGTGAAATACATTTGAAGTTTCTTTATTGACTCCTAGTAAATTCATAGGAAATTACTTTTGCCATATGAAAGGACTCACATTTTATGATTATAGTTATGCTAAAAATATCTTCAGTGAAATTTTTGGTAATGCTTATTAATATAAATTGCACTGTCTGACATATAATAAAAACAAGTATATAATCTTGAACAGATAAATGGATACTCTGATGGTAATATTACTATCGCAAATTTGCACAAGCTCAAATGAATTTTTATTTGAAGGCCTTGAGATATCATATATGATAAACGTTTTATGGGGTTTATGACAAATATTTCAATTTACACATTGTAATGAAGAAAGTGAAGCATAGAAAAGACTGTTAAATTGCTAGCATGTCCTCTACTGTGTCCTACAAACACACTGATTCATCAGTCTTTTACTTACAGAATTACAATTAAACTAAAAAAAAACAAGAAGTAGAGTTTTATTTCATTTTATAACTATTCTCTAATTGCAAAGAGAAAAACGAAAACTTGATGAAACTATAAAAACAAAGCAAATCTTTTTTTGCATATAGAGAATACTTTTGGCATCAGCCTTCTTTACCTAGACCATGAAATACTCTAGCCAAGATTTTAAAAATAAAGAGAAAAGTACTTTACTCTTTATAAAAGTACTTTACTCTAAATAAAGACTAAAGTACTTTTCTATTTTCTAAGTAAAGAGAAATTAATAGCCCCTTCCCCAATTCTTTTTGCTGGCAGCATCCAAGACATGTGAAAGTTCTTAGGTCAGGTACAGAACCCATACCACAGCAGTGACCCGAGGTGCTGAGGTGACAATGCTGGATCCTTAACCTGTTGCACCACAAGGAAACTGCAATAGTCCCTGTTCTTATAAAAAAAAAATGCTAGTTTCACAGTTACCTACAAGCTAATTAAATTAGATTGTATGACATTTTGTTAGATGAAACATATGCTTTTAAATCTTTTACATTTGTGTATTTTATTCTCTACCTAATTTTCAGCTCTACACATTGGGTAGATAATCAGAAATAAAATTAAACATATGCCTTAAAGGACAGCAAAAGGTCATGAAGAGATAATGCATATACATAATAAAACATAACAGAAATTATTAAAACTTTAATGAATGATATAGACAATAAATGGAGTTTTATAGGAACATAACATTAAAATCAGAAAAATTATCAAAGATGAGATAAACTAAGTAGACTATTTGACAATTCATTTTACTGATATTACTAAGTTTCTCCCTAAACCAAGATGTACTAAAATAATAACTTTTTCACAATAGTGTTAAATTCAAATATGTAAAATAAAGGTAGTGATCTTGGTAATGTGATTACTTAAATTCACAGTGTATCAGATTAGTAACAGATTCACACTCTTCAATGCAGGGGTTGACTCAAGTATTAAGGAACCACATAGCAACACAGAATAGGAAAGAGAAAGGAAAGTGATTTGATGATCTAATTTTGTTATTTAACAACATGTCCAAAGGTAAGTTTTGATTTCAGATAATATAATGTCTCAATGAACAGTGCTGAGAAAAATAGTTACCTATACTGGAAAAAAAGTAACTTTGAAGCTCCACCTTTCTCACCTCCCACTAAAATTTCAAATGAAAAGAAAAAAAAAAACTGAATACTAACAAAGCATTGAGTTTTTTTGTTTTTGTTTTTAACATTATATAATGGGGTTAAAAAAAAAAGTAACTATGGCTCCAAAGCCAGAAATTATAAAAGAAACAATTGGATACATTTCATCTAATAGAAATGAAAAATTTCTAAGATATTTCCCCTAATGTACATGCAAAATTTCTCTCTAAAAAGAACTATAAAAAAACCATAAATCGGAAAAATATCTGTAAGCTATGTAACTGCCAAATGCTCCCATTATTGATAATTTAAGAGCTTGTACCAGTTAAGAAATAGAACAACTTTGAGAATTGTGTGCAGAATCCCCAAGCTGATCCTAGAAAAAGAATTCACATGGGAATAATTTATGTAGGAGGTGCCAGAAGCAATGGCAGGAGAGCACAAAGTGAGAAAGGGAAGGGAAGACACCTAATAAAGGGAGCATTATTATGGCAGCTACCACAGTGGGTGACAATAGTAAAGTTGGGGAAATGGTATAGAACACAAGCCTCAGAGATATAAATACAGGGGTGCAAGAGGCGGGTGTTCACCACCAACTCCTGCTGGCCTTTGGTGCAAAGCTGCCCTGAAGAGTGTTAACTCTCTAGCACTTGTGGTCTGCTGTGCTGCAGAACACCCTCAAAGAAACAGATGCAGAGACTGGCAGCAGCAAGTTGGCTGGCACTCACTGCAATGGTTAGTCAGTCTCAAGCGAAACGACAGAATTCCTACAGCCTCTGCTGCAGGGAGCAAATGAGAGTGATTCTACTGGTAAAATGAACTGGTGGTTTACATGAAGCACACACAAATGTTCCACAGTGATGAAAAATAAAAATAAATTTCATTATTATGTAATGCAAATTTTAAATACCTAGATTTTACATATTAAAATAATGTTTATATAGGTTAATTCATTCTACTATACATCTTAAACTTGTATAGAGTGCCATATGTCAATTATATTGTAATAAAACTAGAAAGTGTAAAAATAAAGTAATAGTTTTTAAAATTTGATTTTTTAATAATGTGAGAAAAATATTCTCATATATTGGTGGGAATGAAATTAATAAAAGGTTTTTGAAAAATAATAAGCCACTATTTTTACAGTTTTTGCTATACATGGACCCAACGGTTTTACTTTCAGACCATCCTACTTACAATTGCAACTCTACTTTTTGACATGTCAATCATTCTTCAATGCTTTCTTTTTCTCCATAGTATCTATTACCATTTATTTATTAACTATCATTATTTTTGTTGTCTGTTACTTTCACTAAACTTCATGTCACATGAGGTTAACGGTTTGTGTCTGCCTTATTTATTGCCACCTAGACTCAAGAAAAATAGCTCACACTTAATAGTCAATAAAATTTGTTGAGTGAATGAGTTTTCCATGAATATATCGTTAGACAACAATAGAAAAATTGATCACTAACATATTTAAATAAAATTTATCTTGGTATTGTTTATAATAGTAAAAAAACAAACAGAAAAAAAAATTATGACCAAAAGAATGTGCTATTTATATAACATAAACATGTATTACACAGCTCAAAAGTGATAATCTGTATATATATTTTTGACATGGAAAACTGGGCATGATGTATCACAAGTCAACAATGCAGTTTACCATGCATCTCCAGTATGACTCAGTTTTGGATAAATGTGCATTCTTAGTATAAATTTAAATCTAGAAAAATATACAGAGAAATATTAACTCTAGATGCACTACTTCACAGGTAATTTTTAACATTTTCTACTATGAATTTTATATTGTATGGGTTTTATAATCACAGTGAATTATAAGGTTATTTTTATTGTGAAACATGAGGAACCTAATACAAAGACCTATGGTGGTTAAAAGGATGCATCCTTAATTTTTTGACAAAACATCAAACAAACATTTGAAAATGACCAAAACATTTCTGCACATTATGAAACTAACTTGTAAACCTTTTATGTAAACTAAACTTTACATTGGAACTGCATTACTGATAGCCTGAGGACTAAACTAGTTTTACTAAATAAAGCTTGCTAATGGGATATATTTATGTGTATTTTGTAGGAAAAAAGATCTAAAATTTAATTTGTTCTCTTTAACCATTTCAGGCTTCTGATAGAATTAAAGCATAATTTTTCACCTTGGTAAGTTCTTAATTCACAGTAACGTCAACTTCTTACATTAATGGTTTGGATGCAATAAAATCCCAAGAGAAGACATTTCCATTTTTTATAAAAATCAAAAATGTATAAAACCCACTATATTTTAATAATTCCTACAGCACCAAATAAGAAACTTGAAGTATTTACTTGAAATAGCTGGCAGAATTATTTGTTTTATTTCTTACTTCAGTTTTAACGGCATTAAGCATTATCCATCACTGATTTTGCTTCAATATTACATACAAATTTGCCTTTTTTTTTTTTAAGAGCAGACCTGATGCTGTTCTTCATGTCAATGTAGTCTCATAATCCATTCTCATATTTTAACAGAAGTAAAAAGAAATTCATGTTAAGACCAAGTAGCTGATGCACAGCTAGAACTTGACTTAGGGTACACATTTTGGTCTAGTTGTTAAGTAACATTTGTCATTACATCATATTTTTAAGATGACTCATTGGGGTGACTCACAAGAGTTATGTTTATATCTTAAAATATAATGTTTTCTTCTAAATTTATAAATCGTTTTGCCTGCACCTGTGGCATATGGAAATTTCCAAACAGGGATTGGCTCTGAGCTGAAGCTACAACCGTCACTATAGCTGCTCTGGCTCCTTAACCCACCGCACCTCATTGGGAACTCCTATAAATTTCTTAAATTAATAATCAGTTGTGTTTCTTCTAAAACTTTTAAATTCAATTGGAAATATGGAAAGTAAACATCCATTTGTAGTGTGACTATAGATCCGGGGGTGGGCCTGTAGACCCTGGTCCCAGGTGGTAAACTCCCTTCTGCTTCGTACTCTGTGGTTCTCAGAGATCAGCCTATACCTAATCCCAGACTAATAGATCACTACAGTGGTTTACCTGCAGATTTCAGCTTCAGCATATTTTTTCTGTGAACTCAATGTATTACTTCAGCTAATCTAGCTTAGACTGTCCTGTTTTCATGGTATTCCATAAAAGCTGAGTTGTAACTAAAATTTGTCAACTAGGTCACCTGTAAGGGTATTGTTACTTAAAGGAACAACTTCAAAAGCGAACTAATAAATACATCTATGAACATCTACTAGTATTCAGTTTGTGTTAGTGTAGCAAAGCAAGGCGGAATATGTAAAGTGCTCCCTATTGTGGGAGAAACGTGATCAAAACTGCTTTCTCAGAAGATGTGAATCGCACAAAGTGATGAAATTCTACAGGAAAAACATAAATGATTTCCTTATTTTTTTCCTTTCTAAGATGAATAATTTCACAATGATGGATTATTCTAAAAACATGCAGATTTTAATCACACTTTATAGATGAAGTTTCTATCAATTAATATACTAATATTTTGAAATAATGACGGAAGATACCTACTCTAATGTGCTTTGATGGTTGGGTCAACACTAAATATGACATATGCCTGATTTATTTTATTTTATTTTATTTTATTTTATGGCATATGGAAGTTCTTGGGCCAAGGACTGAATCTAAGCCACAGCTGCAAACTACACCACAGCTGCAGCAAAGCTGGATCCTTTTACCCACTGTGCCAGGCTGGGGATGAAACCCACACTTCCACAGCTACTGGAGTCACTGCAGTCAGATTTTTCAACCTACTGCACCCTAGCAGGAACACCTGCCTGCAGTGTTTAAATCTGGGATTGTGTTTTTAGGGCAAAGAGTACAATAAATCTCACCCACTGTCTTCAATATATGACATTAATAACTTTTCAACACTAGCTCCAAATACATTAACTTGAATAGAAAACTACTGAGAGAAGCAAGATCAAGCAGAATCATCCATGCTTGTGCCAATACCAGAAAATATTACATCAGATGTGAGTTAAAAAAAAAAAAAAGGCATATCCTGGTAAACCTCAGGAAAATGGGACATAAGCGTAAAGACAAGTACCAGGAAATAGACCCCCGAGCTGCCTTCAGGGCAGGGTAAGTTGTAGACTACCCACTGTTTTACTGGAAGAAAGTCTAGCCTTTTCATAGAAAATGAAATAGTAAAGGGCATTTCAGTAGTACTTATATTTCCTGGATAAGAAGAAAGATGCTAACAAGGACTGGGTACCAGGCTTGACTAAGAGAATACGGTCATTAATGAAACACTTTGTATTGCAAGGAGTACTTGGCCAGTAGACTGTACAGAGAATTGCTTTGTCTAAACTATGAATTTTTTAAAAAGTGACTAGACCAGATATTATTATATACACATACATATGTATATAAATATGTACCTAATAGATTTAAACTTTAAAATAGAAGAGACTACTGTAGCCAGAGGGTATATTAAGGAAATATACACAGACATTTACAAATAAATACATATGCTTCTGAAATAATATTTTAAATATGTAAATCCTAGAGTTTTCTCTCCTTATTATTCACGGGCTTTTCTCCTACTCATTTGACTAGGCATTATAAGTTCCTTGTGGGAGGAATAACCCACAGAAAAACAATGAGTTAATAAATACTGAAATAATTTATATTTCAATTTCTATATTAAGTATCAGTATAACCCACATAAAGAAAAGCTGTTTGGAGTCCTTGATAGCCTTTAAGAGTGTAAAGTGTTTGGAGACCAAAAGGTTTGGGAATCACAGCTGGGAACCACTGTGGTTCCACATCTCTCTTTATGTGGAACCAAAGAGGGCCTATTAGAGAACTTTCACCAAAAATATATTCACTAACCATTTATATATATATATAATAAACAACAAAATAACTTCAATATATGAGTGACATTTTAATTGTTATTTACTTTGGATTGTAAATAACATATACTCTGAAACAACTACTGCAAACCACTTAAACATAGAATTACAAAAGCCAAGCTTAGATTCCTACAGAACTGGGGAGGGATCTACTACTTAAAAAGAAGTAAAGTCATCTTTTTAGGAAGTCTCTCACAGGGCAGTGAGTTCTTAAATACCCTCAGACTTCAGGTTAGCTCACAAAGCTTATTGGAAAGTTTGAGGATAAATTACTTTTGTAGTGACTATTGCAGATAAAGCTTTATCTGCATACTGAGGAGAGAAAAGGAAAAGTAATTTGGCCCACTACATTTACCTTATAGTTATCAAAGTCAGTTCAGTGGTGCGATAACGATTATTTTTGGCCTTTGAAGGTTTACCTGGAATACTTGACATGACCCCCTTTGTATTATATACGAAATGATAAACAGGGGGAAAATGTTGCCAAAGTTAACAGATCTAGTGGACACATACATTTAAAAGAATTGGAAAAGTAAGCCATGGTACATGAGGACATGTTCTGTTAACTGGAGACAGAACACAGCTATCATAACCTACCAACAATTCATCAAAATATGGTAATTTGGATGCGATCTTCCTGAGGGAGCAGAGCATTTGTAGATGAGGCTTCATATTATATTGATGGATCTGTTAAATCAAGTTTTGCCCAGTAACTACTGAGCAATTAAGCTTCTAAGGTTCTACTCTCTTACCCCGGCTTGACAAGAGCTTTTGTGTACTTCATCCCATATAACTACAAGAACTAGAACACTGCAACAATTCTATTGGAATAAAGGAGGAATGTGACACAGTATTAGGAACTTCTTAAACTCCCCCAGGATAGATGAAAAAGCATGCTTTTTATTCACATTCCTTCGTGAAATACATCTACTAAATAATGGCAACATTCCCAGATCTAATGATATTGCTATTATTGTACAATCCACAGACAGGACAAGTAAGATCCGGTTAAAAGATTTATTGAACACTTTCTGAGTCAGGCATGGGGCCAAGTATTTTACATCTATTTTCTCATGTAATCTCCAGAAAAACTTTCTAAGGGGTTTACTGACATCACCCTAATTTTATAGGTGAGGAAATAGATTCAAGAAAGTTAAATAAATTGCTCTAAATCACAAAGTTAGTAAATGGAAGAGGGTAGGTTGTTAATTTTTTCGATTACAATTATTTCATAGATTAACAATGTACACGTTAATCTATTACCTATACTCTGACTAATGAAATTTGTTTGGATTAGGGATTCACATCCCAGGTAAGAACCATGAAGCACATTTGGCCAAACTACATAAAATAACAACATACACATTTGTATGGAAAGATTATTCTCTGAAACAGATTTCCTGAATATTTCTCTGAAGCTAAAAATGACTTAAATGGCAATCTATTGTTAAAATGATGAAAGAAATCCTAGATGAAATTTACTCTAAACTAGCACAAATACAACAATGTTTCCTTGGTTAAACTATCATTTCTGACAGTTTAGGAAAAAATATAATAATAAGGTAGGGAGCTTAGTGTAGTAAAATAAAACAAACACAATTGTAGGCTTTACACTAGATATACCTGGCTTTGCTCCTTTTGAGCTGTGTCAGTTTGGGCAAGTTACTTAACTTCTCTGAGCCAGTTTTCTCATTCACTAAAATGAGTATCCTCGTACCTGAATGGCATGTCTGTTGTTAGGACTGTTATCTACTAAGGCCACTGTGACATGGTTGTGTGTTCCACAATCCTTATCCATCATATCATCCTCTAGAGTGAGTTATTTCAAAGTAACACATTTACTCTCTGAGTCTGAGAATTTGTATGCCAGGAAAAGAAAAAGGGAGAATTTCAATAAATTTGGGAACACTCAACTAGAGGATACAGGGTACCTGCTGTCAAGTGTGCTTTAAAATAAAGAAGAAAGGGGTAAAGTCTAAGTGCTCTGTCCTTACAATCCTAACACGCAAAAGAGGAATTCTATTCACAGATGCACTGTTAGTGAAAAGTTATACTAATGGGGGAAAAAAGACCATGAAAAAGAAAGGAAAAAAAATCAAATTTATCAATTCTAGGCTTATGGTGCAGACACCACTTTTTCCAATTCTCTGCTACCTTTTCTAGTCTGATTTAACAAGAAAGAGTTTTAGAGCAATGGCCCAGAGTAATGAACTTCAAGAAAGCTTGAATTCAAAGTTTCGTACATATCAATAAACTAATTTAAAATATTATACCTTAGAGTTCCTGTCGTGGTGCAGTGGAAACGAATCTGACTAGGAACCATGAGACTGCATGTTTGATCCCTGGCCTCGTTCAGTGGATTAAGGATCTGGCGCTGCTGTGAGCTGTGCTGTAGGTCGCAAATGTGGCTCCAATCTGGTTGCTGTGGCTGTGGTGTAGGCTGGCAGCTGTAGCTCCAATTGGACCCCTAGACTGGGAATGTCCACATGCTGCAGGTGCAGCCCTAAAAAAAAGAAAAAAAGCAAAAAAAATCATACCTTAAATTATTAATTAAATCAACTGATGTATCCTAAAACTTTTTAATAAGTGGGAGTAGCAAAAAAATGGTGTCCCAAATTTAAGTACTGCAATTTTAAAGAGAAAAAGTAAACGTTTTTGAATAGGATTTTTTTCTCTAACTGAAACAACCTTTTGTAGCTAAATTTGAAACTCTAGAAAATAATATATATTGAATGGAACATTGTAAATCAATTATAATAAAAATGTTTTAAAAAAGAGTAAGTGAAAAAAGATATATATTAAAAAACTTAAGATGCTATTAGATCTAATGCTAAAAATAATTACCATTCAAAAAATATAAATCATTACCAATGTCAAAGACATTTGGTATTATTGGCCATTTTCTGGAAGCTATTCATTAAATCTGAGTAGTGTTAGTCTTCTTCCCTATAGACCTGCTATTTCCTGGAATGTATCATTTGATGCTATTCCAAATAGCAGCCAAAAGAGACAAAACTGAAACAGTAAGCAAACCCTTGAAATAGAGTGAATTTGTACTCAAAATTGGTCTATAATTCCCTAGTCAATAATCAAAATCACTATGTTATTACTTAGTGTAAATTACTGATTATATAATACATCCTACATGCAAATTTCCTGATGTTATTAAAAATAGCATATCATGAATTAAATAAACAGATCTCTGAGAATACTTGATCCAACAATAAGGAAATACACATATGGCTTAGTATATTTGGGTGGAAAAATTGGAAATAATAGTAATTTTTATTATTATTAGACATTATATATACAAAAACCTTACTAAGCAGTAATATCTAGCAGTCCTGTTTGCAAATGTTTTTCATCCTTTATCTAATTTAATCCTCATAAACCCCTAATATGTCACTACAGTTATTGTTCCCATTTCATAATAAAAAACCTACACTTAGAGAGCTTAAGTATTGTTTAAAGTCGCTCAGTCAAGCGACTTAGCTCACGCTTTTAACCACTAAGCACGTTGCCTTCCACAAGGAGAATGAAATTAATGACAATCTAGTATGTGCCAGGCACTTCATATATTTTCTCAACATTACAGATGAAGAAATTCAAAAGGTTAAATTACTCTTAAATGTTAAAGCTCTAGAACTCTTTCTCTATGTCCCAGTATTTCTCATATCAAAGTCATCAGATACTATTTTAAAAGTTAAAATTCTTGAGCTTTAGTTACAGAGATAGATTTGATACATCTTAGGCATGGCACCTGTTTTTGTTTTGTTTTTTATTTTTTTGCAATTCCTGCAGCACATAAAAGATTCCGGGCCAGGGCTCTAACAGTGACCCAAGTCCCTGCAGTGAACTGACCTCCTGCAGTGACAACACCAGATCATTTAACCTCTATGCCACAAGGGAACTCTGCCATGGCACTCTTTTTAAAGTATAGTTGACTTACAATATTATATTCATATCAACTACACATCATGGTGCTTCAATATTTTTATAGATAATATTCCATATAAAACTACTATAAAATATTGGCTATTTCCCTATTGTATGCAAAGAAAGAAATGTCTTTTAAGTTTTCTGATGTTATAGTGTCACTAAGTAGTATTTACAGAAATGAGGATATTGGGATACCCAAATACTCATTGGCTTTGATTTATGAAACTCGAAGATCTACAGTTTTAGATATATTTCTGATCTTCCATAAAAAAATCCACCCTTAAAACGTTGTTTACAGAATCAGAAAAGAAACAAAGCCACTTAAGGCACATATAATAGTTGGCATTTATTAGATATTTACTACAAGCCAGGTACTGTGCTACACTTTATGAATTATGTGAATCATTATCACTGTTTTATGCATGAGAAATATGAGGTTTAGAGACATTTACAAATCTGACCAAGATATTAAAGATAATAAGTATTAGAGCTGGGATTAAAATTCAAGACAATTTAATTCCAAAGGCCTGAATTATGCCAGCTCCATTCTGTTACTACCTCCAACATCACCACTACGGCCACCATTATCACCACCACGGTGACAGCGACCATCACCATGACCATTAGCTCCCCATCTGTTGTCTTAACCTATACTTCTGAAGAAGATTATGGCTAAGAACATGCAATTAATATTCGAAATATGCACCCCAAAGGGAACTTCCAATGTAGAAACTAAAAATATATACTTTACCAAACTCCCCAGACAACTTTTATACAAAGTAAAATGATCTACTAAAATTTGCAATTTATATGGAAGGATTTCAATTACTGAAATACTTCAAGAAAGAGTTTTTAATGCTACAAAGTGTAAATAGAAGGGTTAATGGGTATTTGAAGAATAGATGCAATGATTTACTCTTTAGTATTTTGTGACATTTGAAACAGTATGGCTTAATGCACTTATTAAGCAAGTATACAGTAAGAATTCGGTGTAAAAAATAATTAGGTTTATTAGGAATAAATGACTCCCCAAGCACTAATCTACTTCCATAATTTGGGACCAACAAAAACAAATACAATATAGATTAACCTTTAGATTTTATATTTGCACCTGCAGTAAATGCATGTTAATGAGAGAGACTTACTAGGTAAAATGGTATTACACTTTGACATGGCACAGAAAAAACTTAGATTAACTGATTTTTTTCAAACCTTCCATTCCTTACATTTATTTGCACCATATAACTACATGCCAAACCAAGCATAACATGGGAATTTTGACACTATCATACTTCATACAAGGACACTTCAAATAAAGAAACTGAAGACAGGTGTCTACATTTCACCATCCTTTCATTATTCTCCACAAGTCCCAAGACTAGCCATTTGAAACTAATTCATTAATTACTTAATGAATTGTGCACATATGCTCAAAGATATAATGGCAACACCGTTCTCTGTAGCATTTTCATGCAAAGGCAAAAAAGAGTAAAAATGTTTTTTTTATTTGTTCCTCACTAAAAGAACGGAAAATAGTACATTATTCAAACAAGAGAATGTTATCAACAACTATAGACAATAAACGAAATACAAGTTTTGACATGGGTATATCTAAAAAACAATCAAGTCAAAAGACCAGCTGCAAAAGTGTATAAATAGTATGAGTCAACTTATGTAAAAAGCAAAGTAAGGAAAAGGATATCAGGAAGAAAAAGTTAGTAAGGCATTCAAGGCAGCAGTCAAAACCAAAGTAAAGGAAGAAAGACACAGAGATGCAGGCCATATTTTGTGAATAGGCAGCAGTCCTCCATAAGAAATTGTTAGAAAAAGACCCTAGAAAAATAGACAGTGGCTGGACTGTGAAACATTCTGATGGCAGTGCTATGGAATTTGGACTTTACTGTGTTGTAAATGGAGAGCCAGAAACGCAGTTTAATAGGAGGATGAAATGAGCAAATCTATGCCTTAGGAAGACAACTGTGACTATCAAATGCAGAGGTTGGTAACAGAATTAGGATCCTGTTGAAATAATGCAGGTAAGAGACACTAAAATTCAATTTATTCCCAACACGTGGAAGGCTTCTCATTATAGATAATTGCTGTGAAAAGTAAATTTTTATTATCATTATATTACTAAAAATTTAAAGGGAAAAAATGTCCTTTATAACATCTAAAAAACTATAAAAAAATCCGAACTTCATTAAATTGTTGACATTTTTAAAGTGACAAACTTCTAATCTTAAGAATTCACCTTTTAAAAATTTAACATGTCCTTATTGTAGCGTTACATGTTTCACATCTGTGGTTTCTTTTTCTTTTTGGCCATGGCCTTGGCATGTGAAGTACTCTGGCCAGGGACTGAACCTGCACCGCAGGAGTGGACTGCAGTGATCCCCAACCTGCTGAGCTACCAGGGAATTCCAGCACTTCTGTGGTTTCTTACAGTGATTTCCTCAAAAAATTCCTAGATGGATAATATTAATTAATAAATAATTAATCATAAAATAAGCCTAAATATAGAATTAAAATACATGTTCCAGCCGTTCCTGAAAGATTCAATAATTTTCAAATAATTATTAAAAAGGAATCAAAGTGTTTAGACCTGATTTGATCATTTAGTTATTTTGCTCAAGTATTTAAATAATTATTCAGATAATCTATATAATGTAGCATTTCTAGAACTTTGAAACTTTCCTAATCTACCCAGTGCGACTAGAGAAAGCATGTAAGTAAAACAATGAGCTTTAGACTGCAAAGCGCTCTTCTGAAACAGATTGAGAGCTCACGTGCTCTTTTCTCTTACTCTGATACATTTATTCTTGACCTTGCCTATTACTGCATAAGAAACCACTGCTGAGAATTGCAGTTAACACAGCAATGAAACTTTAATATCATCTTCCCTTGTTCCAAGTAGTGTGATTTTCTGTTATTACCAAGATAGCTGAGATTGAGACATGAAGGCAGATGCACTGCCACATTAGATAACCATATACTATTTAAAGGACACAGGGATTGTTTCAAAGAAGGGGAAAGAAGCCTCACAACAGTTCCCATGTCATGTCATCAATTACAGACCTGTCACACTAATGACTAAGGAAATGCAGGGAGCGGTGACAACGAGCACATTCATCTTGCTCTTCTCTGGAAAAGGTGCACCTGTATCCCACTGCACTCTGTCTTCTGCTACCTCCTGCCTCCCTGACTTTTGTTCTCCATGACAGTGAATGGGATCCTGAGAATGTGCCCTATCTATCATCCTTTCTTCCTGAAAGGCACCTTGACTGCGGTTAATGACTAATAAGACCAAACAACAGATACCATACCCCAGGCTCTTATATTCCACTTCTCTGAAAATGGGCTCAATTGAGACAGAAAAGGATCAAAGGATTACACTGGAAAGGCAAGTATTTTTATACCATCTCACTTAATATGTTCTTCTAGTTCACATCATATCCAGACAGGAAATGTAACTAAAAAGTAATGGGACTGGATTTTTTTTGTGTGGATCATACAGTATGTGGTAAGTAGACATCCTATACGCTTACAAACTTAGATGTGCAAGCCTCGTATATATTTATCGATAATACTTTTTATTTTGGACTGCATGTTACCAGTTCATTTCAACATTAAAGCAATAATTTTTCTTTCTTTCTTTTTCCCCTTTTTTTTTCCACACTTGCATCATGTGGAAATTCCTGGGCCAGAAATCAAACACATGCCATAGCAGTGACTTGAGTCACAGTAGTGGCAATGCCATATCCTTAACCTGATGAGCCACCAGAGAACTCTGAAGCAACAATCTTTTTAAACAAAAACACCAAAAAGTGTGAGATATTTTTTATAACATTAAAAAGAAAAACTCTATCCAGTAGCTATTGTTGCTGCTGCTACCATTACTATTATTATTACCATTGCTTCTACTTTATTGCTCCTGCTGCTGTTGCTACATGCCAGACACTATAAGGCAATTTTTTAATTCCACACAATATTTATGCAGTAGACTGTTGTTATTTCCATTTTACAGAGTAATAAACCGAGTCTCAAATAAGTTAAATTATTTGCAAACTAGCAATTCTCAAGTCTTCTCTTCACATCAGTATCAGGGATGCTAGGGAGCATAAAAATTAATATAACTTGATTCTAGCAAGTAAGAACTTTACAACATAGTAAAGGAGTAAGCAATACCAAAATAGGTCTACACATAGTTACAACGCAAGGTAATAACTGAATGAAAGTTTGAAGAGGGGGATAAGGACACAGAGTCAAAAGAAGGGAATTTTATGAGTGGATCTCAGGAGAACATGAGTTTACCTGAAGGAGGTTAGTGTGTATTTGAACTGCCTGGGGCAAGAAGAGTTATCTAGAGAGTACTAGGAAGGCACTGATAATGGTAAGTGTAAGATACCAAAAGAGAGTAAAATTCATGTTGAAATCCTTTGGTGGGGTGGGAGAGGCATCTTGTTACTCTTACTATGTCCTGGTGTTTAAATTCACAAAACAAAATGCCTTTTTAATTTCCCCAGTCACCTCTATATTTGCAGTAGTTTCTGAATCTGAGCAAAACTTTGTACTGTTTACAACACATCTTAATGTCTGAAAAAAAAAACTCATATATGTGATGCTTCTCAGAAATGAACAAATTAGAGTCACTGGGTTTATTGTAAGTAAACCCACAGGGGAAAAACAACCCTGATACATTCTATCTAACAAGCAAACTGAAGCCACTTACATAAGAAAGTTACAGGAAAATATGTCAGTGTTTCACAGTTGATATTACAAGTGTGGTAGGTAGAATCAACTTCCAATGAATTTGCAATTTTAAATGAAAAGGCAAGTATTTCATACAAATATCTTAACATATATTTTTCTGTAATGAATATTTAATAATTTCACAGTCACAAGTCAACAACCTTTGGAGCTATAAAAATAAATGATTCAATATTCCTGGAAAGATCTTTGGCCTTTTTAGCCAACAGACTTAAAAGAAAAATTCATATTTATGATAACTAGATAAAAAAATAAACATATATTTAACTTAAATATTTTGGTAATTGATACATAAATATTCACCAATCTTTTGTCTAAACAGATGTAATGACCTTCTCCAGGCTTGTCTTAAAGCACCAAGAGTCTCCCATTCTTTCAAGAGTCTTCATTAAACTGACAACTGAGGCTTGCAGCCTCTGGCTTCAGTTATATTTTCTACTATGATTAAATTAAAGAATATGAAGCTTTATATTGTTTTTCTTTCCACATTGGCAGGGTCCCATAACTAAAGTATGAAAAGAAAGTGCAGAAACATATGTGATTTTTCTATCACATCCTATCTCTTCACTGTAGTGTATAAAACATTTCTGGCATTTTGTAATACATATACACACATATTTAAAGTGTATACTTTTATAATTGGTTTATGTTATCTTAATGAAATTTCTCACTTTGTGTTTCAAATTTAACTTTGCTTGAAAGGTGATTTAGTTTATCCTGAGTTAAGTATGTCAAGTAGTGTATCACAAATGTACTCCAATTGTCTATTTCAGGACCTGATACTCGCCCAAAGGGCTCAGCACAGTTTATACATATTTTAACATATTCTGATGAAATCTTTCAAGTCTATTCTATATTTCTCTATGAAGTTTCTATCAATTGACTTAGCCACTCACTAGTGATCTCTCTAATCTCAGTTTCTACAGAGTAAGAAACCGAGTCTTCGAGCTTTTCTAATGCTGATCACTCATACCATTTAAAAAAAAATGTTTTTTCCTTTCAGGGCCACACCTGTGGCATATGGAAGTTCCCACACCAGGGGTCAAAGTGGCACTGCAGCTGCAAGCTTAATGCCACAGCCTCAGTAATGCAGGATCCAAGCCACATCTGCTACCTATACTGCAGCTCATAACAATGCTGGATCCTTAATCTATTGAGCAAAGCCAGGGATTGAACCTGTGTCCTCATGGATACTAGCTGGTTTCTTAATTCACTGAGCCACAACAGGAACTCCCATTTTCTTAAAATGGGAAAGAGTCTTTGCTAAGATAGGTCCTGTCCTCTAACCAGACTGGAAGTCCATAGAAGGTAAGAGTGTCTTAACTTTGTATACCCCCAGTTCACATAACAGAGGTTAATGGATTTTATAAGAATTGATGATATTAAAAAAACAGAAGAAAAATGAGAAGGGAAAGAAGAGAAGGGGCAGAAGCAAAAATTTAGGAAATATGTTAATATAGAAATATTGAAAGTTCAAAACATAATTCATAATATTCAGCACAGGGGAAAGTAAGATTCTACTTGGTTATTTTGGGAAGCTGATATAATACAGCGGCAAATTGACCAAAATAGTTCAAAATTCTAAAGCAATAGTCATATTTTACTTAGGCATGCTTGATTTCACATGAAATTTTCTGCACCCCAAACTGAGTTTTTCACACTTAGAATAGCATAATAAAAGCGATGGTCGAAATCCTCTGTAATCCATCCTTGAAACAGGTCCAAAGCTGTACAATGAGTGATACTCAATTTTCCCTAACATCAAATGGTCAATTCCGTCCTTTTAACACAGTCTGCCTCAACACGCAAAGTGCTGTATTGCTATTAATGACATTACTGTTAGTTTCAAAGGGATTAACTAAAACAGATATCTATTTATTCTCACATTTGAAAAATTTTACTCCAATAATTGGATCTAAATCCTGAAATTCAAATGCACATAAAACAAAATTATTAATATATTAATTATGATAATACATTTAGTGAAAAGAAGGTGTAATAGAAAGCGTTAGAGCAAAGAAATCTTTAGTTTTACCTTTAGCACTCGCTGCTACCTAAACATTATGATCTAAGGTAAAATCATTCAACTTCTTTTGACCTCAGCTGTTCCAACTATATATTGTTAGCACTAACCATACATTTGCAAGGTTTCTATAAAATCTAAGTTACTATGATTTTATGAATTAATTATATTTATGAACTTTGGAGCAACTTTGTGAAAATTCAAGGCCTGCCTCCTTTATAAAAGCTCTGCGGCTCCACTGAGCTGGTTCAGTCAAAAAAATAAAAAACAAAAACAAAGAACCCTAGCGCCCCCCCAAAAAAATCCCTTAAACCAGAAAGAGATACACATCTTGGCAGGTCTCTCTGGACTTTGGAGTAAGATATTCCACATTTGGAGGTGCTGCCCAGCACTGCTCATGAAGTGTTGTCTCCTGGAGTACCCCAAGAATAGAAGAAGGCTCTCCAGCTGAAGCCATGGCAATGTTTTCTTATTCCCTCTATTTTGTTTATTTCTGTGTGTAGGTATGTTTGCTTATGTTTGTATAGGTTTTATATATAAAGCCAGTTTCCCCCCTAAAACACTTCTGGGGTGCCTCCTTTGCAATATAGAGGATGCAAACTTAAAAGACAACATTTATCAGACTTCTTTACAGTTGAGGTCCTAGATGTAAATTGGGTCCCAACAATCAAACATACATAGGTAGGCAGGAGGAATATTGAAGTAAAGGCCATTATTTCTTGCAGACATGGCCGATATGTGGATTTTTCAGCTGCAATATTCCAAAGTCTATTCTGTAGCTTTATGCCTGTCAAATGGTAGTTATGGAGTTCCTGTAGCTTAGCCATAAGTACTGCAGATCCCAGTCACCAGTTTTATGTGTCACATCTTTCTTGGAGAGAAATGTGTGGTGGTAGCCTCAGCTCCCCTGCTGAACTGTACTATGGTTCCTGCAAGTTATTTCAGAATCCCAGCTTAGCATTCCCTCCACCGAATTTTCCAACAATGTTAAAGCACTTTATTCCCCGTGTTAAACTATTTTTGCTAAAAAAACAATTTCCTTTTTAGATATGTATATTTGTACAATATACAAATATTTTAATGTTAAAGCTAATACACATAGGAAGCAGAGGAAAGATGGAAGGGAAAGAAAGAGCGAGGGAGGAAAGGGAACGGTCCATCAACTAAAAAGCAGTAAAATCTTAGTCTCGATTTCAGCACTGCCACTAACTCATTAATGTGACCTTGTCAAGTCACTTAAACTTTCCAGACCATAGTGCTTCAGCATAAAATGATGGTATTGGTGGATGTATTCTCAAAGAGTTCCATAAATTCTGAAAGTCCATGCCTTGCTAAATTAATTAAGGTTAAATCATTAACTGTACCGCCACAAGATTCTTAAATCCTAAGGCAAATGACTTGTTTCTCTCTAAACCAGGACAAACAAAAACTTGCATTTTTAAATTTTCCAATGATTTCTCTCATTTCTTTAGAAGTTTCATCAGAAGGCAAAAATAGGCAGTGCTACTTTGCATAGAGAGAATTACTCATATGAACAACTTTCTAAATTAGATGGCTTTTTCAATTCTATACTTAAGTTTAGATCACTAGTTTTCCAGAGGTTTTTTTTTTTTTTCAAAATTAAACATGTGAGGTAAAATGTTTTCATCTTAAAAGTGAATTACTGAAGCATTTTAGTCAATATGAATATTGTCCTAAAGCAATACTCTGATGGATAATCAGGTACTATCAGCGCATAAACCATAAAATGGTCTTTGCAACTGAAGATTGTTACCTACCTAGTAAAAATGCTTTAAAGGAACTCTAAAACGGTTTGATGTATTGAAAAGGTGAGTAGTATGACATGGCATTTATTGTTTTTTAATAACTCTACCATTTTCTTAGCAGATGATGCAGAACTAATAATAGCTATTATAACAATTTAATCATGAAAACACAAATGATGACTAAATTGTTAATAGTGTGACCAATTTTCTATAGTTTACAAAGCCATATTTAATAGTTGTCTTTAACACTTTTGAGGATATATCTATATTCTTCAAATGAGAGTGTGGCAGAGACTGCTAATTTGTTTTAATATCCCCAATTTTTTTTTTTGGCTTTTTTTTTTTCTTCAGGGCCACACCTGCGGCATATGGAAGTTCTCAGGTTAGGCGTCTAAGCAAAGCTACAGCCACTGGCCTATTCCACAGCCACAGCAAGGCAGGATCCAAGCCATGTCTGCAATCTACACCACAGCTAACGGCAACGCAGGTTCCTTAACCCCCGAGTGAGGCCAGGAATCGAACTTGCAACCTCATGGATCCTAGTCAGGTTCATCAACTGCTGAGCCACGAAGGGCACTCCAACATCCCAATTTTCAGCTGGGCCCCTTATAGCTGAATGTAGCCTTGTATTTATAAGGATTGGCTATTGACATGTAAAAAGAAATATATCCAATTATAACAGTAACTTTTGTAGTAAATTTGAGGAGTATTTCCTTCAAAAGAAGAGGGGGTACCTTTTCCTTTCCCCTCCCCCTCTGGTACCTGGAATTAGGTGTGATGTCTGTAATAGTCCTCCTGAATTAGGAGGGTAAAGACCCCATAGCCAGGGTTGCTAAGGGGTAAACTGGTTGAAGCCCATGTTCCTGATGATTTCATGGAGCCTCTATAAGAGCCCTATATATTTTACATGAGAAAGGAAGATATTTCTGCAGTTATTTGGAATTTTCTCTTATTTTCAACTGAGCCTACATAACATAGGTAATTTCAAGATTAGGAGATCGTTTCAGTTCTCATTGAAATTGTACACAAAAATTTCAAAGTTCCTGTCATGGCACAGCGGAAATGAATCCAACTAGGAAACATGAGGTTGCAGATTTGATCCCTGTCTTCACTCAGTGGATTCAGGATCAGGCATTGCTGTGAGCTGTGGTGTAGGTCCCAGATGTGGCTCAGGTCTTGTGTTGCTGTGGTTGTGGTGTAGGCTGGCAGCTGTAGCTCCGATTAGACCCCTAGCCTGTTAATCTCAACATGCCACAGGTACGGCCCTAAAAAGTAGAAATAAAAAAAAAAACCTGAAGCAAACAAACAAAATTTGTACACAAAAAAATTCCTAAAGAATCATAAAAAATCAATATATACATCATTTCATAATGTCCTTTGGCAAAAACTATATAACTTTCTTTACATTTTTGTGAATGTTATGATTTAGGCATGAATATACTAGGAGAAAAAAAGTGTCAATGGAAATGCTAGATATTGCAGGAAGATACACCTCAATAAAAATATCCAAAGTTCACTTTAACGTGCATATTTAACATATAATTTAAAAATAATACTTACGAGTGAATTTTTTCAGTTTTCTAATTGGAACCACTAGATGATCTTGCACTTGACTAACACAAATCATAGCAGTAAGGAACATATAAAGCTATTTAATAACTGTACACTAAAGATTTCTCTGCTAACATAGAGAAAATAAAGAAAAATCCACTTAAGGGAAATAAAGTCAGCCCACATTTTGAAATAATATGTATGCAAATACAATATAATTTAAATTATTATTCATTGATTTCTCAGTTTAAGAGGATATAGCTTGCACCTATCTGAAACCTTGACATTAGCATCTTTTTAAAATATCTTTGAATAAAGGCATCATGGTGATTAGTCTGCTTCACTTTAAAAAAAAAATAATAAAAAATAAATTATTATTCAAAGTATTTACTAATAGATTAGGTTATACATACAAAAATTTCTTGTTTGTAAATGGTACCTACTACTAATAAAAAAATAAAAATAAAGTATAAATAATACAATTAAGACTTACTATGCACCAGCCAGCATACATATTTTTTTAATAATACTTAAAATGTCCTATCAAGTGGATCCTGTTAACATCACCATTTTAAATATGAGGGATCTGGGGCTCAGCTCTCTAATACTTTGGACATGAAAGAAGTAAGAGGGGATGGAAAAGCCAGAGGAGCTCCTATATATGTCTTATCAAAAAAGGTTAACTTCTAATGAGAAGACTATGCTACCTACAAGGACCTCAATAGTAAGATACAATACATACCATTTTCCCTTTATGCTCTCCCCACTTACAAGATCATCTTGCACTTGCCTAATACAAAGACAGCAACTGTAATCACAACTATATAGGAATTTGGCTTTCATGAATTTACTACAAAAAGTTTCAATTACTTTAAGAATTTGTAAATATCTATAATTTGTGATTTTCCTCAAGTATATATTTGTATTACTCATTATTAGTATGTTGGTATCTATATTTCATTCAAACTAGTTATTTTCTATTTGCCTCTTCACATGCAGTAACACAACAATTATTTCAAGTGTAAATTTCCTGGACAAATACAGACTCAGAGAAACCCATCTAGTGCTGATGGAAATAAAAAGAAGTGAAAAGGTCAAAGAAAATGATCACTCTTAAATAGAAAATGTTAGTTGTAGATCTTGCGTATAATGTTGAATTGAGCAGGGGTTCTGACCCCTGATGTGAATAGGTTCATTTTCTGTTTTACATAGAAACAAGAAAAGGAAATTTATTAGAATGTTTCAGTAAGTGTTCTAGCCAGTGCAAAAGTTAACATTAACGGGAGAAATTAGATACTATGGCAGGGATAAGTGAAGCTTTATCTTATAACCATTTTAGGTATCCAGAATACAGTAAATTTTGCTTTCTTAAGTTTTAAGCGTGGCTGATGTCACTAGGTTCTCAAGATATTCATGAGTTGGTATTCTAAGTTTAGGACTTAAACTTATTTTTATGGAATATGATAGCACGCTCTTTCTCTGTTTCTAGTGAATTGGAACTGACCAATAAGCAAGGAAGCACTGGAGTTCCCTTAGTGGCTCAGTGGTTAACGAATCCAACTAAGAACCATGAGGTTGCGGGTTCGATCCCTGGCCTTCCTCAGTGGGTTAAGGATCCAGCGTTGCCGTGAGCTGTGGTGTAGAATGCAGACGCAGCTCAAGTCCCGCGTTGCTGTGGCTGTGGCGAAGGCCGGTAGCTACAGCTCCTGTTAGACCCCTAGCCTGGGTACCTCCATATGCCACGGGTGTGGCTCTAGGTAAAGGCAAAAAGACAAAAAAAAAAAAAAAAAAAAGCAAGGAAGCACCTTACAAAAGACATGCCTTTTTCAAAAAATCTAAATTAGAAGCCAAATCTTTACTAGTTACCATCTTCATTTTAAAAAATCAACATATCTGTTGAAATAGCCTTATAAGAGAATTATGTAAAAGTGATTTCTAGATATGGCAGTTAATCTAATACTGTTTAATGTATTTGTTCCATTTATACCCTGTTTAATTTCTTCTGTGATATAACAATAGAATCACACAGTGATCTATGAACCATTACCAATTTAGCATTTGTAGAGAGTGTTGGTTGTACTGATAGAATCAACTTTCTCATTTGGACTTAGCAGCTACTAAAGAACCATTTCAGTCAATTTTTATTTTTCTAAATGACCACTAATAACAAACACACTTGTTCATACAATATTACAGAAAGTGTTTAGGATCAAATTCCCCAAATCTTTACAATGTATTTTTCAACTTTATGGATATTTTCCTATAGGTTACTATTACCACATTTCACAAATTATATATGTCTCTACCAGGCATCCCAAAGAGCTATAACTTCCAAAAAAAAGTCATTTATAAAAGAACATGGCCAAGAGAGTCAAGATTACAACTTCCAAAGCTGAATGATTAATCTACCTCTATCATTTTCATAAATTGACAGATGAAAAATATATTTAGCATCTCTTATTCATGAATAAATATCAATCATATTTAGCCTTTCTGTTTCTAAAATTTTGAAATGAATAAACTGAGCATGGATACTATTCCTATATCATTTAATTATTCATGGATGCTCTGACAATATTTGGAGACACTCCTTCACACTGTGAAAGCTTAGCATAAAAACTCAGTTATAAAAAGAGGTAACTGACAGTTAGCCACAATAGTGGGAACCATGGAAAACTGGAGAATATGTGATTTTATTTGAAAGGGCAGATGCTAAGTAGTTTTAGCCAACTGCTGACCATATAGTAAATGTTAGCTATTACTATTAAAAACCAAGCCCCATTAGTGCAACCACTGTGGAAAACAGTATGGAGATTCCTAAGAAACTAAAAAATAGAATTACCATTTGATCCAGCAACCCCACTCCTGGGCATCTATCTAGAGAAAACCATAATTTGAAAAGACACATATACCCCAATGTTCATTGCAGCACTATACACAATAGCCAAGACATGGAAACAACCTAAATGTCCATTGACAGAAGAGTGGATAAAGAAGATATGGTACATAAACACAATATTACTCAACCATTAAAAGAAAAGAAACAATGGCATTTGCAGCAACATGGATGGACCTAGAAATTATGCTAAGTGAAGTCAGTCAGACAAAGAGACACCAACATCAAATGCTATTACTTACATATGGAATCTAAAAAAGGGACACAATGAACTTCTTTGCAGAACAGATACTAACTCACAGACTTTGAAAAACTTACAGTTTCCAAATGAGACAGGTTGGGGGGGTGGATGCACTGTGGGTTTGGGATAGAAATGCTATAAAATTGGTTGTGAAGATTAGTACACCTACAAATGTAATAAAATTCATTGAGTATTTAAAAATGAAATTAAAAAATAAATAAATAAAAACCATGTCCCTACCTATTAAAAATGAGAAAGTAAAGGAGGGATGTTTAGGTCAAAAATTGAAAATACAATATTTTTTGTGGAACTTTTCTTATGCTTATACAAAGTGTATTTGTATTGGAGAATTAATTTAGTAATATTCCAGGTAATTATAGAACACTGGAGGCATAACATTACATGATTATCTTTGTGATCTAATTTTTGTAATTATTTTTAGGTTTTATGGAAATTTGCATTAGAAATTTACAATTTGACAGAAACTTAAAGTAACAGAAAGCCACAATAGTGGAAACCATGGAAAACTGGAAAATATGCTATTTATTTAAAGGGGAACATGCTAAGTAGCTTCAGCTAACTGTTGCCAATAGAAATGCATTGGGTTGGGATTTCATTCTACTCACTTACAAGCTAATAAGTTAGCCAGTTACTATTTCATCACAAAAACAATAAGAATCCTGGATCAGAGACAAAGAACTCTGTAACTCAAGGCACAGCAAATAGCATGATCATCAGCATATTTATGTCTGTTCCCCTTCCTTGTCCTATGA
>PVHT020000885.1:107490-125380 GCA_004024745.2 Catagonus wagneri | reverse complement strand
TTTTTTTTTTTTTTTTTTTTTTTGCCTTTTGTCATTTTATGGCTGCACCCGCCGCATGTGGAGGTTCCCAGGCTAGGGGTCTAATCGGAGCTGTGGCCACTGGCCTGCGCCGCAGCCACAGCAACGCAGGATCCAAGCTGTGTCTGCAACCTACACCACAGCTCACGGCAACGCTGGATCATTAACCCACTGTTGCTCATTTTTTTAAAAGAGCTTACGGATTCCTAGAAGATGATCCATAGCTTATAATCACCCAGACAATCTTTCTAGGTTGAAATTAGTCCCTATGGTTCAAAGATCTATTTCTATCTCAGTACAGTAACTAGTAACATGATTAATCTGGAATCCTTCCTTTCAGGACATAATAGAGCAGATCATACTCCTGATAGGCATGGTAACATCTAATACAATAGGTTGAAATTAGATTTTCTGGGACAGACCTTAACAAGTCTCCCCAAACCAGGTAACTTAGGAAATTGAGAAGAATATCAAGAACTCTTAAGCAGAAATGAAGGAGAATGAAACATAGACTGTAGTCCATGGAGAGTCAAAGAACTTTTTTGGGAATGGCAAATGACAGATAACTTTCTTTGGGGTTTTAAGTAATGTAGTATGATCTTTACAATTAAAATACAAAACTGATATCTAAAACCAAAAGTTTAAGTCACATTTCCAAGGGATATGAAATTCTATCCCAAAAACATTAAATCTATGGTATAAAGCTGAATTTTTAAAAACATTTTAAAATAATTATTATTATTATTATTATTACTATTGTGTTGCCTTTTAGGGACACACCTGTGGAATATGGAGGTTCCCAGGCTAGAGGTCAAATTGGAGCTACAGCTGCTGGCCTACACCAGTGCCACAGCAATACAGAATCTGAGCCACATCTGTGACCTATCCCACAGCTCATGGCAAAGCCAGATCTTTAACCCTGGGCAAAGCCAGGGATCGAACTTGCAACCTCATGGTTCCTAGTTGGATTTGTTTCCACTGTGCCACAATGGGAACTTCTAAAATAAATACATCTTAGGAACTTAGGAACAAAACATCATCCAAAAAAATTATATAGTTTAAATTAATCTTTATCATTCTTTATTAGCAATTTACCAAGACAAATAAGGAAAAATACTAAAAAGTTAAAACTGAGTTTTGCTTAATTTATATCAATATATAACAGTATAAGTATACTCAGAAATCATGAGTCTCTACCTATAGTTAAGGGGAAAAATAAAAAATGCCAATTGTCTAATACACTTTGTTGTCTCATTTGTCTATGTGTCTAATGTCATGCCATTTATCTTATATTTTTGCAACACCAGATATTGCATTTTCAAGGATATTTCTCCAATATCTCTAGTTTTGCATATGTCATTCCTTTTGCCTAGAACATGCTCCCTTCACTTGAACAAATAGAAAACTCCCATTCATATCATATTTCATATAAAATGCCTTCTAAAGATTTCCTGACTGGATCTGATTGACTTATATCTTGGTACAGTTCACCTATTCCAAGGCAATAATTTTCTTATTACAATTAAAATATTTATATTTTTTCTCCTTACCAGATTGCTACATGTTTGAGAATAAATATTTTTCATTTTTGGATCCTCAGAGCCTAGGCCAGACTGAGTTCATAATTAAAGCAAGAAATAAATGAATATAGCCATTAAACAAAAGGAACAGTAATGATGACAATAATTTATGGATCCAACTATTTGTCAAGTACTGCAATAAACACCCTTTGGTACATTTTTTGTACTATATTTTTAGTAGGTTTTTATCCTTATATTTCAATTTTTAAACAATTAAAGTGAGTTTGCAACCAAATTTTCTTTTAATCCAGTGAATTTACAATTTATAACTATGGCTTTAAACTTTTCTTTTTAACTGTGAGCAGTGGAAATTTTTTTCTAATGTAATTTTATGCAAATATATAACTTATTAAGCATAGAAAATGGAGCCACTACAGTTGAAGCAGTTAATGGAGGTCTAATCACTCATATACCTCGCATCTTTTTATCTCTTGTGAGTGTCCTTTTCAAGGCAATACGAACAACATAACGTCCTAGATAATTTGTTTTCAATACCTCTGATCTTATGCCACCTAATTTCATTGTATTTACCCTCAAGATTTTGTGTAGGCAATTTTCTATATTAAAAATAATCTAGATAGCATTTCTCTAAATCAGTCTTCTCACTTTCTATAATATTTACAAAGCCTCCTCCAAACTTGAAAACCTCCTCATAATAAAAAAAGCCTCATTCGTCAGAATCTGAGAGAGAAGTATACCAATGTCAAGCCAACTGGAGCTTATCCGAGACCAACAACTTATATCTAACATAGATTTTGTCAAGTAATAATGAACACCAAAGAAATAAAAGATGACTTGGAGATATTTTATCTATTCTCAAATTTAAAATCCTCTAGTTCAATTTTTGATTATGAACCTCAATTGGTAAATCTCTGAAACTCCTCTTCAATGTACTTATACTTCTTTTGAAAAATCCAGCATACTTTTCTTCTTTCATTACATTAACAAATCAAAGAAAGCTGACAATAAAAGGCAAGAGAAACTTAAATGCATATTTCAAAATGAAAGAAGTCAATCTGAATTGGCTACATACTGTTTGATTGCAAATATATATGATATTATGGAAAAGACAAAACTATAATCGAAATTACCTGTAGTTGCCAATGGATAGGGAGATGAATAAGTAAGAACAGAGGATTTTTAGGGGAGTGAAAATATACTGTATAACTGTATTATGATGGGAAAATGCCATTACATATTTGTCCAAACTTACAGAAGATACAACACTTACAGCAAGCCCTAAAGTAAATTATGGACTTTGGGTAGTTATGATGTGTCAATACAGGTTCTTCTTTGGTTAAAAAAAAAAAAAGTACTATTCTAGTGGGTGATGTAGATAATGAGGAACGCTATGCACGTATGGGGACAGGGAGTACATGGGAAATATCTGTATTTCCATCACAATTTTATTATAAATATAAAACTGCTCCTAAAAAACTCATTTTACAAGGCCAGCATTAGCCTAAGAACAAGGCTAGAAAAAAGGCTACAAAAAAAGAAAAAAGCTACGGGCCAATATTCATGATGAATATACATGTGAAAGTCTCAACAAAATATTAGCAAACCAAATTCAACAGCACCTTGAAAGGAACATACACCATAATCAAATAAGATGTATTTCTTAGATGCAAGGATAGTTCAACATAAACAAATCAATAAATGTGATATACTACATTAATACAATGGAAAATAAAAATCATATGATCATCCTAATAGCTGTAGAATAACCAACATTCAACATTCTTTCATATACCCACACAAAAACTATCAACAAATTGGGTATAGAATGAATGTACCTCAACATAATAAAGGTTGCTTATGACAAGCCTATTGCAAACATCATATTCAACAGTGAGAAGTTCAAAGCTTTCTTGCTAAGATCAGGATGATCATTCTAAACATTTCTATTTAACAAAGCACTAGAAATCCTAGCCAGAACAACTAGGCAAGAAAAAGAAATAATAATCATCTAAATTGGAAAGGAAAGAGTAAAATTATTTCTGTTTGCAGAGGAAACGAACTTAGAAATTTCTAAATATGCCACAAAAACTGTTAGAAATAATAAATGAATTCAGTAAGTCACAGAAAAAAATGAATACATAAAAGTTAATGATCTTTCTATACACTAACAACAAACTACTTAAAAAACAACAATCCTATTTGTAACAGCATAACAGAATAATAAAATATTTAGGAATAAATGTAACCAAGGAGATAAAATATTTGTACACTGAAAATTATAAGACATTGATGAAAGAAATTTAAGACAAATAAATGGCAAGATATCTGAAGTTCATGGATTAAATGAGGTAATAATATTAAAATTCCCATTCTACTTAAGTCATTTATTGACTCAATACAATCCCTATCAAAATTTCAATGGCATTGTCACAGAAATAGAACAAACAATCCTAAAATTTGTATAGGACCACAGAAGATTCTGAACAGCCAAGGTATTCCTGAGAAGAACAAAACATAGAGACATCACACTTCTTAATTTCAAACTATGTCACAAAGCTATGGTAATCAAGACTAGCATAAAAACAGACACATGACCAACGGTACAAACTAAGAGTTCAGAAATTAATTGTTGCATATATGGTCAACTAATCTTTAACAAGGTGCCAAGAATACACAATGGGAATAAATGATGCTTGGAAAACTTAATATCCACATGAGAATGAATGAAGTTGGACCCCTATCTTACACCACTCATAATAATTATTAACTTAAAATGGATTAAATGCTTAAATTGAATAGCTGAAACTATAAAACTCCTAGGAGGAACACAGAGAAAGCTTCTTAATGATGGTCTTGGCAACAATTTTTTTGGATCTGACATCAAAAGTGTAAGCAAAAAATAAAGAGGGACTACATCAAACTAAAAAGCTTACGCACAACAAAAGAAATAATGAAATGAAAAGGCAGCCTAAAAAATGGGAGAAAATATCTGCAAACCATATATCTTATAAGGGATTAATATCAAGATATAAAAGGAACTCATACAACTCAACAGCAACAATAACAATAATCCAGTTAAAAAATGGAGAGAGGACTTGAATAGTCATTTTTTTTTCAAGGAAAACATACAAACAGCCAAAAGGAACATGAACAAATGCTCGAAATCATTGATCATCAGGTAAATGTAAACTAAAACCACAGTAATATATCACCTCACAACTGCTAGAATAGCTATCATCAAAAAGACAAGAATAACAAATGCTGGCAAGGATATGAAGAAAAGGAAATGCTGGTGTAATACTGGTGGGAATGTAAGTTTGTACAACTACTATGGCAAAGAGTATGGAAGCCCAGCAAAAAATTAAAAATAGAAATATCATATGATTCAGCAATCCCACCTCAGGAAGCAAAGTAAGTAAATCACTATATATTTTAGAGACATTTGCACCCCTATTTCATTACAGCGTTATTCATAATAACCAATACATAGAAACAACCTATGTGTCCATCTAGGGACAAATGGATAAAGAAAATGTTACTCATACACACATATTTTAAAAAGAAGGAAATCCTGCCATTTGTAACAATATAAATAGACCTTGGGGGCATTATGCTAAGTGAAATTAGTCATCAGAAAAAGACATACACTGTACACATTCACTTTTATGTGGAATCTTAAAAAGCCGAACTTTTAGAAATAGAGAATAGAATAGTGGTTGCCAGAGGTTGGAGAATAAGAGAAATGGGGAAATGTCAGGAAAATGATAAAAAGTTTCAATTAGAAGATGAATAAGGGGATCTAAGGTAAGCATGGTGACTACAGTTACCAATACTGCATCATACAACTAAAAGTTGCTATGAGAGCAAACCTTAAATGTTAACACAACACACATACACAAGCTAATTATGTGAAGCGATAGAGGTGTTAACTTGTGCTAATCACTTTGAAATAGTCACAAGCACAAAACCATCATTTTGTACACCTTAAACTTATACAATAATGCACGTCAACTACATATCAATAAAGTAGAAAAAATACACTGAAAATAAACTTGTACTACTGAATTTCAATTAAGTGCAATAGAATTTGATTTTTTAAAAAGAGGTATGTTTAAATTTTTCTGTGGTACTTAAAGGGTATTTTAAAATTAAATCATTGATGTTTCTTCTATCTAGAAATGTTTTAATATTGTCGCATAATAACTTAATTTTAAATTCCAGAAAATAATGCGTAGTTTTATTTTATCTTTAAAAATTCATGTTTTCGGTCAGAAGACTTAGCAAGAGAATGTGGATCAATCCATAAAGTGTATTGCTATTTTTAAAAGAACATTTCTATATTTTTCTCACTGAGAACTAAATTCACAATAAATCTTTTTTCTAGAGGAAAAATTAATGATTTAATCCTAGGAAGAAAACCCTAGGATTATCCATTTTGTCGATTTATGCAACAAACTTTGATTGATATAATACCCTTTGCCAGATTCTATGTTTGAAACCCTAAACAGACAAAATTAAATAAGTTCTTACCGTCCTGGAACACAGAATTTACTATTGGGAATTTTTGACTGGAACTAGAAATGAACTTTTACAGATTAATAAACCTTCTAAAATTGCATGCAGTATTTGTTATAAGTATACATGCATTCTGTCACTAAATGGAGAGCCTCTAGCTTTTACTAGGTACTCAAAAGTATCCATGAGAGTGAACCAGTAAATGTCAAAAACTAGAAGAAGCAAAAGATACAAACATACTAGCCTGTATCTGAAATATAACAGACAAAGATATGTACCAATGACAACTCAGACCACAAAAAAAGAACACCTATTTTATCTGCAAAACTCAAGACAGAATTCATAAAAGAATGAAAATGGCAAGCAGACTTTACAAACAGGGGTGTACAACTCAAGAACACTATAGTTATTACAAATATTATTGTAAAGACCACCAACATCTGATAGTTTGGGATCCAATGTGGACATGAGATACTAAAAAGCCTATAAGCATCTTGATGGCAGACATCATACATGTTTAAGGAATTTTCAAATAGAATCCCACATTACAATCCCAAAAAACTGTTACAAATTTCTAGAATCTTTTAGATTTAAAAAGAACACATTCTAAACTCACCAATTTAACTTGTTAAACATGATAAAGAAAAAGAGAAGAGTCAAGTTAAAAAATAAGAGCAAATTATAACAAAGGAACGTAGTAATTCATCAGTCTACCTGCTTAAAATTAATTTTTCCTTTAAAGAAGGAAAATTATGTAAGAAGATTATTTATTCCAAAAAAGTTTTCAGTTATCAAAGGAAACAAATGGTATTGGGAAGACAAAATTAGAGACTCCATTCTCATTAAAAGTTACCTTGCAATGCAGTTTTTATAGGATATATTAGTTTGAAATTTCAGGCAATACTATAATTAAACTTCATTATTAAACCCATAAATGTTTTCTCCTGACACAGAAAATAATTTTCCAAAATACATGACTATGAGGAAGTATAAATATAATTTATAGAATCTTAATGGAAGAAAAAAGAAGAGCGTCCTTAAATACTAGAAAGACTAGTGGGCATATCTATGACAAATGTATCACGAAATGGAAAAGGATAACATCAGATTTACTGGCATTTATCCCCTGTGGACATCATTAAAACAAGTTGTAAAAGAGAGGGGGGAAGCATGCAGCTAAAAACTTAATATGATTTAATAGGATCAGACTATGAATGGCAATATATAACTTATCAAGACTCATAGCTTACTGATCAATACTTACTTAAAGACTCTTCCTCACTGTACCAACAATCCAAAGTAAATGTGTCGTAAATTTTGTCAAATCCCTACCAGTTTCCAATTTGCACAACTTGCTTTATATCACACACCCCATCATGTACCCTAGGTCCCTTGATTCCACCCTCTGAAATACTACTAAGACTCTGTTTAACTGTTTCCTCCTTTCTGAAGTAAGTCTTTTAAAATTAAACTTTGATTAATCAGTAGGCAGTAACAGTGATATTTTAGGGGAATCAACAGCCAAGAGGCAGAATAACTCATTCATTTGCTTTTCTTTTTCTTCTTTTTTCTGGTATGATATTGACTCTGATTTTGGACAGAATTTTGGGAAAATATTTGGATTATGACATTTTAGATAAGAAAAGACATACATTCAATAAAAATAAACTTGTCGTGAACTAACTCAAAAAAGAACATTTATATTATTGTGGTTTGCACTGAGTATTAACTCAAATTAATTGCTAGACGCCAACAGGAAAACTTTTTCATACCAAATGGGGAATTAAGGCCTATTGTGAACACAATTTCTAAAACCCTGCAGGTGTATTTAAACCTGCTCCTAGTAATCAGAAAAACTACAGCACAATGGGACACTTATTTATTATGAATCCAAACTAAATCATCTGCATTTATTAAAAGAAAATAAAAGACCAATACCTGCTTTTATTAGATCCACAAGGCTTTCTACTTCTGGGCTCTCTAACAAATTCATAAATTCAATAAACACTTGGAAATTTCAATTTTTATATGTAAACAATTAAATATTAATGTTGCAGGGATGTAAAAAATTATATATTAATAATGTATAGGGTATTTATAGATAAATTAATTCTTAAATTCTTAATTTTTTTAAGAAATGTCAGAATATATCTTTAAAAACAGACTTTCTTAGCCAAAAGATTTTGATTAGTTAAAATAAGAATAGAACATATCGAAATGACTATAATGAGGACATTTTCAGTACCTTCTGGAAGCTTTTCCACTCTTGTGTTATTATTAAAGGAAAAATATCTTTGACAAACCTCATATGTCGCTGGGCCAGGAGTAATCTCTTTGGAATCTTTAAAACGCTTTGATGCTTTAACAAATAAGGGTATGGAGCAAGATTTCTGTAACACAGGATTGTATGCTGCAGGCCCTAAGAGAAAACAAATGTAAAAATAAATAAAGCATGTTTTAAATTATTGCTTTTTGTCACGTGGATATTATTCTTAGATTTGTGATCTTAATATTTGAATGTAGCATCAAACAATCTTGAACCCATTCCTTTTAATAGTTAAAATCATTCCACTCAGGGATTTAAAATATGATAAGTATAAAATTCAGGCACACTTTGTTTTACTTCACTTTGCTTTATTGCACTTTGCAGATACTGTGTTTTCTACAAATGGAAGTTTCCTGGCAAGCCTGTCAGCACCATTTTCCAACAGTGTTTTGTTCACTTCATGTCTCTGTGCCACGTCTTGGTAATTTTCACAATATTTTAAACTTTTCCCTTATTATATCTGTTACGTTGATCAGTTATCTTTGATGTTACTATTGTAATTATTTGGGGGCACCACAAACTGTGCCCATATCAGATGACAAAATTAATTGATAAATGTTGTATATGGTCCAACTGTTCCCCCATCTATCTCCTTGTCCTTGGGTCTCCCCATTTCCTAAGACACAATGTTATTGAAATTAAGCCAAATAGTATTCCTACAAACAGCCTATAAGAGCTCAAGTGAAAGGACAACTCATATGTCTCTCACTTTAAATCAAAAGCTAAAAATGGTTAAACTTAATGAGGAAGGCATGCCAAAAACTGAGGCCAAAATCTAGGCCTCGGGCACTAAATAGTAGGGAAAGTTCTTAAAGGATATTAAAAGTGCTATTCCACTGAGCACATGAATGATAAAAATTATTGCTGATATAAAAAAAGTTTGAGTGGTCTGGGTAGAGGTTAAACCAGCCACAATATTCCCTTAAGCCAAGACCTAATTCCAAGTAATGTCCTTCTATGAAAGTTGAGAGGGATGAGAAAGCTGCAGATGAAAAGTATGAAGTTAACAGAGACTGGTTTACGTAATGAAGCCATCTTCATAACAGAAATACAAGGTAAAGCAGCAAGTGCTGATATAGAAGCTGCAGCAAGTTATTCTGAAGATCTAGCAAAGATAATTAATGAAGGTGGCTGCACTAAACAGCAGATTTTCAGAGAGACAAAACATCACATCTATTGGAAGATGTGATCTAGGAATTTCAAAGCGAGAGAGAAGTCAATGCCTCATTTCAAAGCTTCAAAGGACAGGCTGACTTTCTTGTTTGAGTCTAATGCAGCTGGTGACTTGAAGCAGAAGCCATTGCTCATTTACCGTCCTGAAAATCCTGAGGTGTTTAAAAATTATGCCTTATCTATTCACCTGTGCTCCATAAATGTTACAACAAAGCCTGCATGACAATGCATCTGTTTACAACATGGTTTTCTGAATATTTTAAGCCCACTGTTGAGATCTTCTGCTCAGAAAAAAAAAAAAATTCATTTGAAAATATTATGGCCCATTGACAATGTACTGCATCATCTAAGACCTCCAATGAAGATTTACAAGATTAATGATGCTTTTAATGGCTGCTAACACATCATCCATTCTGTAGCCCATGGATCGGGATATCAGTTTGACTTTCTGATCTTATTTTTTAAGAAATATATTTCATAAGGCCATAGACAGTGATTCCTCTGCTAGATGTAGGCAAGATAATTAAAAACTTTCTGGAAGGGGTCACAATTAAGATGTCATTAAGAATATTTTTGATTTATGGAAAGAGGTCACAATATCAACATTCACAGGAGTTTGGTAGAAGTTGCATCCAGCTCTCATGAATGATTTGAGGGATTCAAGACTCGGTGGATGAAGAAACTGCAGATACAGTGGAAAGACTGAGAGCACTAAAATTAGAAGTGGGGCCTGAACATGTGACTGAATTGTTGCAATCTCATGATAAGTCTATTGGATAAGGAGTTGCTTCTTCTGGATGAGCAAAGAAAGTGGTTTCCTGGATAGGCTCTACTCCTGTTGAAGATGATATGAAGATTGTTGAAATGCTGACAACTAAGGATTTAGAATATATAAACTTAGTTAATAAAGCGTAACAGGGTTTGAGGGAATTTATTCCAAATTTGAAAGACGTTCTACTGCTGGTAGAACGCTGTCAAACAGTATGCATGCTGTGGAAAAATTGTTTGTGGAGAGAAGAGTCCATAGATGCAGCAAACTTCATTGTTGTCTTATTTTAAGAAAATGCCAGAGACACCCAGCCTTCAGCAACCATCACTCTCATCAGTCAGCAGCAACGTCAAGGCAAGATACTATAACAACAAAAAGACTATGACTTGCTGAAGGCTCAGATGATGGTTAGCACTTTTTAGCAATATATTTTTAAACTACACGTATTTTAAGACAAAATGCTATTGCACATTTAATTGACTGTTAGTGTAAGCATAACTTTTATATGTACTGAGAAACCAAAAAAATTAATGTGACATATTATTGGGATATTTGCTTTATTACAAAGGTCTAGAATCAAACCCACAATGTCTCCAAGATACACCTGCAGTGACATCTGTTTATGTAAAAATTAAAAGTAATACAGAGGTAATTTTCAAAAGTAAAAAAGCAGTGCCCCCTCAAAATACTTCTACAACTTGAAGAAAGACATCTGCCTCGGTTATTTCCTAAATACTCATTCATATGTTCTGTGAAGAGGTGGTGGCTGGACTGCATTTGGAGATCTGAATAAGATTTAAAGAAGGAGAAAGGTGGTTTAACAGCATTGTGGGCACTAAACATGGTAGTAGTCAAAGCACAAAGATGGAATTTACATGGAACAATTGGATGTAGTGAACACATTAGTTGAATGGAAAAGGGCCTAGTCCTAAATGAGGATTTTGTACCAGAGCCGAAAGGTTTCAAACTGTATTCCAAAATATCCCCACAATTCCACAGAAATGCCCAGGGGACAATGTGTAGGTAAAGCCCAAATAGAAGGGGTTTTAAATATTTTCAGTCAAAACAACTACAGATTTACAAGTTCATTTGTTTGGGTCTCATATAAGAGTTTATTTAACCAAAGTTGTTTAGCAATTTTTTTTAAAAAAGCCTTTTGAAAGCCATTTTCACGGTGGTCTTAGACTTAAAGGAGATTCATGAAGAAAGAGAGAGTTTAAGAAATAAACTCTGGCAGTAGTTTACAGAATGAAATGACTTGAAGATGGCCTGTTTCAGGGTCACTAACAAGGAGTTTACTAACATCGACAAAGGAAAGGAAGAACAATTCAGAGTATTTTCTAAGAGATGCAACAAACATTTAGTATGTATAGTGATTGGAAGAAGATAAAAATGAAGAGTGGTTATGACAAAAGTAATAACTGTGACAGATATAAGAAAACACAGAAGAAGGAGAAGGATTAGAAGGAGAACATCTTGTGCTTGATTTTGAACCAGTTATGTTTGAAAAGATGAAGGATATCCAAATAGAAATGTCTAGAGGACAACTGCAGATAGTTAACTGAAGCTCATGATAAAGCTAGCCTGGAGGAAAAGAATGGAGTCATTCATGAAGAGGCAATAGTTGAGGCTTCTTGGAGTAAAAGAGCATAGAGAGAGTAAATAACTGAGGACTGAAACTTGGGAGACTGCACACAGAGAGGGAGGAAAAGGGTCAAAGAAGGAAATTATCTAGAAAATAGAATCTGACTACTATAACATCATAGAGAGAAAATAAGCAGAGGTTATTTTTTTCTCAATTCACATGTTAAGCAATACTTATTGAGTGTCTATCACATGCCATGCCTTGTATATGAAAAGTTTTAGAGGTCTACTATATCAAATATTTCAAGAGAAGACTTATAGGGAGGTCACTGGAGAATATGTAGACTGTAACTTTAGCAGAGTGGTTATGAATGAAACTAAACTAGAAGGAATTAAAGTGACACTGTACAGAAGGAAATAAAAACTTAGAGTTTAAAATATTGACAATAAACAGCAAAATAGAATACATAAAGGTATTAATAGAATACAAAATTCATGCCTCTGTCTCCCTAGAAAACATGCAGTTCAAAACCACTCACTTTGATTGGTACAACCACTATGGAAAACAGTATGGAGTTTCTTCAGAAAACTAAATATAGAGCTACCCCCACTCCTGGGCATATATCCAGACAAAACTACACTTCAAAAAAAATACATGCACCCCTATGTTCATTGCAGTACTATTCACAATAGCCAAGACATGAATATAATCTAAACGTCCAGCAACAAAGGAATGGCTTAAGATGATATGCTGCATATATACAATGGAATACTACTCAGCCATAAAAAATGACAAAATAATGCCATTTGTAGCAACATGGATGCAACTAGAGATTCTGATACTACGTGAAGTAAGTCAGAAAGAGAAAGACAAATACCATATGATATCACTTATATGTGGAATCCAAAATATAACACAAAGAAACCTATCCACAAAATAAAAACAGAATCCCAGAAATAGAGATGAGACTTGTGGTTCTCATGGGGGGTGGGGAAGGGAGTGGGATGCTCACAAAGTTTGGGGTTAATAGATGCAAATAATTATATTTAGAATGGATAAGCAATGAGGTCTTACTATATAGCACAGTCTTCTGGAATACATCATGATGAAAAATATTAAACAAATAATGTACAATAAATATATATATACATATATATATATATATGTAGTGTGTGTGTGTGTGTGTGTATGACTGAATCACTTTGGTGTACAGCGGAAATTGACCCAACATTGTAAAACAACTATACTTTAATAAAAAAATAGACTGTACTTTGGTAAAAAGCCACTTACTTTGAAGCATAAATTCCTGTTGATGTTTTAAAATCTAAAATATTTTAGATTTGATAGGTTCACATGAAACTTTTTGCTTTAGCTTCATTAAAATAGGCCCTTTCAAACTGTAAAATAAAATGTAACATTTAGCTCTAGATCATTCTAAAATCAGTTCAATTAATAGAATAGATATCTGAAGTTCAAGAAGCTGCTATTGACTGAATGTTTGTGTTGCTCCATAATTCATATGTTGAAACCCTAATCCCCAAAGTGATGATATCTGGAAATGGGGCCTTTAACAGGTAATTAGGTTACACAGGTAGAGCCCTCATGATGGGATTAGTGTTCTTATAAGAGACATAAGGAGCTTATTCATTCTCTCCCTCTTCCTCTCCCTCTCTGTCTCCCTCCCTCCCTCCTCCCTTCCTTCCCTCCCTCCTTTTCTTCCTCTTTCCTGTGTGAAGACACAGGAGATATCTATCTGCAAACCAGGAAGAAGACCCTCACTGAGAATAGAACTAGCCAGCACTTTGAGCACTTTGATTTTGAACTACCCAGATTCCAGAATCTGTGAAATTTCTATTGCTTAAGCCATCCGATCTATTGTATTTTTGTTATAGTAGTCTGACTTGACTAAGACAGAGGCGAATGTGTCTTCTCTATCAAGTGACAAGTAAATTGTTGTAGCAAATGCCATCTTACTATAAAAAAAGGAGCTTGTGTGACTTTAAAATACATAATTTATATTTATAGTACATAGAAATAATGTACATATACATACAGCTTAGCAGAGAGTTTTAAATACATAAACTGAACTCTGCATGGGAGAAAGCATCAGTCACTGTAGAATCCAAAAAAAAAAAAAAACACAAACTAATATCAGGAACTAGGCACATATTTCATAGTCAATTAACTGAAAATTACAACTTTAATGATAAAGATATATAAAGGTTAATGCATAGGTAAGACTCAAACACTACTCTAACAGTAAGTTTTGTTTTCAGTTATGAAAAAATATAATCTATCCCCTGCCTTTACCATCATGCTAAAGCAACTGATAAATATTTACATCCATGGTTATAACTCATTAAGAGAAAACATTCAAATGTAGTTGTGGTATAATTCCTTGTATAAGAATTCTTTGAGGAGCATTAAGTGAAGCAAAAACTTTTTTAATATGCATCTTGCTGCATTTTAGCACTTTGCTTTAAGCTACAGAGCATTAAAAAAAAAAGGTTTACTGTACTTAATCTTAAAATATGTTTCCAATTATGTAAGCTACTTCTTATAGGATAGAGGTCAAAGATTCACATTGTTTTACCAGCTCTGATTCACAGCTGGATTACGCAGAAACTATCTTCTATTTATTTACCCAAATGCCATATTTTAATCACAGGTCATAGAAGAAGAAAACTTCTAATTCCAAATCAAATACCCATGAAAAGTTGGCCTGAATCATGACTACTATATAATGGGAAATTCAAGAGCAGGTGATTCCTATAATTACATATTTTATAGCCCTATGCCAACTTACTCTCTCTGAAATGTCAACCAATGCTATAGGGCAAAATGGGAGAGAACAGGAACTATGAGTAATTTAAAAAAAAATCATTTTGGTACATTACAGCGGACTCAGAAATAACTCCTATGAATACAGCTGCAAAATCTCCTGTTAAAAATGGCTGTCTTCATAATGAACTAAAGTTTATAAATCACCTAGGCAATTTTGCTGATGAACACTGAGTTCTTTTTTCATCTGAAGGTAATAGAAAACTACTGAAAAGTAAATATTCCATAATGAGCATATCTTTAGAAATTAAAAAACATCTAGAAAATTGTTCATTGAAATGAACTGCATGGCTTTAAAATGTCATTTAGAGAGTTTAGATTTTTATGCAATACATTTTCTTACAACGATTTTGATTCTTTAGCTCTACAAATGAAATAATGGCCAAGATAAAAGATTAGTACACAAGGAATTATTATCATTGATGTCAAAGCCACATTTTGTTTTAATGCTTTTCTCTTTCTTCTAAGACTCAATTTGATTAAACAGCACTTCAGATTATGACCACAAAAGTGCACAGTCTAATAAACTGACCTTATAGATAATGAGAAAAGCAGAGTCCCAATAACCAAATTTCCATGTGTGTTTTAACCATATTGTTGACTTCTCTTTTTGCAAAAAAAAATGGGTATCACATATTTAAAGAGATAAAACTGAGAGTATCTAAATTATTGCCAACATAGTCCCTAAGAAATGGACTATTATAATGCACTTCGACCAAAGCAGACTGAGAATTGCATCTACTGGGATCTGCCTAAATTACCCACCTGTTAAAATGTGTGTTCCTGCATTGATTAAATAGTAGAACTGCACTCTTATGACATATAAACACAAAAATCACAGTGATTTGGCTTGACTGAAATATATCTTCGGCCAGCAATATCTATCTGTGTACCTTCAAGTACATATTTATTAAAATGTGCCTCCAAAACCCTATCAGGTGAAGTCTTCAAACTGCTTTTACAAAAAAAAAAAAAAAAAAAAAGTTTTGCTCTCTGATATCATAGCACATTGTACAAATTTGAGTGACTTTCATCAGTCTTACAAATTTAAGTGTAACAGTTTCGGTATGAACTATAGGACCCAACAAGAAAGATTATCACTTTTCACCTAATCTCATTTTGAGTAGGTTGTATGTAATACATGAATGTTTTTATTGACGAGCAAATAAAATTATCAAACAATCAGTAAAAGATGATATTATTGTCAAGGTAAATAAAATACCTCCCAATTGGCCTCACATATCAGCAGCAAATTTTCCTTTCATGACTGAATTTGGGTTTTATATTCCATTGTACTTTTTTAAAAGTTTGGAGCAAGCATGCCAAAAACATTATCTAAGCAAAAAGTAGAAAAGTCTCAGCATACATTTCAAGTCTTCTTAGATCACCACCATTATGTTAAAACTCAGAGATGAATTAGTAAGGTATTCTGCCTTAAGACTGGCGCTTATCTCCATGAATCCTATAGGTTAAAAATAAGGATAATGCTGTATGTCTTTGTGAAACATGTCATGGCAAAGGTCAAGTTATGCAGAATTCTTGAAATATAAATACTTTGTTTTTAAAATAATCAAAACTTTTTTTTTTTTTTTGCCTTTTGTCATTTTAAGGCCGCACCTTGGGCATGTGGAGGTTCCCAGGCTAGGGGTCTAATCGGAGCTATAGCCACTGGCCTTCGCCACAGCCACAGCAACGCGGGATCCGAGCTGCGTCTGCAACCTACACCACAGCTCACGGCAACGCCGGATCCTTAACCCACTGAGCAAGGCCAGGGATCGAACCGGCAACCTCATGTTTCCTAGTCGGATTCGTTAACCACTGCACCACAATGGGAACTCCAAAAAATAATCAAAACATTTGACTAGTATTATTTAAACTAAATTACTTAAGAAAGCTATAGTAAATGAATTATGTTTTAAAGCAAAACTTTTTAAATGGCTATTTTTTCCCATTTTAATTGTGACTATTTGTCATTTTCTTAACTTGCTAAAAACTGTTAGGCTTCTAAATACATTTGGATCTGAATCTTTTTTTAACATGTCTGCTACAAATTGCTACAATAAAGCTAGACTGACAGAAATTAGTATTTACTGAAGGAAGAGCCTACACAATTTATATAAGTCAATTAAACAAAAGTTAATATTCTATTTGCAACTTAATTGAATAAATTCTGCATCTTAAACATATTTTATAAGTTGAATAAATGATAGAATAGGGTTTTGTGCTTTTATGCACAAATGTTTTGTTTATATTTTCTGGAGATGGAATAAACACTATTAATTTAGCCATAGACTATCTCAGAAAGCTTCTTGCTCATTTTCAATAAATTTAAAGCTATACATGGTTTTAAATCTAAATAAGATTATTTTCTTCACCTTAATAGTGTTCTCTATCCATTCTGTTCCTGTGATCATACAATGTAAATATTTTGCAACCCTGTTCCCTTACCTTCGTGGAATGAAGAATTCACTAACTACTATGAGAATTCAGCAGGCTTCTCCCCTCGCAAGCCTTCTCTTTAACAATCACTATTTAACCAAGACTAAGAATGGTGGGATTTGTTTATCACAATAGTGTTTATTGCCAAATAGTTAAGGGTTTCCTCATCTGCCTTTAATATCCATGACTCACTGGCCTATTTAAAGCCTTTCATGGCTTTGGACATGTTTCTCTACTGGCCTGTGGCTGAATTTGTTCTATGACTTGAAATACCAACATCAAGAAACAAAGTGATAATCTTCAGCACCATATATTTTAAACTGATCTTCCTCAAAGTGTAGTTCATGGACCATAGGCATCAGAATAACCCAAATCAGTGTTAGAATGCAAATTCCTTGAATTCATGACAAAACAATACATCTATTATATCCACTATTCTTCGAAAGTGGAACCAAGAAAACATCATTTTAACAAAACCCACAGCTTTAGACCCCTAAACTACAACAATTTAGTTATGTAGCTATTCTTAAATATATTTTAACATTGAATCATTTCTCCCTAAATCTCAAGAACTAGTGATCCAAAGAATAAACCTTAATAAATTATGGATGAGATTTATAGTATCTGGTCTTATATCTAGATCTTTAATCCATTTTGAGTTTATTTTTGTGCTATAAAACTCG
>PVHT020000885.1:0-98151 GCA_004024745.2 Catagonus wagneri | reverse complement strand
TCGCACATGCCATCAATCACACCCCTAACGTGCTGCCTCTCTCTGGTGAGCGGGAATTCGGAGGCTGCCAGGAAATACCTACCAGGGTTCCTGGTGAGTCAAACGCGTGGAGTTTTGTGCGTGGATTCTGTGACACTTCGGTGTGTTGAGCACAGTGATCCGAGTGCCCGGAATTAATAAACGCGAGCTGAGTGGGAAAAAAAAAAATATTCATGCTCCTTAACAAATCATTTAGAAATTTAAATATCTTTTATTTTTTATATGTGTCTATAAAAACTTTTCCAGCATGATTTTTCTGGTAGTTTGGTGGAAAGATGATACGTTTGCTAAATAAATAGGCTAAAGTGCGGCAAAGATGACAACATTTACGTTGTCTTTCATCAGACTAGCAAAAAACTGAAACTCTTGCTTTCTAAGCATTGAAGCAATATTCCTCCAGGTTTGTCCAGCGGAGTCCAAGTTTTCACAGAATGTTGGTTGACATTACACATATAAAGTGTTCTTTGGTCATATAAATTTGGGGATAGTTGGATTAAACAAGGTTAAAACAGATTTCTTTACTGAAGGTCGTGGCAGAGTCTGTGATACTCTAATTCACAAATAAAGAATACAATGTATGCATTTCCTAACTCATGTTTCATCATGGACTCCTTTTTTCCACTGCATAATCTTCTCATAGAGATAATGTTTGTGCACATACCTTGGCAAATTTTAATTTCCAGAGCCAATTTAGTTTCCCAATTTCTAATGTCATTTTCTGTTTCTTTCTTTTTTTTTTCTTTTTTGGCCATGCCCACAGCATACGGAAGTTCCTGGACCAGGGACTGATCTCACGCCACAGCAGTGACAACACAGGATCCTTTACTATTAGTCAACCAACTCCCTCTAGTGTCATTTTCAATATACTAATGCTGAAATTATAATTTAAATCTTAGCTATGGTGTTGGTTAAAAAGCACAAATGCTAGCAGAGACAAAATTACAGTTTAAGACATTTTTCTACTGGTATTAAAAAATTCAAAGTAAATTGTAGTTAAATAGTTCACATTAAAAAGCCATTTACATCAACTTCAGTTTTGGATGTTATGGAATTGTCCTCCTCAGTTTGCATAACCAGTCATCTTTAGTAATGCATATTATTATCTGGTAGTCAGACAATAGCTTTGTCAGTTTCAGCACAGAATATCTTAGATAACCACAAAGTATGAACCAAAGAATTACATCAGTAGTGAATGGTAGACTCTATAATTAGCCACAGCTGCAAGAAACCTTCTCATTTATATTCTCTTCAACTTCTCTATCCTCAAGAGAAAAAAAATGTCAAAGTATAGTGGCTATAATCTATCTGAAATTTGTACAGCAGAATTATTATATGGCATAGTAAAAAGCAAATATGGGTAACCAAAGAAATTAAATACTTTTGAGGTCAAGAAGTTCATTTATTGACAAATATTGGTTTAAAAAGCCTTCCACTTCACTGATGGTATTTTTATTGTATTAGTAATTTTTATAAATTTCATAGGTGGCAAATAAAATCACTAAGTAGGTAGAAATTGTTTGGTTTTAGGTTAAAGAAATCTATACCTAGAGGTATTTTTCAAATTGTTAATTTCTTGACAACTTATTTACTTCTTCTCCTATATGGCCAGGATAATTTATTCACGATCCTCAGAGAGCAAATTTCTGCATCCAATCTTGGTGAAAGGCTTAATTCACTTGGGAAACAGAGTTATTTTAAAATCTGAGCACACCTGTTAAAGCAGCTACCCAGAGCTGAGGAAAAAAAAAAAAATGTTGATAAAGTAAAAGCTCATCCTGCAAACTGACCGCAGTGAACACATTGCTCAGCAGACCTTCTGAAAAAGCTACAGCAACGTTAGATTTCAGAAAATATCATTCAAAATACAAGCAAGCAAAGAAAAGAACTCATCCCTAGAAATATCTTATGCAGAAAATTTTAAAAGAAATGTGTGTGCATGTGTGTATGTGAGTGTGTGAGAGAGAGGGAGAGAGAGAAAGAATTTAGAGACTAAAAATCTTAAAATCCACATCTCATTTCCAGGACTTGTGCCCTTAACTAATTTCTGGTAAGAAAGCACCTGTTTATCAAGACAGCGGAAGCTTTGATGGATGCTGGTAGACTATGGGGATAAATATGTGATGTTTACTGTCTTTCATAGTTGGAGAATAGGATGTAACTTGTGTCACCATAGTTCCTTTTATTCCGATGAAGCTACCTGGATAGGTTGATCTAGTTGGAACTTCAGAATTAGATTTTGTCAACTGTTATTGAAATAGAAGTGTGAATTATTTACAGTAGGAATTCAATTATTGATAGAATTCATGAATTAGAAACATGAGATATGTCCTGTGTGATATTGCTGTGCTTCTGCAGAATGGCTTTTTGGGGGGTTCTTTCCCCTCCCACACAATCAGGGACTTGAAACACTGAACAAGGTGGATGACGTGGACTAGAACTAGCCCACAGAATAAATATATAAGCCAGAATGCTTCTAACATCTTAAATCCTTCTAAGGAGCATGGTAGAGAAGGAATTTAGGTAAAAGACTACAAGTAGAATACTAAAGAAGCCAGACAACACTTAGAACATTTAATCATAAGCATCTAGAAACATGGCCCTCATAAAGCCAATTCATTTTAAAGTAGCTTTTGTTTCCCTTTTTGATTGAAAGTGAGATAGTAAGAAAATTTACCCTACTAAAAACAATTATTGTATTGCGTTACTTTTTAAAAGGTATGTTTTTCAGAGTAGCATGAGCTAAGAACTGCATTTTGATTCCACTATCAGCAAGAGTTATTTTTTAGATTGATGTTGCCCAAAAAGTTGGTTTATTATCCTCCACATCTAGTATCATGAATTTGTACAGAGTAGTTGCTTTTAAATATTATCAGAGCAAACAAAGGGATGGGATCAGATTAAATCTACTCAGTTCAAAGCTTTCGAAAATGTTTACAACCTGACCATTGTCCTATTTGCATAGACTTCCTCTTATTTACACAAAGAAATTTAAATTTTAAATCGTTATTCTGGAAGACTCCGATAAACCAAATGTGATCATTTGTTTCCTAATTACACAGAGATTGAATCTCCTATTAATAGTTGGTCTTTTATTTTATATTCTGGAGGGCTAATCTATAGAAATTGAAGTTAAGATTCTCATATCATCTGTCTTCTCAATAAAGTGTTATTTCATTTAGCATTTTTGTGCACAGGAGATACAAAGAAGAAGAATATCAAGGTGTACCTCAAGGAAATTCCAGCAGAGTATAAGGGAAATAAAACAAATACACCCATGTCTATATCATAAGAGAGAATACGATTAGCATCAGCAGTTCTCTGTGGCTGTAAAAGAGTAAGAGATTTCATCTGGTTGGCAGAATCAGAAAAGGTTTCACAAAAACAAACATTTGAGATAGATCTAGAACATGAGTAGGATTTTATTAAACAGGTATGAGCTATTTCTTGATGAAAGAAACAGCATCAACAAAATCTTTACACAGCAAAGCATAAGGCATGATTTAGGAATTGTTTAGATAATACAGCAGAAGAACAGAATAAATGGAGGATGAAGACTAGAGAAGATATGACTAACATGGAACATTGGGCCATAATTCATAAGCTAAAGCCTTTGCACTCATGTAACAGTCAGTAGTAAGCCATGAAATGTTGGTGAACTTAGGAGTGATATGACCAGAACTATGTTTTAGGGGAACCTAGAACCACTCCTCTTTCCACATGTTAGAAAAATAAAAATGGCTTCTCAGAAGATGATATTTTCCTTTGTTCAATACCATTATTTCCCATAGAGAAAGTGTGACAATTTAACCATACTGCTAAGAATATGTAATATGTACTATTCTAAATAGTGTAGAATATATGGTGAAAAATAATAAGAATAATCCTCTTAGTAATTACTGTATTCTCTTAATATCAAATGTCTCTTTAACTGTTGGAGGGAAGGGCTAGAGGAGAGAAGAACGACAACACCCTCTTATTGGTGCATATTAAGTTTCAAAAAGATTGGTCTAATTCTATTTAAAATTCAACCAAATTACTCATTTTTATTTATTTTTTGCTTTCTTTTTAGGGCTGCACCCCGGCATATGGAAGTTTCCAGGCTAGAGGTAAAATCAGAACTACAGCTGCCAGACTATGCCACAGCCACAGCAATGCAGGATACTAGCCTCATCTAAGACCTACACCATAGCTCATGGCAATGTCAGATCCCAAACTCACTGAGCAAGGCTAGGGATTGAACCCTCATCATCACGGATACTAGTCGGATTCATTTCTGCAGCACCACAACAGCAACTACCCTCATTTTTATATCAATAATGGTTTTGATCGTTTGAGCTGATTATTACCATATTCATAAAATTAAATTAAATTAAATTATAAAGTTCAAATGGAAGACTCCAGTAAATTTCTTTTTCCTTTTTTACCATCTGGTCTTCACATAAAAGAGCAATTCAGTGCTTTTAAGAGTGTTATTCCAATTACCAATGAGATTTCTATTCTTCTTAGTTACGCTGAGTAGGTACTTCCAGAAATAGTTCCTTATAAAATTGCCTATTCAGTCAATCTAAAAATAAGCTGCCAATGGTTTAAGAAGACATTTAAGAAACGTGCCTGCAATATGGTAAAATTTATGAACTTATACTGACACTTCAAAACTAGGGCCTAAGCCAGAATTGCTTTCAGTCAAATTTAAGTCATCCTTACCCTTCTCTTTCAGAGCCCAGTGTACAAAATAATAAAATTATACAGAAAAGAGTCCTTAATTGGCCCAATAAATCAAATTCACATCAGTAAAAAGCAATTATGGCATATTTAATTTTGTTCCTTTTTAAATCAGTCTATAAAATTATGTGTTAATCTCTGTACAAAAGATAGTTTTTTAAAAGTAAAGGTATCTTTTTCTTCATTTTTCCTGTTAGTCTACTGATTTCATAAAATCATTTCATATATTCACAAGGTCATTAAAGTATGCTACAATTATAAAATATCATATCTTGACATATCTCACTAAACATTTTCACCATGAAAAATCTTTAGTAAAATTAATGCTGTCATAAATAAAATGTCAAAAAAGCTGTTATCTTAATCTATGTGGAAACACAATGTGTTCCATCAGAATTCAGGAAAACCTTGAATAAGTAAAACAGACTTATACTGATTTATATGGGCCTATATTTTTCAATGAACCTAGATTAAAATCAGTGAAGAAAACTCAGGGAAAGCTTGTATTGTATGTACATATTATTTCATCTTTACAAAATACTTCTTGGAGTCAATTAAATAGCAGTTAAGAGCAACAAAATGAAGGCTCTCAAAATTATACTGCAATTCAATACTTATTTGAAAAATAAAGAGTTAATCTTAACATCTGGATTTCTAATCTTCTATGTAAGATGTAGTATGAGAAGATGACAGCAATTTGAGCTAATTTATTTTTTGGGCCTAAGTACCTCGTCTTTTTCTCTAAAAGTTCTTGGATATTCCAATTGCCCATTTCTATGTAATTTTTATGTAACTAAACCTTTACATCAAGCTTAGTTTTCTTTATACACAGGATCATTTGATACTGATGGATAAAGTGTGGCTGAATAAAAAGTTATGAAACAGATATATTCATGAGAATTACAGACAGTACCATTATTTTATAACTAAATCTTCAATATATTCTGTTACACTGTACACACATAAAACCATATCAATTTGTGCCTTTAGCTTACCAAATAAAGGAATCATTAAAAAGTTTTAAAACAAAACAATTTATAACTTGGCTGAAATGATATTCATGCTTTAGTCCACAGATTTCAAAGCTAGTAATACTAAGTACTAAAATTTATTTGTTGCAGGAGTACTGTAACCATTGCAAAATACTAAAATTTATTTGTTCCAGGAGTTCCCGTCGTGGCTCAGTGGTTAATGAGTCCAACTAGGAACCATGAGGTTGCGAGTTCAATCCCTGGCCTTGCTCAGTGGGTTAAGGATCTGATGTTGCCGTGAGCTGTGGTGTAGGTCGCAGACGCGACTCGGATCCCACGTTGCTGTGGCTGTGGCGAAGGCCAGCAGCTATAGCTCCTGTTAGACCCCTAGCCTGGGAACTTCCATATGCCGCAGGTGCGGCCCTAGACAAGGCAAAAAGACCAAAAAAAAAAAAATTTATTTGTTCCAGGTTTTACCTAGTGGGATTCCCTCTGCAATATACTTGCAGTGATTATCTAACTTACGAATTGAGCTTCTCCAGTAAATTCTCTTATTGGCACAAACAGAAAGGACAAAACATTGTGCTCCAAGAAAAATACTGAAAAGTAGTCTTATTTCAGCCATATCTCACGTACAAAAGACTAAAGTCCTGGGTCACGGTTGTGCCAGTATTTAACAGATGGTAGATGATATTGTGAGGTAAGATCATATCCAAAATCTAGTCAGCTGATCATAAAGCTATCAATTATGGTAGTAGTAATCTTTAGGGGTTTTAAAGGCCTTAAATTATACTGACATAATCATTTTCCACCTTTTAAAACTTTCATTTACATAGTAGGCAGAGGTCAGAAAGCTCAACTCTCTGTGTACCTCCTAGATATCTTACAAATTATCACAGTATGGGGGAACTCATAAGCTCCTAAAACACCCTATTCCCTCTTCTGATTACTATGTCTATTGAAACTTCTACTGTTAGGTTTAAAGGCCTGCTGTCCTCTAACTACACCAGACTGCCTGATGTTGGGGCACACACAGAACTATATTTTTCAACACACATTGAGCACTTGCATATGCCAGTCAACCTAAGCTCTTTTGTCAGCTAGGTATAATTTTGCCCACAAGCAATAGAAAAACCACCTGCTGGCTTAAAGAAGTGAGTAACTATTTTTCTCAAGTAACAAAAAGTCTTGAATTTAGGTGACTGCTAGTGACAGGTCAACTGCTTGACAGTGTCAAAGCAGGTGTGTATGTGATTCTGCCCGCTCTTCCCTTATGTTGGCAAGACTGCTGCCACAGCTTAGTTCTCACATCTCTGTCTGATTTCATCCCTCTCTTTTCTTCCCCTCATTCATTTCAGTCGTAATGACTTCTGTTCCACGGACAAACTAGAACCACATAATCAACCCTGGATAGAAGAAGGGATAGAAAACATAGTATTTAGTTTTCCCAGCCTCTGTAGTGGATAGAGAAAGGAATTAACAGGGTGGAGTGGGGAATAGGTGTTATGCTAGCCAATTAGAAATCTCGCATGCACTGTAATATACCATTTCAGCTAAGCTTTAAAATCTCAGAGTAGTTCCTATTATATAATCCTTTGATTGAATGAGTAAGTCAAAAGTTTAGGTTACTAAGCAACGCATTCAAGTTCCCACAACTATTCGGAGTGGCAATGCTAGAGTTTTCATCTGTGCTGTCATATTATTTCCTGATCCTGTAGATAACGAGTTCAAAGGCCTAGAGAGTAAATGTATGGTCTCTGTTGCAACTACTCAACTCAGCCATTGTAGCACAAAAGTGGCTACAGAAAATCTGTGAACAAATGAGCATGACTGTGTTCCAGTATGACTTTTATTTATGGACACTGAGACTGAGTTTCATATACTTTGACATAAAATGGTGCTGTTATTTTGATTTTTTTTTCAAATATTTAAAAATGCAAAATTATTTTAAGTTCATGGGCCATATAAAAATAGCTGGATTTTGGTTGACAGACAATAGTTTGCCAAACTCTAGAGTAAGAAAAAGAATTCTAGTAGTCCAATTTGTTTCTACTTCCATACTACCATGAAAAGAAGTTTAATTCCATCTATTCCCAGAGCTCTGAGAACATCTGTTTTGGGTGTCTATTCTCTTCTCCAGGAAAGACTCTGATATAAAGAAGCAGTTCCCAATCAGCTGCCAGAGGATTCATTACAAGGAACTTCAAATCAATGTGTGCATCAAACAAGGTCTATGAACAGAATAAATAAAATGATTCCCAAAATTACATGAAACAAAAAGTCAAGGATCTTCCATACTTCTTACTACCGCTAATTTTACCTTGCTTTTCAAACCTAAAAATTTAGAAGGTATGGGCCAATAAAAAAGCTCGAGAGGTAAGTAAGCAACTTTACCCTTTACATTGATTATACTAGTTATATAGTACATATTCTCAGACTTTTTCTTATTCAATATCACTAAATGAGTGGCTTCTACTCATTATTCACAATTTTATTCCTTATCTTTTGGTAACTATTCATGTCAGGAAGATATCTATGTCAAAGTAGTAACAGCAATATTATAAGAACTTAGCAACTTAAGAACTAGCTCAGTCTGAATTAACAGAAATTAAAAAGAAACTAGAATAATTCAAATAAATGTGTTTTATCATTTTATTGATATATAGATAAACCCAAGTAAAAAACTCTAGAGAGACTTATTTTAGGTAGGGTGACCAGATATCTCAGTTAGCCCAGACAAATGTGCGTAGTACTCTTATCCTGTGTATAATTATTTATAGTGGACAATTTCATTCTGAAAAATATATCCATGTGGAAAAATAAATTATATGTTTGTCATAACTCTAGGAAACATATGAGACTATTCTACAGTATGATTCTAATAATTCTACTTTCTACAGTTCTTCATAAAGTTCTCATCCTGATGTTTCCTTTTTTCTGTAGATACCTTACTTGGACAACTTCTGGTTTTACATATAGGTATCCACTTCTGCTTACTCTATATGGTTACTCTAAATGCCACCCCCACCACCTTCCACCTGGCAGTCAAAGCATTAATAACTGGTTATTACTCAAGAGATGATATCTCTTGGAGGCTCTTATTTCTGGAAAACTTATCTCTGCATTTCAAACGACATTTGTCATATCCAGAATTTCTTAATATTGTGGGGACTTTCAAAATAGCTAATTTTCCATACTTCCAAAACTCAAATTGAATGGAGAGAAGGGAAGAAAAGAATAAAACTAGCAAAGGATAGGTTAAAGAAGTAAGAAGGAAACCTAAAGAGTGAATGAAATTGATGTTAAGTGGGGAGATATTTTCAAGAAAGACCTGAACAATAACGAGAAAGATGACTTATGAGAAAATGAACTTTAGCTTTATATAAAAGACTGCTAGCAACTTTAAAGTCATTTCAGAGCTGTATTTCAGGTGCTGATACCTAAAAAACAGAAATCATACTTTTTTTCCTTCTTCCAGTAGCCTGCATGGCATATGGAAGTTCCTGGGCCAGGGATCAAATCCAAGCCGGAGCTGTGACTTACAACCTACACCACAGCTACAGCACCACAGCAGGAACTTCTAAACTATACTTATCTGAAGAAATTAGCTGAAAATAGAGACAAAGGATAGTCTCTTAAGGTAGAGGATTATTGTACAGATTAAATAAAATAATCCATGTAAATCTTAAGTGTGGTGGTATGTAGACACTTAATATCCATAGCTATTTGGTCTAGTCCTTTCTTTTCTCCCATGAGAAAATAATAGAAATAATATAAAATGATATAAGACAAGAACTTCAAAATATAGAGTTCTCAGATATAACCTACTAGGAAGGATATGGTTAACTCAGCAGGCCTGGGTTGCTCAAACTCTCCCATTTTAAAGAAAGGCCTGTTTTATGTGACTAACCCCAAATAAAAACTCTGGACACCTGGCTCAGGTGAGCATCCTTTCTGACAACATTTCTCACACGACAGCTGGAAAATTAAGCACATCCATGCAACTCCACCTGGGACTTTGTGCCTACTTTCTCCTGGACTCCAACTCATGTACCTTTTCCCTTTGTTGATTTTCATCTGTATCACTTCGTTGTAGTGCATAGTATTGTGAGTATAACAGGTTTTCTGATTCCTGGGAGTTGCGGTGAGTCATAAACTCTGGGAGTTATCTTCAGGGCCCTCAACACAACTATAAAATAGTTTCATGTGGCCATAATTTATGATGACCATAAAACTTGTTTTCCAAATGATATGCTTTTTAGAGGAAAATGAGGTACTGTTACTAGTTACACACAATACAAAATGGAGGATAAAGTCAAATTGAGGGCATTTCTATCAAGAAATTTATAACATAAGCAAAAGAAAAAAAACAAGGAATTAGATATTTTCAGGAAAAATCCAAGAGTTTAGAATAGCTATCATGAAAACTATTCAGAGTCAAATAGATAAATGTAACTGAATTGCGATAGCAGTCAAGGCCTACGTTTGTGAGCATCAACTTGGAATGAATCAAATATGCTCAATAAATGAAAATTAGTTGCAGTCTTCTGCAGTAAAGAAACTGAAGGAAAATCAAGTAGATCATGAGAATTATTCCAAATTCTCACCCAATTAATGAACCCCACCAGTTGTCCTCAGATTTTTCCCTCAGATCTCTCTCTATGCATACAAATAATGATTTCCCTTTTTGGGTCCCTAATAACTTACCAATAACACTCAATATTCTAGAATCCCAAATTCTAATTTAGAATTGAAAACTCTTTTAATTTTTGTTTTCAACTAAAAAGTAGTATATGTTCACTATACTCACAAAGTATGACAATTATAAAAATAATGAATAAACCACGTCTAATACAAACCCTTATGATTTTGCTGCATCTACTTCCATTTCTTTTAAAGTAAATAATATCCTTTAGCACACAATTTTTAAAATTTTTTAGTGGAATAACATTCTATAGAAATTTTACATACTTTTTTTCAATTAATATTTTTCTAAAGCATCTTATCAGCAGATCATAAGTGTGCTTTAGAAGTATGTCCTTTAAATGACTTTATTATATTCAATCATAATGAAAAATTCAGTCCCATCATTTTATTGATGAGAAATCTGAAGCTTAGAGAAGTTAAATGACTTCCCCAAGTCACAGAGCTGGTCATGTTAGATTTAGGATTAGAAAAAGAATTTCTCTCAATTTCTCGTTTAATATTTTCTAGCTTCACTTTAATTCACCCAGCATAGTGCTATTCATTCAATATTCCTAAAATATTGGTGATATCATATCACCTCTCAAATTTACAGCACTGGCTCCAATTTCATAGAGAAAAATATCCAAACTCTTCACCCTCATTTCAAGACCACTTAAAATCCAGTTTATACCACCTTCCAGGTCTTTATCCTATATATGTCCCATAATGTCTATCTCATAATGTCTTTACATTAATCATCTGCTCATATTTAGCCTTATCATTACCCTAGAATATAACATGCTAATTATAGAATCCAAGACTAACGTATCTTATTTTCCTTACCAAGATTTAATTTCCTCTTCTCTCATTTATCCAAATTCTAAAATCCTTCAGGGTTCTCTTCAAATCCTGTATCCTTCACAAAGCCTCTTATAAACACTCTGACTCATTCAAATTTCTTAGTTCTCTGAATTCCTAAAGCTTCTTTATATATGAATAGTAGAATGTCTTCCTATTAGAAGTAAATTATCTCAATTATTCATTGGCATGTCAATCACTTCTGTAATGCTAAAGAAAAATGCCCAACCATATTAACTGGACTCATTCTAAATTCATGAATGCAAACTTCAGATGAGTTCCTTTTTTAAAAAAAATTGTCGCGGTAAAATATACATAGCACAATATTAATAACTTTAGTCATTTAAATAACACAATTTGGAGTTCCTGTCGTGGCTCAGTGGTTAATGAATCCGACTAAGAACCATGAGGTTGCGGGTTCGATCCCTGGCCTTGCTCAGTTGGTTAAGGATCCAGTGTTGCCGTGAGCTGTGGTGTAGGTCGCGGATGAGCTCGGATCCCGCGTTGCTGTGGCTGTGGCGTAGGCCAGGCTACAGCTCTGATTAGACCCCTAGCCTGTGAACCTCCACATGCCATGAGTGCAGGCCCTAGAAAAGGCAAAAAGACAAAAAAATAATAATAATGAAAAATAAAATAACACAATTTGTTATCTTTAAAGTGTTGTATAACCATCACCACTATCTATGCCCAAATGTTTTCATCATCCCCAACAAAACTCTGCACCCATTAAATGATGATTACCCCTTCCAGCCTCTCCTCAACACCTGCTAATCTCTATCTTACTTCCTATGTATTTGCCTCTTCTAAGTACCTCATATAAGTGGAATCACACAATATTTATAAAATCTTTCTGTGGATTATTTCACAGAGCATGATGGTCTCAAAGTCCATTCATGTGGCAGCATATATCAAAATTCCATTCCCTTTTATGGCTGAATAATATTCCATTGTATGTACATAACACATTTTGTTTATTTGTTCATCACTGATGGATACTTGGGTTGTTTTCTCCTTTTTGGCTATGAACATAGGTGTACAAATATCTGTTCAAGTCTCTGCATTCACTACACCTCCAATTTTACCCTTAGCCCAGGAACTTCCATATGCTTGCTACAGGCATAGTCATTAAAAAAAAAAAAAAAAAAGGGTTCTGAATTCAGTTCTTCTGGATATATACCTAGCAGTGAAATTTCTGGGTCATATGGTAGTTCCATGCTTAATCATTGCAAAACCACTAAACTGTTTAATACAGCAGATGCATAATTTTATATTTCCAGCATCAACACACATGGTTCCAATTTCTTCACATCCTTGCCAACAGTTGTTATCTGCTTTTTTTTTTTAAATTATGGCCATCCTAGCAGTTGTGAAGTGGCATTTTATTCTGCTTTGTATTTTTCGATGGTTTTTATTTTTTCCATTATAGTTAGTTTACAGTGTTCTGTCAGTTTTCTACTGTGCAGCAAAGTGACCGAGTCACACATACATGTATACATTCTTTTTCTCACGTTATCCTCTATCATGTTCCATCACAGTTAGATATAGTTCCCTGTGCTATATAATAAGGTCTCATTTGGAATGGATATGCTTTGGATTTTCATTTCCCTAATGACTAGTGATATTAAGCATCTTTTCATGCTCCTACTGGCTAGTTACATATCTACATTGGAAAAATGTCATTTTAAGAACTTTGTCTATTTTTTAAGTTGGCTTGTTTGGTTTTTGGTTTTTTGTTGTTGAACTGTAGGAGATATATATCTGTATCTATCTGTATATAAAATTTCATTCTTTTACATGTGTATATCCAGTTTTGTTCAGCACTGTTTGCCAAAAGAACTTATCTTTGTCCCATTGAATGTCCTACCACTCCTGCTGAAATTTTTTATAGCCATACCCACAGCATATGGGAATTCCCAGGGCAGGGACTGAATCCAGCCTACACCACAGCTCCATCTATACCAGATCCTTTAGTCCACTATGTCAGGCCAGGGATCAAACCCTTGCCTAAGCAGTGGAGCTGCTGCAGTCAGATTCTTAACCCACTGTGCCATAGCAGGAGCTCCCCTGTTGAAAATTAATTGATCATACATATGAAGGTTTATTTATAGGCCCTCTATTTCACTGATTTAAATGCCTTTGTGTAACTGCTATACCATTTTAATTACTCCAGCTTTGTTGTAAGTTTTGAAATCAAGAAATGTCAATCTTCCAACTTCATTCTTTTTCAACTGTTTTGGCCATCCAGGGCCCCGTGCAATTCCTTATGAATTTGCAGGTTAGCTTTTTAATTTCTAAAACAAAAACTGTATTAGAGATTTGTGACACAGACTGTGTTGAGTCTGTAGATTACTTTGAGTACTACTGACATCTTAAGAACATCAAGCCATACTATTCATGAACAAAGGTGAAAATTTAGGGCCCTCTCAGGTCTTTTCTAAGCCTGAATCTTTCCCTGGCATGCCCACTAGCCTTATAAATCCCCTGTGTGCATGGCTGTTTTTTGAATGTCCAAAAAATAACCAGATTCTGGCTTTTTTAAATCCCCTGGAAGCTCCTTTAGCCAGTAAGGATTAAAACAATGGTGCCTTGGCATTGTCAACCAAACTGATCAGAAATAGCAATATCCAATCAGAACATATAACCTCAATATTTGAAACACAAAGTCCTTATTGCTCACCCTGGCTCCAGCAACCCAATCCAAAAACACATGTTGCCATCTCTATGGCTGCCTGTCAAGGGGCAGGGTGTGAGGGTTGGTTGGTTGCTATTACACTTAAGGCAGAAATGGATAGATTTCAGCAATTTACCAGCTAAGTGTTCCTCTAGATCCTGCAGTGTTCAAACAGACTCCATAGTTCCAAAACAGACACTTCAAGTTCTGCCAGTACAACTGTTTTCTAATGGAGAGACAGATTCCTGGCACTTCCTACTCCACCATCTTCCCTGACTTTGCTCATTATATAGGTTCTTAATTTCCAATCTTATATACCTAGCCCAGACTTCTCCCACAATCTCCAGACTCAGCTATCTAATTCCCACATCAAAGGACTCCAAAAGTTCAAACATTATTATGCTAATCATACCGTTTTTGTCTGGCCTATGCAGTCTCCCAGTCCTAATGACCATTTCACAACTTCTCTCTTCTCAATCATCCATGAAATCTTCACCCTCAACCAATTACAGTACTTTCTACCTGAGAAAATTAAAAGGAGGAGACTTCCACATACCTCCTCCCCCATTACCATCTGCCCAACGGCCAGCCTCTGATATATATCCTTTACTCCCCTGTCTGTTACTATAGATCCAAACTCAAGGCCACTCAAGGCCGCCTCTCAGGAGATGAGAATCATTGAGGCCCCCTTGAAGTGTGTTTATCACATTCATGACACAGGAATATCCTGTGGCTGGTTTTGTTTACCGTATTTTTGGAAATACCACTCTGGGTGAATGGATGACCGAGGTTAGTGAGCTGTGGTGTAGGTCACAGATGCGGCTCAGATCCCACATTGCTGTGGCTGTGGTGTAGGCTAACAGCTACAGCTCTGATTCAACCCCTAGCCTGGGAACTTCCACATGCCACGCATGCAGCTCTTAAAGAAAAAAAATAAATAATTAATTAAAAATTTTAAAAAGCCCCCCAAAACTCTAGGAGTTCCCCTGTGCTGCAATGGGTTAAAGATCTGGCCTTGTCACTAGAGCGACTCAGGTCACTGATGTGGCTTAGGTTCAATACCTGGCCCAGCAACATTCGCATGCTGTAGGCATGGCCAAAAAAAAAAAAAAACCTACATATATCTGGTTGAATTTCTATGTGTTCATCACAACGTGTCTCTCTTCTATTATTCTATATGCTTGGATAGATGTACAGTTCTTTGCTAGAGCGAGAAGCTAGGTAATAATCAAGGCATCAAGCTACTATTATTGACTATAACTCAAACCGATAATTTTTAAGCCACCATAAGAATTCATCTACAATTTCAAGACCCCCAGACTTTACTCCAAGTAGTGTACACCAGGTGAAAGATGTAAGAAAATTTGAATCATATTTTCTCTATTTATACTAACTACACATCATAGGTGGTATCCATGAATATGAAAATGTTGTACGGGACTTTTCATTGATAATTCAAGTCCATCTCTTCATTATATCATCCTTTCATGTTTTCTTCATAGCAAAAACCCTTTGAAAACTCCTCCCTGACCTTCCCCACAAATAAAGTTAATTGTATCACAAGGAGCTCTTCTAATTAAGCTTACTCCAACCACAAATGGATTTTCTTTTTTTATTATCACTAAGTGGCAATTAGATGAATGCTCTGCTCTGTGAGGTAAACTCTCAGGTGCAATATGGGCTTAACTCAATTTGTGGTTATAACAAAGTAGACACTTTTCAAAGTATTTATTCCTTAGGACACTCAACACCTTCCAGAATTCGTTTTAACACTTTCTATTTTTACTTCTAAACATACACACACACACACACACACACACACACACACACACACACACACATATCCTTAACACAAAACAATAGATTCCTTCCAATTAATATTTATAATACTTTATGCATAATGAGACTAAAACCTCCACTAACTCAAACATATCAAGTTTCTAAACATGTATTCATGCATTATTAGTGGTCAGTGAGTTCATCCTGTTTCTGTATAATGTGTGTTTTCCTTGTCATTTTCTTATACATATTTAATAGGGCTGTAAATAGGTTGACTAGGCTGTGAGTTCAGCATCTGTGACTATAACATTAGTCCTACATTAATCCCAATTTACTATATAAAATTGAGAGCAAGACAGAATTTCTCTAACATCAGTCATCTTCAATAAGCACCATTACAAAACTGTTAAACATTGCGAAATGAGATACACTGTAAAATCTTAAAAAATTTAAATTAAAATTATTACAGTTTTTATCTTTATACATTAGTTGCCAGTCTACACTTTAAGAGTTCAGAATTATTGGCCTTCAGTCTTTTAAAGGAGAAATGATATTTTAAAAGGTGGTGGCAGTATTTTAGGAAAGAATGACTTTAGTTTTTCAAAATATTTTAGAAGGCCCTCTGTGTGAGAATAAATAAAGAAGCCCTAGAAGGTAATCTGCAAAGAAAGTAAAAAAAAAAAAAAAATAAGAAAAGGAAATAAAAGACTCTGTTAGAAAGTGAATGATATTTGATTTTATTTTGCTCTGGCATTCTAGACAAGAAAGGAATGGAGATCAATAAATTAAAAAGACAAGAATTTTAGATGAAAAAACAGAGAGTATTTAGCAAGATGACAGAAAGCTAGGGATAATATACCTGCTAGGGAAGAGCATTGCAAAAGATGTAAGAAAAATAAATGCATAATATTCACATTTAAATTGTTAGCTGATGAGAAAGAATCTATCGGACAATTAAGGAGACAGTTATTCAGGCTATTGCAGAGAAGATGTCATTAATGAGAAATGTCTCAAAGAAAAGGAGAGGGGCCTGAAATTTTATAGACACAGGTACGCTAGAGTCATCTATAAGTGTTTTGGGTGTCACAAGAAAGGATGGAGGTTGGTTTTGTATCAGAGGATGTCAGGGCAGGAAGGTCCTTTGACATTAGCCTTTACAGGGAAAACAAAAGGGTGGGGGATTTGTAAATCTTCACTGCCTTCCCAAGAAATAGGGCTCAAAAAGGTCAGCATTCTCACTGATCTCTGAAATAGTCTTCCTTTCTTACCACCTACCTTTAGTAAAGTCTTCTCTGTATGGTACTTTGGGGGAAGAAATAAAGTGTTAAATCTGTGTTTTAGATTAATGGAATGGAGGGAGGAAAAAAGAATACAGGTAGTAAGACATTGAGCAGTGATCAAGGATTGAGTGGAAAGAGTGTGTTCATTTCCTGTTGCTATTGTAACAAACTACCACAAACCTAGTGGCTTAAAATAATACAAATGTTCTAGCTTATGGCTCTGGAGGTAAGAAATTTTAAAATGGAACTCTCTGTGGGTTTCCATTCCTTTCTGGAAGCTCTAAGAGAGAATTCACTTTCTTACCTTTTCTAGTTTCTAGAGGTTACCCACAATCCTTGGTTCATGACTCCCTCAATCTTCAAAATCAGCAATGGTAGGTTGAGTCTTTCTCACAATGTATTGCTCTGGGTCTCCTGTTTCCCTCTTTAACTTAAAAAAAACCCTTGTAATTACACTGTACCTCCTTAAAAAATCCAGGATAATCACCCCATCTCAAAATCAGCTGATTAACAACCTGTAACCATAGTTATTCCTGCCATGTGTTATGGGTTGAATTGTGTCACCTGAAGCAATAAGTTGAACTTCTAACTCCCAGGACCTCGGAATGTAACCTTATTTAGAAGTACATTTGTTTTAGATTAGTTAAAATGAGCTCATATTGGAGTGGTGTGGACTCTTAATCCAACAGGACTTGTGTTCTTATAATAAAAGGTGACAGACACAACACACAGAAGGAAGATGGCCATGTGACCATGTAGGCAGAGACCAGAGTGATGCATTTAGCAGCCAAGGAATGTCAAGGATTTCCAGCAAACACCAGAAGCTAGAAAAGGCAATAATGGATACTCCTCTAAAGGTTTCAAAGGGATCATGCCCCCTACTGACACCTTTACGGGAACTTCTTGCCTCCAGAGCAATGAGATAATAAATTTCTGTCATTTTATGCATCCAGTCTGTGGTACTTTGTTATGGAAGCTTTAGCAAACAAATGCACCATGAAACAAAATGTATCACATGTTCTGAGGATTAGGAAATAGACATCTTTGGGGAGGCCATTATTCTGCTCACATAGACAGGGGAGAAATGATAAAAATAGAAGACATTTGCCCTCTAATTAAGAAAGAACAAGATAAATCTCTTTTTGAAGAAATGGAAATGATTGTCTTTTTTCCTTCTAATTTACATAGCATCCTGAGGCTTTTATCTTCCTGGAACTTCTATTAAGAATTCCAGATCACTTAGCAACAAGTTTTAACCACTGCTTTTTTGCTGATTGTACTATTAAGTGAATTAAATGTTTAACTAATATAATGTGGCTGCAATTTAGGAAAACATAATTGAAATAAAAACTGCATAGATGAAGTATATATAGACTAGTAGACTGGGAAAAAAGGCTGCTCAGCTAAGTGTCCTTGAGTTTTAAAAAATGGGAAAAAAGTTTCCATTTTCAAATTTTCAACATTATTTAAAAATTTTTCATCTCATGTGGTAAGAACACCAATATAAGATCCACTCTCAACAAATTTTTAAGTGTACATTATTGTTTACTATAGGTACACTGTTGTATATTAGATCACTAGAGCTTATTTATCTTGTTTAATTGAAACTTTATGCCACTGAAGTAACTCCCCACTTCCCCTCCTCCTAGTACCTGGGAACCACCATTGCACTCTGATTCTACGAATTTGACTATTTTAGCTAAATACCTCATGTAAGTGAGAACGTACAGTAGCTGTCATTCTGTGACTGACTTATTTCACTTAGTATAATGCCCTCAAGGTTCATCCACATTGTCCCATATTGCAGAATTTCTTTCTTCTTTAAGGCTGAATATTATTCCAATTCATGTATATACCACATTTTCTTTATCCAACCATCAATGGATATTTAGGCTGTTTACACACCTTGGCTATTGCGGATAGTTCCGCAGTGAACATGGGAGTTCACTCTCCCAGAAACCTCTTCAGGATTCTGATTTTAATTTGGGGGAATAGAAAAGTAGGATTGCTGGTTCATATTGTAGTTCTATTTTTCTCTCTCTCTTTTTCTTTTAGGGCTACACCTGTTGCATATGGAAGTTCCTAGGCCAGGGGTCAAACTGGAGTGGCAGTTGTGGCCTGTGCCACAGCCAGGGCGAAACCAGATCCAAGTTGTATCTGTGACCTCTACTGGGCCCTGAGGCAATGCCAGATCCTTAACCCACTGAGTAAGGCCAAGGATCAAACCTGCTTTCTCACAGAGACATTGGGTCCTTAACCTGCTGAGCCACAAGGACTCCTACTTTTTATATTTTGAGGAACCTCCATACAGTTTTCCACAGCAGTTGCACCATTTTCCATTCCCACCAACACCGTGCAAGAATTCCAATTACTCCACATCCTCACCAATACTTGTTCTTTTTTTTTTTTTTTTTTTTTGCTAAAAGCCATCCTGACAGGTCTGAGACAATATCAGACTGTGGTTTAGATTTGCATTTCCTTGATAGTGACCGAGAACATTTTTTCAAATACTTATTTGACATTTGTATGACTTCTATGGAGCAACATTGTCTATTCAAGTCCTTCACCCATTTTTCAATAGGGTAATTAGGTTTCCTCTGCTACTGAGTTGGAGGTATTCCGTACATATTTTGGAGATTAACCTCCTATCAGATATATGGTTTGCAAATATTTTCTCCCAGTCACTAGGTTATCTTTTCATTTTGCTTCCTTTGCTATAAAGAAGTTTTTGAGTTTTTAAAAGACATTTAAATCTGTATTCAGTACAGCTAATGTCTAACAACACCTTTAGAAGTGGCAAGATTTCTTTCCTTATAATTTTGAAAGAAAAATACATTTCTATAAAAATATAAAGATCTTTTAACCCTGAAGAAATAAAATGACTCATTTGGCATTTTTTCATTCTATCAGATTTATCTTTCTGCTTCTTAATAGAGTAGGATTAATACATCTGTCTTTAGAGATAAAGTTCACTCCATGCTGTTTCCTAGTGACCAATTTTCACAGGAACATTAGGTTCAGACCTGTTTTGCCAATACAACTAGTAGTCAATACCAGAAAGGACAGGAGACTGTGGATGAGGACAGCTGAAAAAAATGAGAGCTTTTGGCCTAATAGGAAGTTTTCTCCCTCTGAAAAGGATTTGCCTCATAGATGTGTACACCATTAACAAACACATACACTTACTTCCGTTATGATGAGCATGTAGCTAAAATGCCTCCAAAAAAAAAAAAAGTTTAGAAAGAAAATCTTTTTTAACAACAACGATGGAAAAGAAAATCAAAGATATTGCCTCTCTATTTGAAAAATATTTTACATTAAATCCAAACTAAATATAGACTTAAAGTATTCCAAACTGAAAACAAACAAAAAAACTGCCCCAAGACCAAAAAACAGAACAAGTCGTTCAAGAACTCTTCAATTTCTTGTGAAATGTTTTAATTTCCTTAGCTGTCACTATCAGATTATGAAAAGATACTATTCTTAAAATCCTATGGCTACAAAATAGCAACATATTACAGTTTTGCGTAAATGTTAATATATCTCCTTTCTCCCACATTCAAAGCTTCCTGATTAAATCTTGCCAATGTTCCTTCCATCTTGACTCTCAGAAGACCTAACTATAACTATCTATGTTATATTTTCAAAAAGAAAAATCAGACAAAAAATAATAGAAAATAATCAGGGCCTTCTACACCAAGAATGAAATAAAAACCGGTATATAGTTTCCTAAATGGTGTTAATTACATGGATAACCTATAGGTTATAAGCGTTAAATTTAAACATGTTGTCTTAACTTCTGGATCTTGGATTATAGAAAACAAGAAACTAATCATTCTGCATACAAGGATAGGCTAAAATTCTATAAAAGCAAGAGATCATTCAGATCCAATGGCAAGGATTTTAAATAAAGTTTTTAGTATATTTAAATGCAAACTAATGCTACACATTTCTATTACAGTTTACTGAATTTCAGGCCAAAGTTTTATGAGATGCATGTAACTAAGGACAAATACAGGACCTGTAAGTGAGGGGGCCAAATGTCCCAGTTTGACTAGGACAGTCATATATTATGTCTTTGTCTGAATATTATTACTACAGCCCTTTTCACTCTCAGAGTTCTCATAGATGAGTTTCTAGGGTCACCCTACCCAAAAGAATTAAAGCAGGAAGGCTAAACCCCAAACGAGTTGTACCTTCTAAGAATGTTTTAAGGTATGTTTATAATTTAAGAAATATAAGATACACAGGCAAGAAAGACAATATTTACATCTAGTGATTTATTCATAGCATAGCACCACTTACTGGTAACAGAGGCCCCTGTTCTAAGTCGGCTCCAACTCTAAATTGATTTTCTAATCTCAGCTTAGTATATTTTAGGTAATTGAAAAGGGCAGGGAACATGATAGAGGATAATGCGAGGAAAAGAATGTGCATATATGTGTGATTGGGTCACTTTGCTGTACAGTACAAAATTGACAGAACACTGTAAACCAACTATAATGCAAAAAATTAAAAAAAAACATTTTAAAAAAAGAAAAAAGAAAAGGGCAGGGAAAGGTTGATAACAAGAGGAACAGAAATCCAAAGAGGAATGCAAATATCTGCTCAGAAATCTAGATTTAAGGAATGCACACAGGTTTGGATGTATTATAACCCAGGAAAGAAAACTGAAATTTTGGGAGCATTCCAGTACCCAGAAGGAAGCATAAATAATTCAAGAGGTGTGAGGAATCAGAAACAGTGTAAAATAGTTCCCATTGTTTTTTTCTAACGGGAACAGGGTAGATTCCACAAATAGATCAGTGCTCCTCAGTTTGCTACTCTGTGCAATGGTGAGCCATAAATACAGTTTAACCAGAATTTATCAACAAATAAACAATGTTTTTCACTATATCAATGTACAGAAGGTATATAATTTTTTACCTGCATACGAATACACATACTTCACATTTGTCTACTCCATCTACTACATTGTAATTCTCGTAAGAATCAACCCAGGCAAAAGCACACCTACCCCAACTTTCAGCATTCACTCTTTGACCTCAGCTGTTATTTTTTTTTAGTATCTATAGGAATTAACATTTCTTTAGAGTCATTTGATCTTCGCCTTTATATTTTGTTATACTCAGCTTCAAAATTCACTTCTTCATTCATATACAGGGTCTTGCTCCCCCAGTATATTCATTTCTGGCATTCCAGAGAGAAGCACTCCCCCTTCTGCCTCCAACCCCATGGCATGAACCTGGTAGGACCAGCTCTTCCACAAAAGCGGTTCATTCTGTATGATATTGTAGAAATTACTGATTTTTAGCATTAGTCAGTATAGATGTTTCTCTTGATCTTCTTGACATCATTGTGTTCAAGGTTTTTTATCTGTATCTTAAATGATCATACTGAAGTCACATTTTTCATTGCACAAAGATTAAGTTTAAACATTTTTAATACGGTCTGCAAGACCTACATGATTTGATCCAAGTCCATCTCTGTGCCCTTGTTTTGCATTATCCTTCTCTACTCTCCATTTTAGACACATCTCCCTTTTTTCAGTTCTTTGAATGTGCTATGCTCAGAATCATAGGACAAAGTGGCTCCTCCACCTGGACACTCTTCAGACCCGACCTCCCAACACACAGCACTCATACACACAGAGTGAATTTTATAGACCTCAGCTGAATATTAGAGAATTTTCTATCTTGCACAGGTGGTAAAAAAAATGAATTGGCAGTTTTAAGGTGTTTGGAAACTTTCCTGACATTGAGAGATTCAACTAGCTCAATATATTTAGTTGGGGATATTTTAAAAGGATTTAAACATTGATTGGGCCAATAGAATATATGGCCTGATTTTAAAACAAAATGCAAAATTTATAACAAAATACAGGTGACTTAGGGCCACTTTTCTCAAAGACTGTGTTCATAATATGTTTGTTTTCTGTCTCTCATTTCCTATTCAGTCATTATGAAAAGTTATTAGTAAAAAGAGGAAAGATTCCTTTTAAATATGCTTCCAAAATTAACAATCTAAGATTGGGTATAGAAGTCAAATATGAGAAAATAACACCATTAACAAGATTTAGATTAAATATTTAAAATAAAGTAATTGAATTTTAAATTAAAGTAGGGAATTATGAACACAAAATTGCTTTTTTTCCTAAATAATCAAAAATAAAATACTCTTACTAATGAGTACACAGAGATTTATAAAATGAATCTTCATTGTATGCAGAATATGATTTCTAATTCATTTATCAGTCTACAGTGTATGTATAGGCATTAACATGACAACTAATAGGACAGTCAAGGATTTTAATTTTTCCATCCAATATAGAATGTTAGATTAAAAAACTTTAATATCAAAATGAACCAATTTTTTAATTAAAAATTAATGAATAACAGAAGAATGTTAATTTTGGCTTTTATAAGAAAAGTAACTATCAAATAAGTTTTCTTTGGGTACTTGTTTTCTGTAAAACATAAATTCAATGTATATATAAAATCTTAAATAATTAACATGTTAAATTGAAGCTACAAACATCTGTTTCTTATTTCTCTTCTAATTAGCTTTTATAATTTTAGCCATCATAAGACATGTTCAATTTTATCACACTCTGTACTTTTTAAGTAGCTCTCACTTAATAAGTAAATATTTATTAAATTTCAATAATAAATTCAAAATATATATAATTATTCTTAAAGTGGGAGAAATACCTCACTACCATATCTAAAATCTTAAAGTATTCAGCATGAGTAACTTTAATACATTTTTGGGCACTCATAAGAAAATTTTCTTTCAGCCTCAAATTAGAAGCTTGGTGATTTTATGACCTAAAAGGCAAATGAAACTCAGCTGTTGATTGATAATTTGAGACAGAGACTTTATAGTGTTTATTCTACTACTAATTATGTTTCTTTCCTCTATAAAAATGTTGACTAAATACCAAGTACATGCATTCTTTTAATCAGTTTTTCCATTTTATACCTACAACAAACCCACAAAGGAATGCAGTATATGAACCAGGGAAAGTTTGGTTTTATTTTCCTTTGTTCTAGTTTAAATTTTTTAAGGTTTCATAATTTATTCAATGATTCCCATTTCATCTGGAAATGGTAAACATTTTTTAGAAGATCCTGAATATCTCTGACAGTTAAACATGAAACCATGTTTTAATAATAAACTCTAGCTGATATTTGAATTTAAATTTTACACTATTGGTTATATTTCATTACAAATGGAAGTAAGGAAATAAACCTTACATAATTTGTTTCCATGACGTTTGTTATTCATGGTTAAAATAGAAATTTTCTCTATAATTAGTTATCTATCTTGTCTTTAAAATTAGGAGACAGGGAGTTCCCGTCGTGGCTCAGTGGTTAACGAATCTGACTAAGAACCATAAGGTTGCGGGTTCGATCCCTGGCCTTGCTCAGTGGGTTAAGGATCCGGCATTGCCATGAGCTGTGGTGAAGGTTGCAGATGCGGCTCGGATCCCGCATTGCTGTGGCTGTGGCAAAGGCCAGCAGCTACAGCTCCTGTTAGACCCCTAGCCTGGGAACCTCCATATGCCGCTGGTGCGGCTCTACATAAAGGCAAAAAGACAAAAATAAAATAAATAAAATAAAATTAGGAGACAGCTTTACATTTACAGCATTTGAATAATGTATTAATTGGTTTTTCCAAATTATATGTAGACATCCACAAAGAGTTGTTTTGGTCTTCTAGAAATTTGGGATTTTAGAGGGAAAAAAAGTGATTCTTAACATTAATAGAGGTTAAAGAGTCAAGTGATGGAATGAGAAGATCAGAAATACTGTAATGGGGCGATCCCTTCATGGCGTGGAGAAAATAAATCTGACTAGTACCAATGAGGATGCGGATTCGATCCCAGGCCTTGCTCAGTGGGTTAAGAATCTGGCACTGCTGTGCGCTGTGGTATGGGTCAGAGGTGCAGCTCAGATCCTGAGTCGCTGTGGCTGTAGTGCAGGCCAGGAGTTGAAGCTCCAATTTGACCCCTAGCCTGGGAACTTCCATATGCCATGAGGTGGCCCTAAGAAGCAAAAAAAAAAAGAAAAGAAAGAAAGAAAGAAAAGGAAATAAAAGATATACTGTAATAAAGATAAAATATACAAGAAACCCCTTGATCCCGGGCTCATACAAATGACTTGCTAGGCCAATGAAAATTTTAAAGACACATGCAAACAGAAGCTTGAAATGGGTGGCTGTGCCCAGTGATGTTTGCTCTCTCCCTACCTTGATAATAACAGACCATGCCTGTGTTAACCTGCTGGAGAATGAGCCACATGGAGTACATCTAAACTGCTCCGTTTGCCCCAACAATGGCCAGTCTAGATCAGCTAATTCCCAGTCAAGAACAGTTGAACCTCCTTCTCAACCCTTATCTGTCCCTAGAGCAATAAACAGTTGCCACCCAATTTTAGTGTACTTTGTTACAGAGTTAAAGAAGTAATACCAAATGGTCTTTAATTATAAAATACAAATTTTGGATATTTTAAAGTACAATTGATACTCTATTATAAAATGCACGTAATATACCACTTAAACACTAATGGGGCCTATCCCTACAAAATAAGTGCCATAGAAAATATTTTTAGTCTCAATTATATTGAATATACACATGTATATTCTTATATTGTCAGACATTTGATTCTATATATTCATATATGTATTAGAAATTCTAAGAGATAGCATGATTTAGTTGAAAGTCATGCATGGACTTTGGTTAAAGACAGGCCTGAATTTAAATCTTGTCTCTTCTCATTTATTGCTATTTGCTTATTACTTATTGTTGTCATGGAAAAATAACTAAAATTTTATGCTCCAGTTTTCTGTCTATAAATCAGGATTTGATATTACTCCTTAAGATTTATACTTGAATGAAATATTATAGGCAACTAATTAATTAATTCTTTCATTAATTAATTCATTCAACAAATATTTATTAAGCATTTACCACATGCTGGGCACCATTTTAGGTGCAGAGGATATGGCAGTAAACGAACTAGATAAAGTGTTGCCCTTATGAGGTTAACATTCCAGGAACAGCAAACTAATAATAAACAAATGAACATGTAAATACTAAATAAGCAATGTGAAAAAAAATACTACAGACAAAATAAAATGAGATAAAGGGAACTATAAATCCTGAAAGAGGTGAAGTAGTGAGCCATGTGGACAGCTGAAGGAAGACCATTACAGGATGAGCTCACTTGGCAAGTTCAAGGAACTGCCGAGCCCTGTGAGCAAGGGAGAGAGAAGGATGAGGTGAGTTCAGAGGGACAAAGGAGGGCCCAATCTACCAGTTCCTTGAAGTCCATGACAAGCTCTCTGTTTTTTACTCGAATTAACACTGGAAGTTATTAGAGGTTTTGAACAGAGGAGTAACATGAGAATAGACTATGGGCAAGAAAGAAGCAAGAAGACTGGTTAGGAAGTGTTTGCAAAGATCCAGCTAAGATGGAAACTTGGAACAAAGTGTTAGCATTGAGGAGATGAAATGTTGTTAACTTCTGGATATATTGTGAAGATAAGAACCCACAGCATTGGCTGATGGACTGGATTTAGGATTAAGAGTACCAAAATAATCAAGGATGAAGGTTCTGGCTAAGAAACATGAAAAATGAAACTGCTATTATTTATTGAGATGAAGATGTTAGTTAAAGGTCAAGATGTAAGAGGGAAGGGAAGATTGGATCAGGCATTTGGTTTTGGACAAGGTTTTTTTTTTTCATTTTATTTCATTTTAATTTGCTTTTGAAAGGTCTGTTAACCATCAAGAAGAAATGTTTAAAAGGCATTTGGATATACAAGTTGGAGTTCAGGAGAGAAATGTAGGTTGGATGCGTATGTTTGGAAGTTGAATGCTAATAGTAAGAGTGCCCTAAAGTTCATCTGTAGGTCTGGTTTTGCGGTAAATTCTGTTATTCAGTCTTGGAAAAGTGAACATACTGAATGTTGGAATTATTTCTGATTCTTGTGATCATGATGTTACCATCAGATCCTGTCAGCATCACAATTAAAATAAAAATAAAGCATGCTGATCTTGAGAAAGAAAAATGAAGCTGGAAGAATGAGTCTCCCCAACTTCAGACTATAGTACACAGATTTTCTGCCCATTTTTAAACTGAGTGGTTTGTTTTTTTCTATAAAGCTACTGTCATCAAAACAGTATGGTAGTGGCACAAAACCAGAAATACAGATCAGTGGAACAGAATAAAGAGCCCAGAAATAAACCCATGCACCTGTGGTCAGTTAATCTATGACAAAAGGGTTAAGAATATACAATAGAGAAAAGACAACCTCTTCAGCAAGTGGTGCTAGGAAAACTAGATAGCAACATGGAAAAGAATGCAATTAGAACATGTTATACCAAACAGAAAACTAAACTCCAAATTGATTAAAGACCTAAAGGAAAGCCAGATACTATAAAACTCTTAGAGGAAAACGTAGGCAAAATGCTCTTTGACATAAATTGCAACAATATCTTTTTTGACCCACCTCCTGGAGTAACGAAAATTAAAACAAAAATAAGCACATAGCACCTAAACTGAAAAGCTTTTACAAGCAAAGGAAACTATCAACAAAACAATAAGACAATCCACAGAATTGAAGAAAATCTTTGCAAAAGAAGCAACCAACAAGGGATTAATCTCTAAAATATACAAACATCATATACAGCTTTATATAAAAAAAAACAACTCAATTAAAAATGGGCAGAAGGTCTAAACAGGCATTACTCCAAAGAAGACATATGGCTGACCAAAAAACACATGAAAGGTTGTTCAACATCACTAATTTTTAGAGAAATGCATATCAAAATCACAATGAGGTATCACCTCTCTCTAGTCAGAATGGTAAGCACTTAAAATCTACAAACAATAAATGCTGGAGAGGGTGTGGAAGAAAAGGAATCCTCCTACACAGTTGGTGGGAATGTAAATTGATGCAACCACTATGGAGAACAGCATGGAGATTTCTTAAAAACTAAATGGAGAACTACCACATGATCTAGCAGTCCTATTCCTGGGCATTTATATGGAGAAAACCATGAGATCCATGCACCCCACTGATTATTACATCACTATTTACAACAGCCAAGACACGGAATAAACCTAAATATCCATAAACAGAGGAATGGATAAAGACATGGTACATATATACAATGGTATATTACTCAGCCATAAAAAAAGAACAAAATATTGCCATCTATAACAACATGGATGAACCTAGAAGTTACCATATTAAGTGAAGTAAGTTGAGAGAGAAAGACAAATACTATGAGATCACTAATACATGCAATATAATAAAAATGATAAAAACTTTTTATTAAGTACAGTTGATATAAAATGTTCATTCAATTTGCAGCCTCTATTTTGAATTGTCTTCTACTAATCACAACAAGGAATATAAAAATACGAAGAAAAAAATTTAAATGTTAGATATATAGGTGAAAATTCAGAGATAATTTGTTTTGAATATCTATTATTCTGCTCTTTTGCTGGATTTTTAGGTCCAAGGGTCAACAGATTAAAGACAGTTTTTCTGCAAATTATTATGCAAAGTAGCATATGACTGCATTAAGACCAACAATTTTAAGTTGGCTTTGAGAAATATTCTGAAAGGTCTATGTTTTGTCATTAATGAAACTATACCATCATCATTGCTTTAACAAAGTCAACAAACATATTTATTTCATATTCCTTTTCATGATTTCCTAGTCACAAGCTCACTTTTAATTTCTTTTCAGAAACAACACATTTTACTTTCCTTTTATAAAATACGGCATAAAACTCCATGATTTTAGGAAGACTATATTTTCAACCATGCATTTATATTGTTCAACAGTAAGACTGTAGTTGATGTTAATTCTAACAATGACATTAAAATAACTATCATTTTTATAAGCATACATTGCAGCATTTAAGGTCAATTTCACATAGAAAAATGTTCACATTCTATAAGACTGTAGAATTTGAAGGGTAAAATTATTTACTGAAAAGCAGTATTTTAGTATTCATGCCATTTCACTCACATTGATCAAAAAAGCAGAAAGTGAATTTTATTATTTTATCACTTAACATAGTTTAATTCAGAAAGTAAAACATCCTCTATAGGTATACATTCATATTGCAACACTCAAAAAGTTAAGGTATATATTTTACTACTAAGATTGTTAAATTTATGACTTTTATATCATCTATAAATATTAAATATAAAAAATTCATATTTCATGGATAATTATTTTCAGTGTTATCTTGTTTTAAAGAAATCAAAGCTATGTTTGCAAAAACTCACATTTTACTCTAAAATTGATATATTCATACTTTTCTTTGAAAAACTCAATGAGAGAACCAAAAAAAATTTTTAATTAAATTTTATAAACATGTATTAAATACTAACCACTGCAAGCTGATGCAGGAAATGCAAGAAAGAATAATACAGCAAAATAACCCACCTTCAAAAGTTTTCACAACCAACTGAAAAGAAAGGCACAAGTAATACTAAAAATAATGCCAAGAAAACTACAATAAATGCCACACTGGAACTTCAGTGGCATTCCCTTTTTAAGCAATATAATTTATTCATACAATTTTCTGTCAAAATGTGCTTTTACTTTTGTAGCACTCTAGCAGTCTTCAAGATGTTTATTTCATTACAAATGAAACAGTAATTGTAACCTCCTCTTGAGGTAAACTTCTACTATATTCATATTATTTTGAGATCTTTTTACCCTTTTGATTTTTTTTCTCTTTTTTAGGGCCACACCTGAGGCATATGGAAATTCCCAGGCTAGGGGTCGAATCGGAGCTGTAGCTACTGGCCTACACCACAGACACAGCAATGCAGGATTTGAGCCACGTCTGTGCCCTACATCACAGCTCGTGGCAACACCAGATCCTTAACCCACTGAGCAAGGCCAGGAATCGAACCAGCGTCCTCATGGATACTAGTCGGATTTGTTTCTGCTGCACCACAACAGGAATTTCTCTCTTTTGGACCTTAAAGTAAATTTGGCATAAAACCATATTTTACAACCACTGGGGTACGGGATCTTCCTACCATCTATAAATTCTAGGACTTATTTCCTTATGACCTTCTCTGTGTTTTTAATGGACCAGTGAACCATTTAATTTTTCTCACACTTGCCGCGCCTCTTCAAATCAAACCAACACATACACATTTTCAATAGAACTCAATTCTACCATTTGCTGGCTTCCAAAAAAATTCACTCACATTAATCACATTATGATGTATTTTTGCTGAAAATGATTAGGTTCATAGGAAGGGGTAGGATTCAAATCAGTATGTCTGCTCTTGTCCATTATCTTACTCTTTCCCTCAACCTACTCTTGGAGTTACTTTGCTCATGCTAACAGTTAGGATTAAATTCAACTGTACATAACTGAAGACCCAAGGAAGAAGTGAGTTTTATCTTTTTCTCACAAAACGTAGAAGAGAAATTAGCAATCTGTAATGAGAGTATGGGCTCTGAACCCAGCTCCTTTCCATCTTCCCTTCCCAGCATACAAGGAACATATCTTTTAACCTCAAAGTTATATGGTGCACCAGGGAGGGAAAAGGCTACTAGAGCCATGGGAAGGGGGAGCATATGGGGAAATGAAGCTGAAAGGCAAAGAACATCTGCCTGTCTTCCCTTTAACCAGTCTTCTTACATGTCCCACACGATGAGGTCCATTGGTTACATGTTAGCTAGAAAGGACTTAAATAAAAGGCTTATATTCTTTTATCTGGATATATTACTGCTCTGAATAAATTCAGATTCTAGGGAATACTGCAATGTAACTAGTCCAACCTATATATCATCTTATAATAGAAAAGGCTGGTAAATAGAAAAGAATATACAGCACGTGACAGAGGAAAATGCAAGAATTATTGTGACCACCAACAACAAAAAAAGATGAAGTAAATATGGTCCTTGGAGAATAGCACCTCAGTGTAAAAAGACCAGACTGAGGGATAAAGGTGAAGAGGAGAGGATGAAAACAAAAGGCAGTCATTTATTTCTTTGCTTTTTATATATCAAGAACCACTCTAGGTTACCGACTATTTAATGGCCAACAAGAAAGATACAATTTCTGCCTTCACAGTCTAGTGAATACTATGAGAACAATAAAATCACAGTGACTCTAAATAGTTGGCTGGAAGACAGGACACAGAATAAAATGAATTCTCAAGTTCTAACTAAAATTTTAGGGAAGGAATAGTTTTTCAATTTCTTCTGTATAGCAAAGTGACCCAGTCACATATGCATACATTATTTTACTCACAATGTCCTCCACCATGTTCCATCACAAGTGACTAGATAGAGTTCCCTGGGCTATATAGCAGGATCTCATTGCTTATACACTCCAAATACAATAGTTTGGATCTACTAACCCCAGTCCATCCCACTCCTCCCCCTCCTCCTTGACAAGCACAAGTCTGTTCTCCATGTCCATGAGTTTGTTTAGGGAAGAAGAGTTTTTAAAATTACTAGTGAGCACTGTATGGTAAAGGAATCAGAAAATTTTTAAAGCATTAAAGCCATTAATAGCTACTATATTGATAAAATTTAAGTAGATCAATCAAACATAGAAAGACTATTTCTGAAATGTCTTTCAAGACAAACAGCTCTTGACTACTGTTGTTTTTATTTTTCAGTGTAGTAGGGTTGGAGAGACAACACTGTGAGACTAAAAAAGCACTGGAACACATGCCAAAATGCTTAGAATTATGTGCTAGTTCTACTGATTAAATTTAGGAATAAGAAAATAATAATGTCAATCTGTGCTGCCTACATCACAAATTTATTCTAAGAATCAAGAAGTTTTTTTTCCCAGCACTTCAAAAACAATTAAATACGATACAAATAAAGGTTAAGTCATTAACGTCTAATTATTATCACTGCATATGAAGTAAATGAAGTTAGAGGATTACCATAATGCACGTTACACCAGAAAATTGATCCAGGAATTACTCCACAAAAAACACATAAATAGATGTTCCCATTTAGTCATGGAGGAAATGCTGTCAACTCTTCAGTTTATAGTTAAGTTGTTAAAACAACTACCCATATAGGTTTATCAGCTTGTCACCATCAAATTTTAGCCAAAATCATACCATAAAATAGTCCCTTGTATACCAAACTGAAAGGTCCTTTTCAGTTCTTACTAAAAAGTGGGGCCAAAGGTCAATTTAATCATATCTCCTAAGCAGCAAGAATTGAATCAAAAAAATTCCACCTCCTACAAAGATCTCCCAGATGTACTTTGTTCTGTGAATAAAGCATTGTGGTTTCCTGGTCCTACACAAGATGTTTCCAGCCACATGGCTAAACTAGGTGCTATTATCTCTAGGGGACCAGAGGAAAGATTGCAAGATGGGTAAGTTTTCAGTTTTTTTCTTTCTGTTATAGAGCTATTCATCGTTTGGTTTTACAGCCAAATATAAAAAGTATTATAAACCTTTTTTGTTGACTAAAAAGATGTAATCGTTAACTTGTGTACTCCATGTTTCATTATCTTAGATTAAATACTACCTGCTCTAATACTTGCATTAACTAGGATAAAAATTAAGTTGTTATTCATAGTGGATTAACCATCCTTTTTTTTCTCATATTATGCCTCTAGTAGACTATCAACCTAAAATATCAAATTACTATCTATTAATTTTCTGCTTTTAGGATTTATCACAAGATGAGGATTATATGCTATATCTATGACCTAGTCCTTATTTGTAAAATTAAAATGTAATTGCATAGAATTAGGACTAACGTGATAGAATAGCTCCATCATTTACATAATTTTCTGTGTCAGAAATTCTATTTTTGCTAAAATCTGTGCTGCATTTTTAACCAAATTTCCTTGATTCATTTTTAAATTGCCTCTGCCAATTATGTACAATAACATTTCACTATTAAAGATTTAAACAATGATGTTCATCTTACTATAAAGACATTACTATACTGAATAAATGAAAAAAAAATCACTAGAGGAAGTAAGACACCAAGATATGTTGCCAATAAAATTTTCATTTGTTATCTCGACAAATACAACTTCAGATGGTTTAAGTGTAGTCCCATATTGAATCACTAGGAATATAGCAGAATATTGACTCTGGAATTTATTCTGCCTGTTATTCAAAGACTCATATTATTATAAAGAAAAACACTGAAAAATAACATAGGAAATAACGCTTTTTCTCGTTCAAATAATTTGGACTTATAATCAACTGGCAATGATTTATGAGAACGCTACAGTGTGTTACCAAATAATCTATGAATGAATCCTTATTATTTGTTTTATGGATATACTTAAATATATTTCCTTAAAGTAAAAAAGTTGAATGATTATATATCCTCTTATATTGTTTATATTTTATGTGCTGAGAAAGACAAGGGATTCTATCTACCCATCTATCTATGTAGATATAAAATTTTCCCCCATATGAGCTCCCATTCTGGCTCAGCAGGTTAAGGACCCAACATAGTCTCCAAGAGGATGCAGGTTAGATCCCTGGCCCTGCTCAGTGGGTTAAGAACCCGGCATTGCTGCTAGCTCCAGTGTAGTTCGCAGTTGCAGCTCAGATCCCACACTGCTGTGGTTGTGGCATAGGCCTCAGGTGCAGCTCTGATTCAACCCCTAGCCCAGGAATTTCCATATACTGTGGGTGCAGTCATAAAAAGAATAAATATATATTTCCTCCATAAAGTCTGTAGCTGGGGAGAAAGATCATTAGACTAAATATAGGGAAACCTAGATTTTAGTCATGACTTTTTTTCACAAGCTATGTATGGTCTGAAATCCCTCAAGCCTTGGGCTACTGAATTCCTGATTTATAAGTGAAGACCAGACCAGATGATATATTCCATCTTGTCTACCTTTGGGAATCTACAATTCCATGACATATAATTTAAAGATGTGCTCAAAGCTTTTATCCTGCATAGATGAAATTCACAAGAGTCATCTTTCTTTTTCTTTCACTTTGATCAAAGATAATTAAAACTGATAAAAGCAATTTGTTCAATTCTTTATGATGACAAGGCATTCCATCAATTCTGACCTGGATGTAAATCAAATACAACTTCTGATTTAACAGTTTTCAGTTACATCCTTAATTACCATAAAGAGCCCATGAATGAGAATTTTCTAATAGTTTATTGCACGCCTGCCCTGTTTGTAACTTTATTCCCAATAATATAGAAGGGTCATAGGAATACTGTCCCATAATATAAACTAATTGTATAAATATTTTGAATACTGCACATGAAGGAATGCATACAGTCAATTTTTTATCAGTAGTTCATTAAAATTTTTTCCAAATACAAATGAATAACTTTCTCCCCTGGATGCTTATAGTTGAACTCTGTACCACAGAAAATAACTGAGATAGCTCAATGATGATATTTACAATATTAATCTCAATAAATAGCAGAGTGAGATACACAAGACAGGGAAATTATACTCTTTGTTATGTCATTTCATGCAATCAGAAGAACTACTAAAATGTAAGATAACATTATGATGGAGACCAATACATTATTTTTCAAAACCGTAAGTAGCATTGCTAAACAACAAAAGGGAAATGGATGAGAAATGTTACGTGAATTACATCTATCAATTCTGACAAAAATTATTCTAATTTAATTTTCTGCATTGCTTCAAAAGGACAATCATCTATAAAAACGTTTTTAATGAACTCTGCCTGAGATGCTTTTGAACTATCTGATCAAAGATAAAGTATTTTGCGTGTGAAAAAATAGAGACATTACAGAGTTATTTGCTATAACTTGCCTAGAGAACAAAAATACCTATCTTTTAAAATATAAGCAGCATAATTTTACTAGTATTTAAAGTAGATTATAATTGTGCTAAATCATATTTTTCTGTAAATTTTTAAAAATTAATGTTAATTAGATGAAGACAAAGCTTGGCATACGTTTAAAAATTGTTCAACCAGAGGAGTTCCCTTCATGGCTCAGAGGGAATGAATCTGACTAGCATCCATGAGGATGCAGGTTTGATCCCTGGCTTCGTTCAGTGGGTTAGGGGTCCGGCATTGCCATATGAGCTGTGGTCACAGATGTGGTTTGGATCTGGTGTTTCTGTGGCTGTGGTGTAGGCCAGCAGCTACAGCTCTGATTCCACCCCTTGCCTGGGAAACTCCATATACCACAGGTGTAGCCCTACAAAGACCAAAAAAAAAAAAAAAAAAAAGGAAATGTTCGTCCAGAGACATATGGTACCCTAAATAGGTTTATTAAAGGCAATTACAAGCTACTTGCTTAATACAGTATAAAAATCTAATAAATCCGATCATCATGTGATAGTCTATTTCTATGAGAGGGTTCCTCCTTAAAGTTTACTACTATAGATTACACTTACAACCATGAAAAGAGTGAATCACTGCATATGCTATTCCAAGCATCTTGAATTTCAAGTTATACTACATTTGTAATAAATACAATTTTATATAGGTTTGTGTTCATACACATTAAGAAGTTGATGACTGGAATAAGAAAATAGATCTCTTTTTAAAAGTTTGTGTTCAGATGTTATGGTGGTTATGACAGAAAGGTAAATGTGAAGGAGAAAATGGCAGAAGGGTTAAGGCAAAATAAGAGTATCAGGGAATTCCCTTTGTGGTGCAGTGGGTAGGAAATTCACTGCCGCAGCTTGGGTTGCTGTGGAACGTGATTCTTTTTCAGATTCTTTTCTATTATAGGTTATTAAAGATATTAAATGTAGTTCCCTGTACTATATAGTTATGGTTAGGTTTTGTTATGTATCCTTTTAATCTGTGTTGTCTCTTTATCTTGATGAGTATGCCTAAAGTTTTACCAATCTTATTAACTTTTAAAAATAATTGATTTTTTGTTTCATTATTCATTGTCTGTTTTTTGTTTCATTGAATTTGAAACGTTTTTCTCTTCTAATATAAATACTAAAAACAGCTGATTCCAGTATGGTGCATAGGAAAAAAAATCACTGGTTTTGTAGTCAAGGTAGACTTTGGTTCTAATCTTGACACTACTAGTTACTAGCTATGCTACTATTTTCTTAGTTATGTCATTAAAAAAAAAGCAGTTGGATCATTAATAAAATGGATACTGGTCTTATAAGAGGTAAGAGATATGTCTAGATTCCTAGTTATTTTGATTATGAAATTCAACTAAAATATGTCACATCTGAAACTAAAATATTCATATATCAACTATCTTAATACCTATACTAATTAAATAAAATGAAAAGGATATAACTCATGCATCATTCATAATATATAGGTGGCTCACCAACTCAGACATAAAAATTTCCAAAGCTTTACAGAGACTAAGTTGGGTTTTTAACCCACTGCGCCACAACGGGAACTCCTAAAATATCTCGTTTATACAAGATTCTTAAAATGCAAGACAAAGAATAAAAGAGATCCACTTTTGTTCTCTTATCCCTAATTCCTACAGTTTCCAGAGTAGATGTGTAAAATGTCACAGAAATGGGTCTGGGACAGATAATTACAGAAATCCACAAAGAGGATTGATTACTGGAGGTCCTCAGAGGAGCAGGTTTCACTTAGATGTAGAGCGATTGTAAATAGCTTTTATATTAAATAAACTTCCCCCTCTGACACTCCTAACAGAGAGTTAGAAGTAACTGGGATTACAGAGGATGTTTTTGACCAAAACTTTGGAGAATACGACTGCATTTTTATCTGTACAGCACAGAAATTAAGGTAATAAAGTACAGTAAGACATTGTGGAACTGAGATTCTTAGTGAAGAAAAGCTTCCAATTTTATTTTTTAACATATACTTCTAAATACAGTCTAAACTGTTAGATGATGCTCCACGCTACTCGACCCTATTATATTTCACTCAGATTCAAATACCACTAACTCATCCACAGTATGATATATTTTTTGCTGGATTTCAAAAAGTGGTGATTTATACTACATTCCCCAGATTCCAGCCCAGTCTCCCTTGTGACTCAATTGTTTGTACCTGGAAAAAGTTTAGAGAAAGCAAAAGTAAGATCTGTTGTGATCAAAGAACTGAATTTTCATCTACAAAGGAACTGAACTTGAAAGGAATTTAGCTGGTGATTTGGGGCTCATTAACACCAGACTTTAAACAAATGTGCTATAATTATTAAGCAGCTAGATTTCCCCAGGCCCATTGCTGCAGAAATTGTATTATCTAACTGTTTTGCTTCACTGAGGTATAATTAACAAATAAAAGTTATATATATTTAAGATGTAAAACATGATAGTTTGATATACGTATATGTTGTGAAATTACCACAATCAAGCTAATTAACGCATCCATCACTTCACATAGTTATTTTTGTGTGTGTGAGAACATTTAAGATTTACTCTCAGCAAATTTCAAGTATACAATTAAATATTATTAAATACAGTCACCATGCTGTTTGTTAGATCCCGTGAACTTACATGTCTTATAACTGAAAGTCTGTACTTTGACCAACCTCTCCCCTCTTGGACCATCCCCATCCCCTAACAACCAACATTCTACAGTCTAGCTAGTTCTATGAGTTCAACTTTTTAAGATTCCATATATAAGTGATATCATTATAGTACATGTCTCTCACTGTCTGGCTTATTTCACTTTACCATAACATCCTCAAGTTTCAACACGTTGTTACAAGTGTCAGAATTTCCTTCTTTATAATTTTTTTTTAAATTATAGTTGATTTGCAATTTTGTGCCAATTTCTTCTGTAGAGCAAAGGGACTCAGTCATACATATAAACATCTTTCTTAGTACTGTTTTCCATCATGGTCTGTAAAATATGGAATGCTTCAGAAATTTGTATATGATCCTTGCACAAAGGTCATACTAATGTTCTCTGCATTGTTTCAATTTGAGTATATGTGCTGCTAAAATGAGCACAGAATTCCCTTTTTTATAGCTGAAAAATAGCCAATTATATATATGTATAGCATATTTTCTTTATCCATGCATCTGCCAATGGGCACTTAAGTTATGACCACATCTTGTCTATTGTGAATAATTCTTCAATGAACATGAAAGTATAAATATCTCTTTAAGATACTAATTTCATTTCCTTTGGATATGTAGCTAGTAGTAGTATTACTGGATAGTATTGCAGTTCTATTTTTAATTTTTTGAGAAACTTCCATACTGTTTTTCAGTAATAGCGATATCAATTTAATACTGATTTTCAGTAATAGTGATACCAATTTATTCCCAACAGTGTGTAAAGGCTCCCATTTTTCCAAACTTTCCCCAACATTTATTATCATTTCTCCTTTTGATAAAGGCCATTCTAATAGGCATGAGGTGATATCTCACTGTGGTTTTGATTTGCATTTCCTGATGATTAGTGATGTTCAGCCTCTTTTCATGTATCCATTGGCCATTTGTATATCTTCTTTTGATAAATTGTATTCAGGTCCTTCTCACACTTTTAAATTGGGTTATTAATGTTTTTGCTATTGAACTACAAGAATTCCTTATACATTCTGGATACTAACCATTGTCAAATACATGGTTTGCAAATACTTTTTTCCATTCCATAGGTTGCCTTTTCATTTTGTTGACTGTTTCTTTTGCTGTGCCATTTTAGTTTGATGTAGTTCCACTTGTTTATTTTTACTTTTATAGTATGTGCTTTTGGTGTCATATTCAAGCAATCGTTGCAACACCAATGTAATAAATCTTTTCCTTCATGGTTTCTTCTAGGATTTTAGAGTTTCAGGTATTTCTTCAAGTTTTTAATCCATTTTGAGTTATAATTTTTGTGTATGTTGTAAGATATTGATCCAGTTTTATTCTTTTGCACCTAGTTCACCAGTACAGTTTATTAAAAAGACAATCCTTTCCCCACTGTGTGTTCCTAGAACCCTCATCATAGATTAGTTACCAAGATATGTGTGGGTTTCCTTATGGGCTATCTATTCTGTCCCCCTGATACATGTGTCTGTTTTTATGCCAAAACCGTATTATTTTTTATTAATATAGCTTTGCAATGTCATTTGAAAGGAGGTATGATGCCTTCAGTTTTGTTCCCTCTCAAGACCATTTGACTGTTGAGGGTTTTGGGGAGTTCCATACAAATTTTATTTTATTTTATTTTGTCTTTTTGCCTTTATGTAGAGCCACACCCACGGCATATGGAGGTTCCCAGGCTAGGGGTCTAACAGGAGCTGTAGCTGCCGGCCTTCGCCACAGCCACAGCAACGCGGGATCTGAGCCGCGTCTGCAACCTACACCACAGCTCATGGCAACGCCAGATCCTTAACCCACTGAGCAAGGCCAGGGATCGAACCCGCAACCTCATGGCTCCTAGTCGGATTCATTAACCACTGAGCCACGAAGGGAACTCCCGTGGGGTTCCATAAATATTTTAGAACTGTTTTTTTTTTTCTTCTTCTTCTTTATGGCCACAACTGCAGCATATGGAAGTTCCCAGGCTAGAGGTCAAATTGGACCTCCAACTGCAGGCTTATACCACAGCCATGGCAACACAGAATACAAGCAATATATGTGAGTTATGCTTTGGCCTGCGACAACACAGGTATGTAACCCACTGAGTGAGGAAAGGGATCGAACCCACATCCTTTTAGAGGCTATGTTGGGTTCTTAACCTACTGTGCCACAATGGGAACTCCAACATTTTAGAATTGTTATCTTCTGTCTTTAAAAATGCCATTGAAACATTGATGGGAACTGCATTGATTAGCGGTTGCTTTGGGTGGTATGGACATTTTCACAACATTAACTTTTCTGTCCCAATAATTCATGATATATTTCCACTTATTTGTGTCTTCAACTTCTTCCATTAATGTCTTATACTTTTCAATGTACACATTTTTCACCTCCTTGATAAATTTCTAAGTATTCTAGTATTTTTATGCTATTGTAAATGATATTTTATTTATTTATTTTTAAATATATATTTAGGGCCATACCTGCAGCATATGGAAGTTCCTAGGCTAGGGGTCAAATCAGAGCTATAGCTGCTGGCCTAAACCACAGCCATAGCAATACAGGATCTGAGCTGCATCTGCAACCTATGTCACAGCTCACAGCAATGCTGAATCCTTAGCCAGGCCAGGGATTGAACCTATATCCTCATGGACACTAGTTGGGTTCTTTTTCACTGGGCCACAGTGGGAACTCCATTTTTTAATTTTTATTTCTTGATTTTGTTTTATCTTTTTAGGGCCACATCCACAGCATATGGAGATTCCCAGGCTAATGGTTGAATCAGATCTGTAGCTGCCAGTCTATGCCACAGTGACAGCAACACCCGATCTGAGCTGCACCTTCAACCTATACCACAGCTCATGGCAATGCCAGATCTCTAACTCACTGAGTGAGGCCAGGGATCAAACCTGAGTCCTCATGTATACTAGTCAGATTCGTTTCCACTGAGCCATGATAGGAACCCTGGGAACTCCATTTTTTTAAATAGTTTTTATGGACTTAAAAATTCACCCCATACTCTAGACTGTGTACCTTCTCCTACCATAGTTATTACTTTAAGAAAGAAAGGAAAAGTTACAATAAATGTAAAGAGTATAATAAATGTAAAAATATACAAAGGGATGTTGGCATAAAATTCAGAAAGAACAATTAAAATATTAATCCCTATCTTTTCAATTGATTTTATATGATGAGATTTTTGCCATTTTCAGAGGTCTCTTATTTTAGAATAAAAAGAATATTGCCAATTGTATTAGTTTTCTATTGTTGAAGTTAGAAATTACAATAGGTTTGTGGCTTAAAAATAACACAAATTTATTATCCCAAAGTTTTTTAGGTAAGAAGTCTGGTGGGCTGGGCTTGTTTTTCTGTATCTCACAAGGTGAAAATAAAAGTGTCTACAGGGTTGTGGTCCTTTATGAAGGCTCTAGAAAATAATCTCTCTAAAGAAACATTCAGATTTCTGCCAAAATTTAGTTGTACATGGATACAGGAGTCTTTATTTCCTTGCCAGCTGGTGGCTGGGGGTCATTCTCAGCTCCTTGAGGCCATTAGCTTTTAAGGTTCTCCCTCCTCCATCTCCATTATCAGAAGAGACAGTAGAATTATCACATTTTCAATCTCTCTTATTTCTAATGCATCTTCCACTGACTTTTCTGCCTTCCTCTACTAATTTTAAGGGCCCATGTGATTATATTGAGCCCACTCAAATAATATAAGATAATCTTGTTAGTTTAAGGTCACCTGAATAGCAACCTTTGTAAAATTTCTTTGCCAGCTAATATCAACATAGAGCCGTGGGTGCCAATTAAAGACCAACTTGAGAATGGAAATAAAAACACAACAAATGAAAATCTATGGGATGCAGCAAAAGCAATTCTAACATGGAAGGTTATAATAATACAAACTTACCTTAAGAAGCAAAAAAAAAAAAAAGTCTCAAATAAACTACTTAACGCTACATCTAAAGGAGCTAGAAAAAGAACAACTAACAAAACCGAAAGTTAGCAGAAGGAAAGAAATCGTAATGATCAGAGCAAAAATAAATAAAATAGAGGCTAAAAATCAATTAAAAAATCAATAAAACTAAGACCTATTTATTTGAAAAGAGAAAAAAATAATAAACCTTTAACCAGATTTACCAAGAAAAAAAGAAATCAAAATCAATAAAATAAAAAATGAAAAAGAACTTGAAACTGACACCATAGAAATACAAAGGATCATAAGAGAGTATTATGAACAACAATATGCCAATAAGATGGACAACCTAGAAGAAAACTGACAAATACTTAGAAATACAAGATCTCTCCAGACTAAGCCAGGAAGAAATATAAAATTTTAACAGACCAATTACCAGTAATGAAATTGAATCAGTAACAAAAAATTATCAACAAACAAAAGTTCAGGACCATATGGCTTCATAGGTAAATTCTACAAAATATTCATAGAAGAGTTCTTCTCAAACTAGTCCAAAGAAATTGCAGAGGAAGGAACCTTACAAATTCATTCTATGAGGCCAGCTTCACCCTGATACCAAAAGCAATCACCAAAAAAAAAAAAAAAAAACCTTAGAACAACATCACTGATGAACATAGATGCAAAAATCCTCAACAAAATAACTAGCAAACTGAATCCAACAATACATTAAAAAGATCATACAACATAATCAAGTGGGATTTATCCCCGGGATGCAAGGATTTCTCAATATCCATAAATCAAACAATGTGATAGACCACATTAGCAAACTGAGGAATAAAAACTATATGATTATCTCAACAAATGCAGAAAAACCTTTTGATAAAATTCAACATCCATTTATGATTAAAAAAAAAACTCTCCAGAAAGTGGGCATAGAAGTAATATACCTCAACATAATAAAGGCCATTTATGACAAACCCTCAGCTAACATTACACTCAATGGTGAAACACTGAAAGCATTTCCTCCAATATCAGGAATATGACAAGTATGTCCTTTCTCACCACTTTTATTCAACGCAATTTTGGAAGTCCTAGCTACAGCAATTGGAGGAAAACAAAAAAAAGAAATCATACTATGCATAGAAATCCTAAAGATGCCACCAGAAAACTATTAAAACTCATCAATAACTTTGGTAAAGTTGCAAGATACAAAATTAATACACAGAAATCTGTTTCATTTCTATACACTGTCAGAGAAATTAAGAAAATTATCCCATTTACAATCACAACAAAAATAATAAAATACCTAGGAATAAACCTAAGAAAGCAAAATACTTATACTCAGAAAATTATAACACACTGACAAAAGAAACAGAAGATGACAAAAATAAATGGAAAGATATATTGTGTTCATGGATTGGAAGAATTGATATTATTAAATGGACATATTCCACAAGGCAATCTACAGATACAGTGCAATCCCTATCAAAATATCAAGAGCATTTTTCACAGAACTATAAAAAGAAATTTAAAAATTTGTGTGGGAACAAAAACGACAATGAAGAGCCAAAACATTCTTGAGAAAGCAGAATAAAGGTGAAAAATCATACTCCCAGACTTCAGACTATACCACAAAGCTACAATAGTCAAAACAGTATGGTCCTGGCACCAAAACAGACACATAGGTCAATGAAACAGAATAGAGAGCCCAGAAATAAAACCACAAAATTATGGTCAATTAATCTATAACAAAGAAGGAAATAGTATATTGGAGAAAAACAGTCTTTCAACAAGTGATGCTGAGAAAACTGGACAGCTACATGTAAAAGAATGAAACAAAAATATTTTCTAACACCATATAAAAAATAAAATCAAAATGTATTAAAGATTTAAATGTAAGACCTGAAACCAATAAATTCCCAGAAGAAAATATAGGCAACAATATTTTTTGGATCTGTCTCTTAAGGTAAAGAAAACAAAAGCAAAAATAAACAAATAGGACCTAAGCAAACTTAAGAGCTTTTACAGAGCAAAGGAAACCACTGACAAAACAGAAGGACCACTAGAGTTCCTATCATGGCACAGCAGAAACAAATCAGACTAGCATCCATGAGGACACAGGTTCGATCCCTGGCCTTGCTGTGAGCTGTGGTGTAAGGTTGCAGACACAGCTCAGATTCTGTTTTGCTGTGGCTGTGGTCCTGGCAGGCAGCTACAGCTCCGATTCAACCCTTACAGCTCCGATTCAACCCTTAGCCTGGGAACATCCACATGCCTCAGGTGTGGCCCTAAAAAAAAAAAAAAAACCTACCTATTGAATGAGAGAAAATATCTGTCAATGATATGACCAATAAGGGGTTAATATCCAAAATTCATAAACATTTTGTATAACCTAACATCAAAAAATAAAAAAAAAAAATCTCATTTTAAAAAATGGGCAAAATAATTGACTATACATTTCTCCAAAGAAGACAAACATATGGCCAATGGGCACCTGAAAAGGTATTCAGTATTGTTAATCATCCCGAAAAATACAAATCAAAACCACAAAGAAATATCACTTTGCAACTGTCAGAACAACCATGATCAAAAAGACCATAAATAAGTGTTGGCAAGGATGTGGTGAAAAGGAAACCCTTGTGTACTATGGAAACCAGTTTGGAGGTTCCTCACAAAACTCAAAATAGAAGTATATTCTAAATGATCCAAAAATTCCATTCCTGAGTATACACCCAAGAAACAAAAACTTTAATTAGAAAAGATACACGCATAGGCAAAATGATAGAGATAGTAAAAAGGTCAGTAGTTGCCAAGAATTAGAGGGGAGGGAGGGATGAACAGGCAGAGCACAGAGGATGTTTAGGACAGTGAAACTACTCTGTATGATACACAATGTCATGACCCATTTATCAAAACCCACAGAATGTATACTACAAAGAGTAACCATAATAGAACCGATGAACCTCAGCCAATAACAATGCATCAGTATTTCCCAAAACAAGTGTATTACCCTCATGCAAGATGTTAATAAAAGGGAAACTATGAGTGGAAAAAAAAACAACAAACAGAAACGATACATATACCTCAATGTTCATAGTAGCATTATTTATAACAGCCAAGATACAGAAGGAACCTAAAAGTTGCGATCAACAGATGAATGGATAAATAAGATGTAGAGCACACATACACACACACACACACACACACACACACACACACACACACACACACACACAGGAATACTACTCAGCCATAGAAAGGGTGAAATTTTGCCATTTGCAATAACATGGAAGAACCTGGAGGGAATTATGCTAAATGAAATAAGCCATGGAGTCGAAAAAAATACAATAAACTACTGAATATAACAAAAAAGAAACAGACCCAGATACAGAGAACAAATGAGTGGTTACCAGTGGGGAGAAGAAAAGGAGGAGGGACAAGATAGGTGGAAGGAATTAAAACATAGAAACTCCTATGTATTAAAAAATAAAAACAAAACCACCCCATCAAAAAATGGGCAGAAGATCTAAACAGACAATTCTTCAAAGAAGACATACAGATGGCCAAAAAAACACATGAAAAGATGTTCAACATCACTCGTTAATTAGAGAAACGTGAATCAAAACCACTATGAGGTACCACCTTACACCAGCCAGAATGGCCATCACCAAAAAGTCTATAAACAGTAAGTGCTGGAGAGGGTGTGGAGAAAAAAGAACCCTATTACACTGTCGGTGGGAATGTAAATTGGTGCAACCACTGTGGAAAACAGTATGGAGATTCCTTAGAAAACTAAAAATAGAATTACCATTTGATCCAGTAACCCCACTCCTGGGCATCTATCCAGAGAAAACCATGACTCGAAAAGACACATGTACTCCAATGCTCCTTGCAGCCCTCTCTACAATAGCCAAGACATGGAAACAACCTAAATGTCCACTGACAGAAGAGTGGATAAAGAACATATATGTTACATATACACAATTCAATATTAATCAGCCATTAAAAGGAGCAAAATAACAACATTTATAGCAACATGGATGGACATAGAAATTATCATGCTAAGTTCAGTCAGTCAATGAGACACCAACATCAAATGCTACCACTTACAGGTGGAATCTGAAAAAAGGACACAATGAACTTCTTTGCAGAACAAGATACTGTCTCACAGACTTTGAAAAACTTATGGTTTCCGAATGAGACAAGTTGGGGGGTGGGGGGATGCACTGAAGGTTTGGGATGGAAATGCTATAATTTGGTTGTAGTGATTTTTGTACACCTTTAAATGTAATAAAATTTATTAAGTAATTAAAAAATAAAACTTTAATGACAAAAAATATAAAAAAACATAATAAAAAAATAATCTACTTGGATATATTGTACAGCACAGGGAATATAGCCAGTATTTTATAAATGAAGAATAACCTTTAAAAATTGTGAATCACTATGTTGTATACCTGAAACTTATATAATGTGGTAAATCAACTACACTTCAATAAAAATAAGAAAAGTAAAAGATGATCTGATTTTATAAATATATGTAAATTATATATATATGTGTGTGTGTGTATGTGTGTGTATATATATATATGTTTTAGGCTCTTGAGGTTAAGGGATGGGCCTCTTGGAAGGGCGAGGTTGAGGGATAGGAAGACATTATTCTATCTACAAAACCTATGACTTAGACAATTAGCTATTCAGCATTTACAATATTGAAAACACAGCAGTTACTCAAATTATACCAAAATGTGCATACTCTCTTAGTAATTTTGTAGTACAGTTTATACTCCTGCTCTAAAATGAAGCAAAGAAGACCTTTGAAGGTGTGTTTTTATTACTTCTTACTGACTTAAGCTCACTTCAATTCTATTTAATAAAACTTTGTGGTTCAGGTATGAGAACTATTCTCAAAACGTGCACTGAGACGGAAAACTGTCTTTCTAGACTTTTTCCTATACTAAAAACATATTTCACAGTACAGTTCCAACAGATAGGAACTGTTACAATCTCTAAAATCATGTACCCTGCAAAAAATTTAATTTAATCTTTAGAAAATAGCTTGACTGAAAAACACAGTTCAGGATGTCACGCCAAACAATGAATTTCATTTATTGAGAAATAAAATAATAGTGCAACTATTATCTCTACTTCATACACTACACTGATGTTATGATTTTATGTAACACCATTTTTCTTCCTAGTACTGAATGCAATTTTAAAGTTTTTAGAGTCAAAAATGCTTTAGAATACAAATAATCTCCATGAAATATAGTTAAAATCACATTGAAGCCTCAAGCAGATAGCTTCTCTTTCAAACTATTTACAAATATAGTAATCTTATTTTGCTTACTCTTTCAATTAGGATTAGGCACTCGACAACTTTACAATTATCACATAAATAAAACTACTGTGAAATTATCAAGAAAGTAATCATACAAAAAACTATGCTTACAATGTGACCTCAATATATAAGAGCCTATTTTTTCCAAAAAATATGCATATTATGATGTACTTTCTAAATAATTGTATGAATTGCCTTTTTTGAAAATAAATAGACCTGTATACCAAATCTACAACTTTGTTTACCAATACTAACTTTTTTTTGCTTTTTTTTAGGGCCACACCCATGGCATATGGAGGTTCCCAGGCTAGGGGTCTAACAGGAACTGTAGCTGCCAACGTTCACCACAGCCACAGCAATGCAGGATCTGAGCCACGTCTGCAACCTACACCACAGCTCATGGCAACGCCGGATCCTTAACCCACTGAGCAAGGCCAGGGATCGAACCCGCAACCTCGTGGTTCCTAGTCGGATTTGTTAACTGCTGCACCACAATGGGAACTCCAACCAATACTTTTAAAACTAGAACTAAATTCATATTGTACATCACATTTCTAGAAAGATTACTTCATTATATGTATACATTATAAAATTTGACTAGTCCAGATACATCATAGCAGTAATGAATAACTTGTAATACCATCATAGTGATTATGATAGCAACTCTAAAATTGACAGTTACTAGACAACTAGAAATATCTCCTAAACAAAAGTAACTAGAAATTTAGTCACTGTCAGGTTAAAGATGCAAACTCTGGAAATGAAAAGCATATATTTTTATGGGCATGAAAAATTCCTGAGAGACTGAGAGTAGATAAGATTGAAGAAAATCTCAGTTTAGAGTGTGCACTGAACAAGCAAGAAGCATGCAGTACAAAACTCAGGGAGAACTCAAGGATTGTTGTCTGAGCAAGAACAGTTAGACACTACTACTTCTCTCTCCCCAAAAGCCATGAGTATCTGTCCTGTGCTGGGCCAGAGATGAGGGCTTTGGGGTAGTGGTGGTAGAGGGAGCTGGTAAGAACAGAAAAAATAAGTGGAAAACCTTGGACAAAGACACAGAGGAGTGTCCCAGATGGCTAGTGAAACATAGTACATGAAGACGAAATGGCAAAGTACCCCATTTATTGGCACATATTAACTATCTTTCCTTCTTACTGGAAACAGTTCAGAGAGCAAGCTCTACCAGCAGCAGCTCTTTCCCCTGCCTAGGCAGACTGTACCAGCATAGACACTCTAGAGTCTAACAATTATGTGACTATGTATTCTGGTTTTGCCAGAACTTTGGTCTATGTAGTTCTGGTGTCCCATCCAATTTAGCATTTATTTTGAAAATGGCAGCCAAGTTTGAAAGCTACATCACATACATACTTTATCTAGCAAGAAATTCCAATTACAAAAATGAGCACAAAATCAAGTACTGACAAACATTTGAAGAAAGACAACTGAATTTAAAAGTATATTAAAAAAAGAACACATAACCAAAGAAATGAAGTGAAAAGATCATTCAGAACCATAGTTTAAAATCAGAATACTTAATGTCCTAAGAGAGATAAGCTAAAGCTATAAAATACTAGAAAATATAAAATCAAATAAAAACAGACACAAGAAAAATACAAATAGAGATAGAAATAACTTTTAAGATTGTAGAACAAAAATATAAATACATGGCTTAAATAAGAGAATGAAAGTTTTTGCATGAGTGAGCTGGAAGAGGGCCAAGTTATGCTTCAAGAATTTATAACAAAGACATAAAGAGTTATAAGATATGAATAGAAAAAGTGATCTAGACACTAGAAGTTTCAATATTAGCTAGCAAAAGATAAAAGATGAAGGCTAGGGAGGAAATATGAGAAGAAATAAATCTCGGGAATTCCTGAGAATGAGAGAAAGGCATATGAATCAGACTGAGGGGGCTCAGCTAGATTCAAACATAACAAATAAAACAAACAAGTAAACAAACAAAACTCTCATATCTGTTCAAATTAATGAAAATTAAGGACAATGAGAATTTTCTGAATAATTACAACAAAGGGAAAAAAATACATTAATAGAAGAATGTTGACACTGGCAATGAAAAAGACACCTAAGCAATGCGGAAGATAAACAGATCTCAAAAACAAGAAGAGAAGATATATTACCTATAAAAAGATGACAGTTAAATTGAGGACTGAACTGTCAGCTGTGGCAATGGAAGTCTCAAGTCAGTGGGAAGACTCTTTAAAATATTAAGAGAAATTTAATATCAAATAGACAACAAGCAAATTTATATTGCCACTATACAGACAGAATTAAGATACTTTTATATGTTCTTGAAAGTTAACTTCTTCAAAATTAAGCTCCTAATAATCTTTCCAAAAATCATCATCTTCTACATTTGTTTTCATCCTGGTTAATGGTAAAATCTGCTCAGACAGTGATTTGGGCCTAGAACTCAAGTCATCCTTGGCTTCTTCCTTGTCTCATGGCCTACTTAACAACCAAGAGCATACTCTATCAGCTAGTTTAATCCTCAAAAAATACCTGGACTATGACATTTGCACCACCTTTCCTGCCAACACTCTTCTCTAAGCCAACCTCACCACTCACTGATATGGCAATAGCTTATCCATTACTTCTACTTTTGCTCATCTCCAGTCTATAATATACAAAGTGAACCTGCTAAAACAGATAATACCAATTATCATGTCAAAACCCTCTAGTAGCCTTCCACCTCACCATGAAATGTATTATCAAGCCATGTGCTGAGGTACATCTCTGGTCATATCTACTAATCTTCGAACCACTCTTTCAGCTATAGCCTTACTGGCTTCCTCACTGTCTTGAACTTGCCAGGACCTCTTGTAGAATCTGTTTTCTTTGTCTTTGTCATTACATACTTTCATATTCCCTCAGTTCTACTGGTCTTGATTCAAAAGTCACCTCCCCAGGAAGGTCTTCCTTGGCCACGCTACTTAAAATTTCACATCACATTTTTCTGCTGTATTTTTTTCTTCTAAACAATGTAACATACTACATCCTATACATTTTATGTTTTTTCTTAATGCCTGTGTCCCTTCCTAGAATTTTAACTTCATGAGAGCAGAGATTTTTGCATATATTACCTCTGCCCAGCACACAATATCTACTGGTTTGAATGAAGGAATGAACATTTATCACTAAAAGCATGTAACTAAAGGGATTTCTTCTTTTTTTTCGGTCTTTTTGTCATTTTTAGGGCTGCACCCACAGCATGTGGAGGTTCCCAGGCTAAGGGTGTAATAGGAGCTGTAGCTGCTGGCCTACACCACAACCACAACAACGCGGGATCCTAGCCACATGTGCGGCTACCATAGCTCACGGCAACGCCAGATCCAGTGAGCAAGGCCAGGGACTGAACCTGCAGCCTCATGGTTCCTAGTCAGATTCGTTTCTGCTCAGCCATGACGAGAACTTCCTAAAGGGATTTCTAAGATATATTTCAAGAAGAAGGCAAATCATCCTAGGAAGAATGTCTGAGATGTAAAAACTGAATAACTATGAGTGAACTAAACAGCAATTTATTGCGTGAGCCAATTTATAAACAAAGTAAAAGAAACTAAAGAAAAGTAAACAAAAAAGTAAACGAAGCTAAAGCATTCTTCAGGATAGCAAAGATCTTAATAGAATACAAACTTTATTCAGTAAATGTGCAAGTAGCACATCAAGGGTATTTTCTTAAAAAGCGAGAATATTGAATATAGGTTCCAAACTTGCAAGGCAAACAGATGAAATAGGGGTGAGTGGTAAAAGATGATAGGAAGGCCCTGATCTTTAAAAAAACAAACAAACAAAAAAATGCAGGCAAGCAAGAAATAAATACAAGTGTAAAAGAACAGCAATAGTGATTTTATAACAGATACCAAAATAAAATCCACCTATCACCTAAATACGTTAGTAACAAAAGAGAACCACTAAAAACATATGGTCAGAGAGTAGCTGAAAGTAAAAAGACGAATGATGTACTGAACAAATTCTTACTGAAAAAAAAGGCTGATATAGCTAAAATGCATGAGTAGAAGTAAAGAGCGTCATTATAACATGATAAAAGGTTCAATTTAACAGAAAGCTATAATTCGTAGTCACCTAATAGTATTGATTCAAAAATTAAGTAAAAATTAAACAGACCATGAGGAGTAATTGCAAAATGTATCATTACAGTGGGAGTTTTTGACACAGTACACAAAGAAATTAATATATTAAGCAAGACATAAAAGATACAAAATTTTTCATTAATAAGCTTGATCTGGCTGATATCTGTAGAGTATTATATCCAACTACTGGCAAGTACATATTATTTTCAAATGTAAATGAAACATTTATAAAAACAGTAAGTATTTAGCTATAAATCAAGCTTTAAGAAATTTTTTAAAATGACCAGTAGACAGATACAATTTCTTGACTACAAAATTTACAATTCAGTTAATATTCAATTACCCAAAAAGTATGATTTTTTTAAATAAGGCTCCAAACATCTGGAAAATTTAAACACAATTTTAAATAGCTTATAGATAAAAGAAGTTATGCTATATAGTATATATTTAGAACTGATTGATACTGAACACTATAAGCAAAGACAAATAGCATAAATAAGTAGTATTATTTTGCCACTGAGAGTTTGAAATTGTTCATTTACATATAGAACAACAGCTGATCAAAAATTTCCTAAATCCTTTTTCTTGAAGCCAAAAAGTGACAAACAATCTGATAACAAAGATTAACAAGATTCAAGAATATGTGGCTAACTTCATTCATAAATATATGTGTAATATCCACTGAGATAATATCATAGATCTAACTGTGAAAAGCAAAACAATAAAACTTTATAAAAATTATTTAAGAACTCTGATAACGAAAGAACTATTAAACAAGATGCTAAAAACAATAATTATAAGGAAAAGATGAATAAATTTGATCTTAAATTATGTTCATCAATAGAAAACATTAAGAAATTGAAAGTCGGATTTCCCGTCATGGCTCAGTGGTTAACGAATCTGACTAGGAACCACGAGGTTGTGGGTTCGATCCCTGGCCTTGCTCAGTGGGTTAGGGATCCGGCATTGCGTGAGCTGTGGTGTAGATTGCAGACGCGGCTTGGATCCCACGTTGCTGTGGCTGTGGCAAAGGCCAGCAGCTACAGCTTCTGTTAGACCCCTAGCCTGGGAACCTCCATATGCCACGGGTGAGGCCCAAATAAGGCAAAAAAAAAAAAGCACTAAAATTCAGTAATAAAATAATCTAAAAGACAAATAGGCAAGAGATATTAAAAGACAGTTTACAACAGGTTATCCATATAGCAAAAAATATGTATATTTCATTAGACATTAAAAAATTCATATTAAAACTCAAATACTCCTAAAGCAGAATAGCGAAAATGGAAAAAAAAACACATTAACATGTGTTGGTGAGATTGTAGAGCACTTGCAATCCTAGGTATATAATTAAGACAAATGTATATTCATGTACACTAAAAAATATCTACAAAAATGTCTACTGTAACAGTATCCATAAAAAAACATTGAACTGGAAACAACCCAAGTTTACATCAGTAGTAAAATGAATAAAGAAATTGTGGTGCATTCTTATATTGAGAATGAACTAATTACTGATACCTGCCTCAAATTATAAGGGTGAGAAAAAGAAACCAGACACAAAACAGTACCTGCCATATTCTATTTATACATTAATTTGAAACATAGTGAAAATAAACCAATGATGTCAGAAGCTGGAATAGTGGTTACTTTGGGGCACTGGTGGTCATAGGGAGAGAGTAAAGGGAGAGGTTAAGGAGGACTGTAATGTTTTCTTTCTTCATTTGATAATGGTTACACGGTGTTCCACTTTATAAAAACATATTGAGATGTGATCTAATATTTTTGTACTTTTGAAATATTATTTGTTAATGTAATACATGTTTTTATTATAAAAAGTGCATGGTGTAGAGGTTATTGTTATAATAAGCAGGCAAAGCCATGAGGCTTCATTGTCTTTTGGAAGTATAAATTTAATGTTTGCTACTGCTTTGTAACATATTAATAATAAAATTATATCTATGTTTCCCAAAATGCTAAGAGACAGATACATTGAACCCATGGAGGCATAATTTAGCTTTATGTGTAAAAAGGATTTTAAAATATTTTCAATATCCTAACATTTTTTGAATTCCACACTTCATTACATTTCCTCAAAATGCAAATCACTCTGTAGTGAAGAATAATCAGCACATATAATCCCAACTTGAGACAATGAAACCTTCTAACAACATCAAATAGTGTTTTAAGAGAACTGTAATGTATTCAGGTAACCAATGCTGACTCTACAAAGTATGCTACAAAAAAAATCAATTTTTATCACTTGAAATCTATTGCAATTAGAGAGCAATGCCAAGTCACTGACACACTAATGGGTTTCAAAATATTTCAAAAAGAACAAGGGAACTGCTAAGTGTTTAATTGAAATGCAGTTCCAATAAGTATAACAAATTGGATAACACAAGCTTTCTGTAAGGCTACCGTATAAAACTACCATGCCAGAGTGCTGAGTTTCAATAAATTTGCAGAATTGTCTAGATATGCTTTATAGAACAATTACCCTACACTGAACTATTTAAAATATTTTATTATATTTTCTACTATAAAAGGAGTTGTTGTTCTGTGTTCCAAGTGTTTGAACTTTAATCTAATTTTGGAACAACAGTGGAGCACTTCCAAGGAGGATCTTCTCCGCAAAATTTGACATGGCATGCTTGAAGACAATATTATATCTAACTAAAACATAATTTTCATGCATTTAAATGCAACATTATTCTACATGGAAACGATTAAACTTAAATTAGCAACTTGATTTTCTAATTCCTAAGGTGTTATATTAACATTTGTAAAATTATAGTTTCTGGCCAAAAAAATTATAGTAATTAGACATAAAAAGCAGAACCACTTCAAGAATATCAAAATCTTCAGTTTTGGGGTTTTTTTTGTCTTTTTGCCTTTTCCTAGGGCCGCACCTGGGGCATATGGAGGTTCCCAGGCTAGGGGTCTAATCAGAGCTGCAACCGCTAGCCTATGCCACAGCCACAGCCACGCGGGATCCGAGCCACGTCTGCAACCTACACCACAGCTCGAGGCAACACACTGAATCATTAACCCACTGAGCAAGGCCAGGGATCGAACCTGCAACCTCATGATTCCTAGTTGGATTTGTTAACCACTGCACCACAACAGTAACTCCAAAATCTTCAGTTTTCAAATCTCGCCCTACTCCCTTAACTTTGTCTTCTTATTTAAGTAATGGCCTTTCATCCTTTTATTCTTCTAACTTCCATGATTATATTTCCTGTGCTTAGAAGGAGCAGCTCCCTCCCCACAGCAAACACCTAACATTTCTACACTTTGCTATCATTCAACGAGGTCAAGAAAATCTTTGTCCTTCTTTTCCTACCTTTCCTTCCTTCCATTCCATACAACCTCCCAACCCTAATGTTAATATCTAATATCACATTATTGTCAATAAAACCTCTTCATTCTGCAACAGTCTTTCAAGGACTATTACAACTGATGCCTGATACATTCATATTTCTTTCAACCAGCAATACAGAAGCCATGGTGAATATATAAGCCAGACAGAAATCTAGGGTAGTAATTTGCCAGGAATACAGCTGAGTAATATTCAGAACTAAAATTACACAGATGGATCTCATATTAAACACCCCCCCAAAATTGTTTCTTTTTTCTTTCTCCTTTAAGATTCACTTACCCATAGTATATACTGGGGAAGGCAGCATAAAGACTGTCTCATATTCTTTTTTTACTTTCTCCATAGCAAAATGGCCTCTCCATCTACTATCTGGTTTGTAGGGGCTTGGGGGAGGGGCAATGAGCGTTACTGTTTAATGAGTACACAGTTGCAGTTTTATAAGATGAAAAGAGTTCTGAAGATGGATGGATGATGGCATTAAACACATTATGAATATGTTTAATATCACTGAACTATACCATTTTAAAATGGTTAAGATGATCAATTTTATGTCATGCGTATTTTACCACAATAAAAAACCAAAAGAACTTAGAAACCAGTGCACTAACAGATACTGTTACAACCCATTAAAAAGAGTACAGTTAAATTCCACTCTGCGTCAGTATCATCCCATCCTTTGTAGCCTTGAACTCTAGAGATTATGCTTCTTTCTTTTTCAAGGACTAAGTCCTTGAGGGCACTCACTCCTAACAAAAACTACAAAAAGTTGATCTAAGATAAAGACTCCATAAATCAAGATTTTGTTTGCTTGTTTAGAGGATGTTTTGGCTTTTTAATACAAAGAAAAATGTCTTTGCAACCTCTTTATCTGTTCCCTTAGCTTCTTTAAACTCGTAACATAGTGAAACATGTATCAGGTCAGCGATCAACAGCATGAAGAAAGGACAACAGTGCAATCTTCATATATTGCTAATTCTTTATCTCTAATCATAAGAAAGCCTGGTAACGGCTCCCTCAAAACACAATTTCACATGAACCAAGACAACTTCTGAGTTTTACTGACTTCTTTGCCTTATTCTGTTAATTCACATTAAAGATACACGCAATGTAGTACAATAAACTGTATGATTTTTCATCCTCAAATAATGTTCCATTGACTTGATTCTCTGTATAATGTCAGATATCTATTATCATTGAACAATTTCTAATGTGTTTCCATAATACCTGTAATGCTGTACTTTTATTTTCTTCCATTGAATTAATTTAAGGAAAATAATATAATTCAGATTTTCAGCTGATATTGAACTTTCATTCTCAAATAACATGAATTTAATATATTTATCAGCTCATTTAAAAAAGAATATATAAACTTGAGTATATATTTTTAATATTTCTTTCTAACTATTCCATTACTGCCTTTAAGCTCTGGGTAGCAAAAAATATGTTTGTTTTACTTCCTTTATATACTGCAATTCTATTTGAAGAATCATTTGGACATGATAAGCGTTATGAGTAGTCAATAGACTCTCAATTAAATGGATTGCCTCAAAATGTTGATCTTGTAAATATATACTGCAAATTCAGAAATAAAAATATAGTAAATAAAATTAAGAATTTATTAGATTGTCCAAACAGCAAATTACACAAAAAAAGAAAGAATTAGTGAACTGGAAGAGAAGGCTAAATAAAATACCTGCATGATACATGGGAAGGAAGCAGGATAAAAAAAAAAAAAAAATGAAGAGGCTGTAAAAAAAAATGAAGACATTGTGAAAGAAAAAGGATACATTTAATTGGAAATGAAAAAAACAAGGAGCAAGAGAAAGAGGACTACAAGGAAAAGAGAAGAAAAAGAAAGAGCAATATTTGAAGAAATTTCCAAAATTGGGGGAAAAAAGACATCAAGGCATAAACTCAGGAAGCGGTATATAAACCTAAGAGAATAAATATACAGAAAAGCATAGCTGAGTACATCACAGTAAACCTGATGAAAACCAAAGGCAAGGAGAATATATTAAAAGCATTTTTAGAATAAATACATATTATCTTCAAAGAATCAGTATTTAGATAGACAATATTTAGATGTTTCTGTATTCTACACAGAAATAATGGAAGCCAAAATATACCTAAATGATCATTTTAAAGTGTTGAAAAATGACTACTAACATAAATTTTTAATCCAAAAATTCTTTTTTTAATATTTTAGACACACACAAAAAGAACAAATAGAATTCTCCACTAGCAGATCTACTCTAAAAGTAATACTTCAGACAGAAGAGTATATTTCAGACAAAAGGTAAACGATCATAGATGGCATCTTGAATGAAAAGAAAACAGAGAGATCATAAATGTGAAAGTGGATAAAAGTACAAGATAATTGACCATCTGTATAAAACAATAATAACATCTTTAAGTTTAAGGTATTAAAGGATCGAAATACATGAAAACGATTAGCAGAAAATGAGGAAAAGGGAAACTGGAATTGAAGTGTTCTAGTGTTCATGTATTGTCCATGAATCAGGTAGGAATATCAATTGTACTTGACCTTCATAAATTAAGAATGTAACCACTAGCTACCCACCAAAATAAAAATAAAAGAACATAATTTCAAAGCTAATAAAAATATTTTTAAATAATTTTTAAATCCTAAAAATACTCAATTCATAAAGGCAAGAAAAAAAGAAAAAGTGGGCAGGCAGGATGAAATAGAAAACACTTAGAAAGCGGCAGATTTAAATGAAATACATCATAAAATTCTTAAACATATATTAAAAGGTTCTAATAAAGGATTAAAAAATTGGATTTTAAAAGACAAAACATTTAAACAGAAACAACAAAAGCATAAGTATTCATAAAGTTGAAAGTAAAAGGATAAAAATATATACCAAAAAAGCATTAATACCATATGATACCACTTATACGTGGAATCTAAAATGTGACACAAGTGAATGTATCTACAAAACAGAAATAGACTCATAGACATAGAGAAAAGATTTGTGGTCACCAAGGGGGAAGGAGATTAGGGAATAGACTGGGAGTTTGGGGTTAGTGGATGCAAACAATTATATATAGAATGGATAAACGCAAGGCCTCACTGTATAGCACAGGGAACTATTTCAATATTCTGAGATAAACCATAATGGAAAAGAATATATATACACACACACATATATATCTATATATATATGTATATATAGATATATATGTATATATTCTTCTATGATTCAAAGTGATTCTCTACATTTGCTGTACATTAGAAATTTAGACAATACAGTAAATGAATTATATTTCAATAAAAAAATTTAATAGACTCAAAATATTGAAACAAAAACTGATCTATTAAAAAATCCAATACCTTAGTGGCAGGTTTTAAAATAATTTCTCAACAACAGAGAAAACAACAAAACAAATGCTTTTAAAATGCAGATTAGATAAACATAATTAAAAAATAAAAAAGCATCTAAAACTGATCATTTAAAATTTAAAACCCAAGTGACATATGGAGGAAAATAAAACACAAAATCAAGTAATTCTCATGTTTTAACCAGCACGGAGGTGGAGATATCTCAACTCCTATATACATAGAAACTGTAGAGATAGAATAAGATTGAAAGAAGGAAAAGCTATAAGAATGTGCTCAGTGTAACTGAGTAAACTGTGATAAGCAGAATTTTAAATATACCATTCTAAAATTTTCATCTCCTAGTTATCCAAACAATCACTAATCTATCTACTAATGTGAAGGAATTTTTGTCACTGTAATTGAACTACCAGTAGGATCAACTAATCTTAAAATGTAGAGATTATCTGGATGAACGTAACCAAATCAGGTGAATCTTTGAAAAGCAGAGTTTTCTCTGGCTAGTGGCAGAAGTCAGAGATTTGAAGCATCAGAAGATTTTGATCAGCCTCTGCTAGCTTGAGGGTAGAGGAAGCCATAGGCCAAGGAATGCAGGCAGCCTTTGAGAGCTCAGAGTGGCCTACTGGCTGACAGCCAGCAAGGAAACAGGGACCACAGTCTTAAAACCACAAAAAACTTAATTCAGCAAACAATCTGAATGAACGTGGGAACAGATTTTTCCCTGGAACTTTCAGAGAAGAGTCCAGCTTCATCCACACTTTGACTTCAACCATTTGAGAGACTAAGCATACACCCTCACAGGGTTGTCCAGACTTCTGACCTACACACCTGTGAGCTAATAAATGGTGTTGGTCTAAGCCACTGAGTTTGTGGCAATTTGTTACACAGCAATAAAAAAATAAATATACTAGTAGCGTATGATGTTATGATGTTAAGACCCACAGGTGTCATGAATAATACTACTTTTAAGAAGACTATTTGTATGTATACCTTAAAGACAAAACAAAACTTAATTTTCAAAGTCAAAAATGCACACGCACATGATTTAAAGATTCTGGTCATAGTTTGTGAATTAGGCAAAGATGTTCTTGTTGCTTCCAAAATATAAGGACTACAATGGTCACATTAAGAATGAGATCAATGCAGAGTTCTTGTTGTGGCATATTAAGTTAAGAACCCAACATAGTGTCCATGAAGATACAGATTCAATCCCTGGCCTCCCTCAGTGGGTTAAGGACCCAGTATTGCTGCAAACTGCAGTATAGTTTGCAGATTTGCTCGGATCCAGTGCTGCCTTTGCTGTGGTGTAGGCCACAGCTGCAGCTCTGATTTGACCCCTAGTCTGGGAAATTGCAAATGACACAAGTGTAGCAATAAAAGGAAAAATAAAAGGATGAAATAATGCTGACATTAAAAGGAAGGAAAAAATGATCTGAATATGCACTTATACACTCATATAACATTTTCTAAAGCCCCCCCATGTGCCAAGCTCTGAGACACAAAGGTGAACAAACATAGAGCTGTCTTCAAGCTGTTCACAGTGCCTGGCATAGTGCAAGTTATTCAATAAATAGAATTAATGAATTGAGCTGACTTAATGAATTCTAAATGAGTATAACAGGAAAGCAGACAAACCTCCCATAATGACAATACACTCTGATAAATGCCTTAATTTGAATATTATGGTATTATTCCACATTCATATGAAATGTTCCAGAAACATATTTTTATAAGAAAAAAAATACCTTAGGAAAAAAAATTGTTAACTCAATTTTACAAATATTTGATTACACTGAATTTCTTATTGCATTTACATAAACACTGTATCCAGCACTGTGGATGGCCAGAGTAGGGCCTTATATTTGTTGACCCAACTTTTAGGTAAATTCATGTCAGTGCTCTATGCATATTTCTCAGATTCCTTCCAACGTGCTTTACATATCTCAAGCTATTACCCGCTTTTCCTTCCAGCAGCCAGCACCTATGGCTCTTTTTCAGAAGAATGTTGTCAGGACCCTAATTTGCCCATAAGCATTAAGACCCAGAAGTGTATGGGAATTTGTGTTCCCTCAGGGCAGCCCACAGCCAATGACTGATAAAGTAGTGAAAGCTTCAGCACTTTTGCTTTGGGATAGGGCTACTTACAGGTACTGCCTACACTATAAGAATCCTCTGGGAGATCAGACTAAAGCTCAACTACTCTCTACAGGACTTTGCCTCAGAACACACCCTGGCTGGGCTTCCAGCCCATCTGATTCCTGTTTCTCCAAACAATTTACCAGTTTCTCATAGAAGTACCTCCTAAATAAATCATTTGCAGATGGATCCCTATCTCAGTGTCTGCTTCTGGGGAACCTGATACATATTAATCTTCTTGGTGTTGTTTCAGTTTGCCTTGAGGCCCAAGGTAGTGGTAGTGATGTGTTAGAAAACATGTGGAATAAATAGGAACACTTTCATTTTGTTATCTTAGGCTGGGACCTACAGATATGGGTAAGAATTCCATACTAGGTAATTAGAAAATAACTCGAAATTATGGAGGACTTACAATACCATACAAGGTAATCCCAGATTAGATAATATCTGTGACACGCTGTGAAATGGTAAATCCTAATTCAGGGGCAGTAGACTCATCTGGGTAACTTGTTAAAAATGTAGATCTTCAGGCAGTGGGGACAAACCACAGCAGTCATCTCAGAAACCAGAGGGAGGTGTGGACTGCCACCAGTAGGGGTCTGTGAATAGGCTCCACCTGCAGCTTCCATCACCACAGAGGGTGGTAAAAAAAGAGGGCACTGCAACGGAGCACCACCCATTGTTGTTCCCACTCCCCTGCGAACACACCTGCCCTGCTGCTGCCACTGCCACCTGCTCTGGGCAGTGCCCACACATGCTTGATCATGGTCACTTCCCAAGATCCTGCAGCTAGAAGCAGCCTATACAGCACCTCTTGCATGGACTACAAGTGGCAGCAGCAAACTACCACAGTTATCTCTGACTTCAGAGGTGGGTTTGGCCCGCCACCACTAGAGTCCATGAACAGGCACCACTTATGGCCCCAGTCCCCTGAAAAGGCACCACAGAGGAGGGCATTGTAACCAAACACCACCACTTGTTGCTCTCACTCCCCTGGGAACTCATACACCTTGCCACTGCCACTGCCAAATGCTCCAGGCAGCACCTAAAGCTGCCTGAAGCTCAATACCACTTCCCAGGGCCCTACGACTAGGAGTAGCCTGCACCACCTTCCTGCAGGTCCTTGACTATCAACAGCCCAGCAACTAGGCACTGACTACTAGCCCTACCCACTGCCTCCTTCTCCCTGGAAACACTCAGCACCCTGGGAATAACAGCCTGCTCACACCAAAGAAAGAGACAGCAAATATCCAAATTCCCATGCCAAAAATAAATAGTAATCTCCTACAAAATACAAAGGGGCACTCTTGAATAGAAATAGCCCTCCACGACTACAGTTTGGTTTCTCTAAACTCACAGAAAAAGAAAAATATAAGGAAAACACAGGTGATCAGCAACTGTTCCAAGTTCAAAGAACAGGAGAATTCCCCTGAAGGGCAAACAATGAAATATATGTCTGCAGTTTAATAGATCATGAAAATACTGAAGGAATTAAGGATGGATATCAAGAAATTAAGGGCGGATATGACCAGAAATGCAGATTACTTTAGAAAGGAACTAAAAAATATATGTAGGAGCCAAGAAAAATTAGAAAATTCATTTGTAGAGATGCAAACTTAGCTAAAGGCACCAAAGAACCCAGTGAATAATGTGGAAGAACGAATTAGTGACTTAGAATATAGAATAATGGAAATCACCCAGTCAGGACAGAAGACAGAAAACCAAATGAAAAAACATGAAAGCAACATAAGAGATCTATGGGATAATATAAAGCAGGCCAATCTATGCATAACAGGAATTTCAGAAGGAGAAGAAAAAGAAAAGAGGATTGAAAATGTATTTGAAAAAATTATGTCTGAAAACGTTCCAAATCTAAAGAAAATAGATATCAATATATAGGAATCACAGAGCACCCCAAACAAGGTGAACCCTAACAGGCCCACACCAAGACATATTATGATAAAAATGGCAAAAGTTAAAAATAAAGAGAGGATTCTAAAGGCAGCAAGAGAAACACAAAGCATTAATTATAAGGGAACCCCAATAAGGCTATCGGCTTACAATACCATACAATGGAATACTACTGAGCCATAAAAAGGAACAAATACCATTTGCAGCAACACTGATGGTGCTAGAGACTCTCATACTAAGTAAGTCATAACAAAATAATACCATTTGCAGAAACACTGATGGTATTAGAGACTCTCATACTAAGTTAAGTCACATGATATCATTTATATCTAGAATCTAATATATAGAACAAACGAACTTTTCCATAGAAAAGAAACTCATGGACTTGGAGAACAGATTTGTGGCTACCAAGGGGGAGGGGGAGGAAATGGGATAGACTGGGAATCTGGGGTTAATAGATGCAAACTACTTCCTTTGGAATGGATAAGAAATGAGATCCTGCTATACAGCACAGGGAACCAAATATAGTCACTTGTGATGGAGCATAATGGAGGATAATGTGAGAAAAAAAGAATGTATGCATATATGTGTGACTGGGTCACTTTGCTGTACAGTATAAAATTGATAGAACACTGTAAACCAACTATAATGGAAAAATATAAATCATTAAAAAAAATGTAGATCCTGCTTGACCTCATCCTAATGAAATACTCCTGGAAGGACAATGGTGTGTTCAACAGCTCTCTGCAACATTTTATCACATTTTGGTCCCTAAAGTGGTACTGCTTAGACCTAGAGTCTCAGAGAATTGCTTTTAAATACTTCTAGAAATTTTTAGCCACCAGCCTTTATCAAAGATCTTACTAGCCTTTCACAAAAATTCTCTTTCAAGTTCTTAGTCCTCTAGTCATAGGGAATAAACCTGGTCCAAGGAGCATATTTGAGAACAAACATTCTATTCTCTTCTGCTTTTCTTCTAAAACTCTTCTCCCCTAGATCTTTCTTCATCCTTCAGTTATAAATTCATTTCCCTTATATACAAAGGAATACAAAAGGTACCATGAAATGAAGATGATGTCTACTTTTAAAATTGCATCATGGGCCTGCCTGTCATCCTCAAAAAGCTCTGTTTATAAGACCAAGTTGAATTATTATCTTGAGGTTGATCTACCTCATACTAATGATGAAGCCTCTATTTTATGACTGGCTCAGCTTTACATAATCTGAAATAATTTTGTAATTAACTCCAAGGAATGGACTGGATTCATGTTAGCCAAACCCATATCTGAAGGATTTATACACTTAATGTCTACTTATTAATTAAAATTAGGGAATACTTAGAAAACAGTAGTTAAAAGCACAGACCATGTGTCAGCTGCTTATAACTGAATGCCAGATATCTTAGAAATGTGTAACCTTAGGCAAGTTACATAATATCTCTAAGATCTGGTTGATTTTTTTCATAAAGTGAGATAGTTATAGGATTGTAGTGAGGATTAATTTGTTACATATATAAAGCATTTTTGTAAAATGCTGGCACAATGAAGTACTTATAAATTATTGTTCTTGCTAAAAAGCATCTCTATTCAAGATTTATTATTACAAATGATATTAGTGATAAAAATGGAATTAGACCTGTGTCATATAGGTCATAATGTAAAGAATTAATGATGCTTTTGTCAGAAAAAAATTATTCATAAAATTTTGAATATTGATTATATATAGTATCATATGCCCTTAAATTATTCTCCATAAATCCAAATTTCCTTCATAAATAGAATTATCTAATTATTGTCATATTATAATTTATATTGTGGCATTTTTTACTAGCCACCTCCTCATTATCTAGAGAATTATTAGACTTTGGACACAGTGAGAATAGGTAGAGGGCTTAAAGTTTCTCAAGCCCAACTTCCCACTCAGCAGAAATCTATTCCAAAGCATTCCTGGAAGTTGAAACATCCGGCTCATGTTGAGAGAACTCCAGTAATAAGAAGACTCCTAACTGTTGTAGCAATTCCTTCCATTGACAGGCAAGCCTAACTCACTAAAATTTTCTTATATTCCCCAAAAATTATCACACATTTTTGCTACTAATTTGATTAGCTTCATTCAGATTTGAGGGTCAGTACCAAAGCTAAAAGTCTTCATAACATAACTACCAAGTACTGTATATACATTTAAAAAAACAGTAATTTTTTCCTTAAAATTACCTTAACATTTAATAAGAAAAATATATTATTTTATTTAGAGATGAAATGTCAAAATTTTTAAATACATAGTGCGTTGAACTACTATAAATATATATGCAATTATAAATTCACGTGATTTACTATAATTGTTTTAGATTCCATGAGGATTTGCTACTGTGTACTTTCCTAGCTTGCTAATATACAAACACTGCATGTTGAATGATTTGTAATCTTGATTTCTGTGTTTAAGATTTATATTAAGAGCCACTCCTCTATTAAAGATGTATATGCACTCCCATATTTATTGCAGCATTATTCACAATAGCCAAGATATGAAAAAAAAAAAAACCTAAGTGCCTATAAACAGATAAAGGAATACAGAAGATGTGTGGAAGATGTGTATATACACACACACACACTCACACACAGTATCTGCAAAATGCAATAATGCAAAGTACAATAAAAGAGGTATACTGATAATATCACTCTATAAAAAAATGTATATATTTTCAGTAATTTTTTTTTGGCTGCACCCATGGAATGTGGAAGTTTCTTGGCCAGGGGCCGAACTCGGGCCACAGTAGTGACCCAAGCCATTTCAGTAACAATGCTGGGTCCTTAGCCTGGTGAATCACAAGAGAATTGCTATTTTCACTAATTCTTTACACCTTACCTCCCATCTCAATAAACAATTTCTGCTTTAAGGCTATCACTTCACTTCTACTTCAGACTCTGTTATCCTTTATGTCCTAAAATATTTTGCATCAGTTTTTTCCTCACCTCCCCCCACACACATAGTAAAACTCTCCTAGAATGAAGCTTTGCCCATAGTCTCCAAAAATTCTTTAACATGTGTAATCTGCATACTACTTACAGGATAATTTAGCTATACTTATTAATTGATAATTCTCAAATAATATATTAAAAAATTATTTGAAATATATACGAAACGTCCAAAAAAAACCAAAAATAACTTGAGATTAAAAAACTAACAAAGTTAACTCATTTTCAATGATAAAATTTCCATTTTTATTGATGACATAAAATTTTTAAAAAAATCTCCAAAACTGGTCTGATCCGTTTTTGCCTAGACTCAGAATTATCTTGCATTTTAACAGCCCAAAAGCATTTCTAGAAGCTACAGAAAAACAACAAAAAATTATGTATTTATTGCAATAGGTTAATAGTACTCAGCAAGTGGGATGAACTGCATGTTGATAAAGTCCATAGTATTTCTGAAGCTATAATATTAAAAGCCAATGAGAAAATAGAATAAATAATTAGTTTTCACACTACACTGATTTTTATATCAAAGGTATTGTTTATGTTTATTGAAAAAGTGAACAAAACTATCTTCATGGGATATGTTCAATTAACGTCTAGGATGAATTTCATTCGCTTCCTGAAATGATTTCCTGTGGGAGTATGATGCAGAAATCACCATGTTATTTTCATTAGAAATGATCTATACTTTCTACACAAAGTAAGTCTCAGTACCTGCTATGTTCAGCCTACAAATGTTGTCTTATCTGCTTTGCATTGCTGAACCTATCATTCAAATATTTGATTTCAATTAAAATTGTGCTTTAAACTTCAGTTGTTTTTTTAATTAAAACAAAATCTTAAAATCATTTTTACTTACTATAAGGAAGTGCATGTTCATATAGAGAAAACAATTAAAATTTGAAAAGCAAAACAAAATCTTTAACAAGCCTAAGGCTGTTTGCTCACACATCATTTTCTAAGTGAAGCCCTCAATGATAACATTTTTGAAACTGATACAGAACACAAAATGAACTCCCAATCCTCCTTCCCTCTTATTTTTCTCCACAGCATTTATAACCACCAGGTATTTATTCTTTTTCTTTCTCTTCCTTCCTTCATCTATCAATCTACATCTATCAATCTACTGATTTATCTCTTTATTCATTTATTAACTGTCTTAATCCTATAATTTTGCTCTATAAAATAATGTTTATACACTCTTTATCACAAATCCCTAAAATTAATCCTTAACACATAAGAGGGTCTCAGTGCATATTTGCTAAATGATTGATATAATGAATCCTATCTTGACAACATATGCCACTTTAAAATTTTTCATAGGACTCTTATTCAGTTTTGGCATCAGAATTAACTAAACCCCATTTTTCTTTCACTTAGTACATTAAAAACTTTTCATTATTAGTATTCTCGTATTACTAGACTTGATGATTAAAACTTTGGGCATATTATTATTTCTTAGGGTAATCCCAGAAGTAGAATTTTAGTGTTAAATGGCATGTATATTTGAAACTTCTGCCAGCCTGACACTGAGAATCACTGATATCAATTTATACTTCTACCACGATACATGAGAGTCCCCGGTTTTCCACACTCCCAAAGTTTTCGTTTAGTTTCCTTTTAAATTTGCTGAGTATTTTCTTCTTCTAAATGTCCAAAAACTGGTCAGTATGAGAGACAAAGAAATGTTTAATTCCTTCTCCACCTAACAATTTTTCTTTCACAGAGGGATCAATCACAAAGTTACTTACATATCCATGAATTAAAACTTGGTGCATAACAGTAGATTGCTTTATAATGTGATACACCTCATTTAAAAATTTCTTCATTAAATGATTCAAATGTGACTTTATTGGTTACACAACATTTAACGGTACATAGTATACACTGATTGCAAATATACTACTTCCCCTCTTTAATTTAGACTAATGAAAATGAATTTTAACTTTTCTAAATATCTGCAAAGAAAAGACTTCATTTGAATAAAACAAAATCACTTCCATACTGTTAATACAAGTTCTAAAACAATCTGAAATAAATACATGGTTGTAAAATGCTGAGTGACTGAATGAATGACCTACAAGTTTGTGATTCCTATGAGAAGAATAGTATTCATACACCAACCAAACTCATAACTTATAATTTCATTTATCAACCTCAGTTCTTAACACTTTCACCTACAAATATAAGATAGTCAACAATCAATTTTGACTTTCCAATTATTCTATTTATAGGTAGAAAGATAACAATATACATGTTATTTAAGTTCTGTAAGGCAAAGCACTCAATTCTTCTTAGTAATGTCATAACTCAAAAAACAAATATGCATATCAAATATGCATATCATGCTCTGTAAATTAATTCAATCTATCACACATTCTATCAGAAAATAATTTTACCTGGCTTGTAAAGAGTTTGACATAAAACCTAAAAAGTCTTTTGTCATTTGTATTAAGATAAAATAAAATTACCAGTATTTAGGTGACAAATAATGGGGTTAAAAAAACATTTTTTCTTATTTTCATAAAATAAACATTGACACATATAACCAATAGGACAATTATCATTATTCCTCTTGACTATATAACAATGATTATTTTTTAATCAAATACTTAACACTCTATTTGTCCCCAGGAAAATTAAATGATATTAAGAATTGTAAGTAGAAATGGGCTATTCTCATTTTAAAATGAAGAATTGTTTGTCATATTGATCAGTAAAAAACCTAACCTAAATAAAAATCAACCAAAAGTGAGGAATCTATTTAGAGAGTTGATAACATCACACCTGACTTGTTTTCCTTGACTGGATCAATGTAACAGAGTTAGGACAACTAGAAGTTAAACTTCAATTACCAAAACAAAGCATGGATATTAATTCAATTGGCCCTGGTCACCTATTAAATCTATGTTAGAGACATATTTTGGACTGTGCACTTTAAGATAGCAGATTAAATTTAAAAGAATGAACAATTCTAAAATTATTACAGTATCTACATATGTCAGAAGAAGTCAAATTTCATACATCATGGTACCAGGTAATAACTTCAGAAATCCCTATTTTTTTTTTCTAATGTGTTGATTATAGAGGCATATGGGATTTCTGCTCTCATTTCTTTGAAGTATAGGCTACTTTAAGATGCAGGATGGCAACTTTGATGAATTACTGGTTTAACTAATATGATAAACTCTTTGCATTTAGCAAGCTGGCTAATTTACAGTTGTCTAGTAACTTTGACAGTCCATATGTCTTTGACTTCCAAATAATAACTGTCTTCATAATGAAGATATTCCCCTCTCCCAAATTCTTTCAGAAGCTATTGTTGGCTTGGCATTAAGAAGAAACATGTTTCATATTATCATAAGATTTTATACTTCTAAGGAGCTTCAGAAGTTCTGTAAATGACTTTGAAATACAGCTTTATTAAACTTTAGTATTCTCATGACAGCCAAGTAGGTGGCAAATATTATCTCAATTTTGTAAAATAGAAACGAATGAGACAACTAGTGAATTTATTTGCCCTAGGCTAAATACTGAAGCAATGAAAAGTCAGAGTGCCAATCCTGGCACTTAACTGAAATTCTTCCTATGCATTCCATCTATGATCATTTTTATGGAGAAGAGAGTAAAGGCAAAGAGGAAAAAAATCTTCAGAAAACATGAAGATCAATATAATCTATTTCAAGAGACTCTGGAATAGATATTTATATGTTCCTTGATTGATTGTGCTTGGTCATGATGACAGTGATGGTACCAGCTTTAAAGAACTAATTTCACTGCCCCACTTCTGGGTGACCACATACTGACTGCGGTCAGGGACATGGTCAAGGGGTTTGAATTTGCCTTCAAAAAAAAGCTAAAACCTGACAAAATCAATAATGGTCCAATAACTAAAGAGAAAAAAAAGAAAATAAGAAAAATTAAATTTGGTCCTAAAATGGAATTTTAAGTTGGTAATACACCTGACACTTGAAAGACAATGAAAAAAAAGCAAGCCTCTGTGGATATCAGGGTCCCCAAGCATTCTTATTTGCTTGACCTTTCATATTCTCCTGCTTTGATTTTTCATTAAAAACTCTTGAGTTTCTCCATTCTGTTTCATTTTTTCCCTTTATAGTTTCATAAAGATTCATTACAATAGTTTGCTGCTTTAGTAGCAACCCATTTGTAAATTACTGTTGAAAACTATTATTCCTACTTTTCATCTCCTCCTGTGTGAAATAACATACTTACTGATTTATCTTCATTACCAGGGGAAGTTATTTCATCCAATTTTAGTACAAAAATGCCACTACTAGTAGCTGAACTAGCTCCAACTTAAAAAATCAAAATTATAGCTTGAATTTTAACCCCCAAATAAATGTTTACCTTTTATATGGTTGCTTTCTTATTACTTGAGAAAATTGAAAATAATTCCATGAGACTGCTGAGATGTATATCTTAACATATGACTGATCCTCTAAATCAGTAGCTATTTTTCCTCTAATAACTATAGCATATTAAGAGGTTTTTTTCCTCTATTAGAAGCTGACATCAGCTTTAAGAAAGTTAGTAAAATTATCTTTGGTAAAATTAAAAGACAGACAACTCAAAACAAATATTCTTATCTTTCACTAAAAGTACTGTTTTTTTTGTTGTTGTTGTTGTTCCGCACACTTAACAGAGACATGGCAAATCTATGTTCACAACTATCTATCTTAATAAGGAAATCTTAGCTTTTTTTTCCCTGGCTCCCCCGATATCTTTAAAATGACAGTCTGTACTTACCAGGCCCATCAATCATTTTGTCCAGGCACCGAGGAGTTGTGGTAAGGAAAGAGGCATGTTTTATTTTAGCTACAAAGCTGCGAGGTGGCATGTATTTATGCTGAACTTGGGACATCTCATATGATTTTTGTACATCATAGGCTCCTGGAGCTGGAACACCCTGAAATAAATTCCAAAGGACAAATATAAACATTATCTTATATAGAAAATTTCTAAAATATATAGCCTAGACATTCCTAATAAGTAATGGTTTAAGTAAAAAAATATGAAAATTTTCTTTAATCATTAAAAGTAGAAATTTAAGAGTATCCCCAAATCTATGCCCTGCTCATAAAAGTATAAATTCACTTGTCAAAATTTAAGATAAAAAAAGCAGATTTATGAAGTATAGGTTCCCATTTTTTTTAAAAGCGTTCACTATATAGATCAAACTCTAATTTTCAAATTTCATAATGAAAATAAAATCTTATACACAAGTGAAAGCAGTGATTGTTTTTTTAAGCAGCTAAACTATTCCTTCTATACTATCTTATGTGAGCATACTTTAGTCTACAAAAGAGACTGTTTATTTCATTTCATTGGATTTCAATTAAGTTAAAAGGTTTCCCCTTTCATCACTTACGGCTCTTTACATGTTCTACAGTTGCATTAACATTTTTAATCAACATAAACCACATGGATATTAATACCTGCAATAATAATTCTAAACTAAATTAAGTAAAATCATATATATTTGTTGTACAATTAAAGCCTATAAACCATTAGCTAACTACCTCAATGAAAAATTTTAATTCATTTTCTTCAAATTATTTTTAAAATATAACACATCATATACAACAAATCTGTTCATTGGTTTTATGTATAGGGACCAAACTTTTTAAATTTTAACAATTTTTTGGCAGGCAGGAGACTTGTATTGTGGCTAAGGGTGTGGACTCTAGCACAAGACTTCTTTGATTCCAAGTATCTCTCCTTACTTGTTGTGGGACCCTAAGCAGGCTACTTAACCTCTGATCCTCTGTGTAAGTGGGAAAATAATAGGATTTATATCATGTATCATAGGGTTGTTGTGAGGATTGAGTAAGTTAAAACAAGTAAAATACTCAGATTGATCCCTGATCCTATAAATGGGTTAGCTAATCTTACTCTTCTACAAAAGTCAGTTTCAATGTAAAACAACAAGTCTGAACAATCAGGGTCTGGGGTAACAGAGAAGAATTAATGTTTGAAAGAAGTCAAACCAATTTGGATACTGCGAAAGCATGCTTTTGAAGTACACCTAGGAGCCACACTTTACAAAACATACTTTCTCTTATTCCTTATAACCCTATTACCAGCCTCAAGAACAAGCCAACAACATTCTCTTCCACTTCCAAACAATCACTAAATATGGTTAAGAATACTGATCATTTCGTCAAATGAATGATATTTTACATTCATATAGCACCTTATATAGTCAAAGTGTTTTACAATCATTATTATTTGACAGCCTTTCATCAATGTAAATAAACACAGTTTATAATCAACAAATCTAAGCACTTTGGGGAAACCACATACCCAAGAGAACCTACTCAATAGCAAATTATTTTACGAGTACGTAGAAATAAGAAAAACCAGAACACCCCTTATTTCTGGTTTGAGCACTGTGTCTAACACAAAAGCCACAATCTATAAGTCAACTAAGATAGGTCAGCAGCTTTTTTCTTCTTGCCTGCATCTGGAGGGTATTTTGTAAAGGTAGGCTGAGGATAAGCAATACTAGCAATAGTTCCAGAGATGACTTTTGGATCTTTGGGGGCTGCTTCTGTGGCAAGTGAAAAGAGAGTGAAAGCACAAAAGCAGAAGAAATACACAATGTACCCATATTATTTAGGAAAGCTTTACAAAGATCTTGATTATTCCCACAATGTATTTTAATTTTCTTATCAAAAGCTATCACTGCTCCTGCTTCTCTTAACATCCTGCCTGGAGTCACCATCTAGTGCCTAGCCTAGATATGACTGATGGGTTTGGCTGCTGCCAAACAAGAACCTTTTTTTTTTCTTAATGCCTTGAAACAAAGGCATTTACACTAGTTTTCCTCAACAATAGTGCATTCCCACCTAGAAAGCTTCATAAACTAGTTATTGTAAATTTCAACAGACTCACTGAGGTGGTATACTACCCTCGGTCATGGTCACCACCTTTGACAGCATTTTTCTGCTTCTCTGAAAACGTGTTCCCTACTTGTATTCTTTATTGATATTTCCGTGCTCTTCTTACTCATCTTCAATTTCCATTTGATCTGACCAAGAGATTCATATGTGAAGTAAATTTCCTAGGCTAATGATTAGCAAGACGAATCTGAATTACCACCTGGTAGTGATACCTAAATACAGTACTCTACATACCAGTGCAGGGAAAATCAGTGTGTATAGGTAAGATCATCAAATCCCTGTTGGTGATCACAGAAAAGAGGTAAAACATATGATGAGCGGATATAATAGACATTTCTCAGGCTTTTTTTAATTCAGTATTTGAATCCTATTTCTGTGTTAAGGAAATTCCACATGCTCTGCAACAGAATCTAAGTTCTAGCTCAAAAGCTAAAACTGCCCAATTCTTATCTTCCTGGTCTTATTTTCTTTTTTGGCCACCTCATGGCATATGGAGTTCCTGGGCCAGGGATCAAATCCAAGCCACAGCAACACCAGATCCTTTTAATCTACTGTGCCAGGTCAGGGACTGAACCTGTCCCCTGGAGCTGCAGAGATACCACTGATCCCACTGTATCATAGATGGAACCCCTTTCCTGGCCTAATATTTAAACCTAAGCCATAATCTAGGTCATAGGTTCAAATGCCAGCATCTCAACTAGCAGCAAGTTATTTAAAAAAACACATAGAAAAATAAAAATTCCATTTTAGATGTTATTTTATTTCTAATTTAAATAAATAATTTTTAAAAGTCCATTCTATTGAGTGCAATGGCAGTGCTAGCAGCTATGTCCAGTTTCCAGAGGTAAAAGTGGGAGCACAAACTGAAAGAATTATAAACTGAAGGGAAATGCCATAAAATGTCTGATGAAATCAAAGTTATGCCTCAATGCAAATTAAAGGCAAGTCTAAGGTATTCTTATATTTGATCTGGAAGACCAGAGCCCCACCTAAAAATGACATACCTAATCATAGAACTGAAATGATTGAAGTATGTCAAATTCTTAGAATGGTAACTGTAAAAGAAAATTAGATCAATGAAAACCTCAACTAAATACAGTGGGAAGATCAGAAGGGGGAGCTCTCATACCCTTGGACAAAAGCAGAGCCCAGGAGGAAAAAGACCCTCTTCTTTCCTGGCAAGGACTCAGCCAATGAAATGCCTTGGACTCTTTTCCCCACAATGCTCCCAACTTCTTTTCCTCTCTGTATAAGTGTCCTCTCTCCCTTGCCCTGCAGGGACTTGCACATGACTTGTCATGGCTGCAGACACCACACAATTCTCTGTTTATCTCTCATAAACCCATTTAGGCCAGAGAAGTATCAGGCAGTCTTTTTAGGTCAACATACTTGATATATGACAAGCACGAGTGCTTGCTTTCATTGCCATCATCATCGTTATTAGCATCATTATTTCTATTAGTTGTAAGCCTACGTGAAAGCCTCAGTTATCCTTTCCTGCGGAGAGATACTAACAGGATATTTAAAAGAAAAGTTTCTAGTATTTTAAGCCCCCAAACAAGCAGTAACAACAACGAAGTCAAAAGTAGTTAAGTTGTTAGGAATCACACGAGGCAGTTAAAAAAAAAATCCGTGGTGTCAACAAACTTCAAAGAAAGGCAGGTGACCCTGTTGGTATTTTGAAAAACCATTTCCCATGCTTTGTGATTTTATTCAATCATGTCAAGTTGAAGCCCCTACACAATTCCCCAAGCCCAGAATCCTTAAATAAGCTACTTAAAATACAAGTGTAAGTGATCTGTGGTCCCAGATACCAGCTCATCATTTCACAAAATTATTCTTCTCATCCTTGTTTCCTGCCATTTTGACCCATGAAATTTCATATATTCTCCGACCTTGGACATATCAAAATGTATCTATGCTCTTATCTTCAAAAACCCTAATTACCAAACACCAATTAAAAACCCTAGCCCCAGCCAGAAATGAAGACTTTGATTATTGAGTTGTCTCCCAAGCTGCAGCACACTTCAAATAGACTGAACTTGAGTTTCACCCTCAGAATAAATTGTCCTTTTACCATGCTATGGTAAAGATTTCGAGATGTCCTTATTTCACTTTTTTTTTTTTTTTTTAATCTTTTTAGGGCTGCACCCTGTGGCATATGGAAGTTACTGGGCTAGGGGCCAAATCAGAGCCACAGCCAGGCCAGATACTTAACCCAATGAGTGAGGCCAGGGATTAATCCCACATCCTCACAGACACTATGTTGGGTTCTTAATCCACTAAACCACAGTGGGAACTCCCACATTTTATTTTTTAATAATAGTTTCACTGGATACAGAATTCTTAGTTGACTTATCTTTCAAAACCTTGAATAAGTAATTTCACTGATTTTTGGCCTTTATTTTTTCTGATAAGTTCATAATCATATTATTTCTACTGTATATAATAAGTTGTTTTTCATTTTCAAAGTGTTCTCTTTGTTTTTGGCTTTCAGCAATCTATGGTGTGTCTAAGTATGTGTTTTCTGTATATTTACCTTACTTGCAGTTCGTTTCATTTCCTAGGTTTGTACATTCATGGTTTTCATTAAGTTAGGAAAGTTTTCAGCTATCATTTCTTCCAGTGTTTTTTTCTGCCCCTTTCTTCATCACCTCTCCTTCTGGGGCTACCATTGCATATTTGTTGGAATACGTAACATTGACCGACAGGTCTCTGAAACTGCTCATTTTTCAATATTTTTCTCTTTTATTCAGATGTCACGATTTCTATTGACCTATCTTTTATTTAAATCTATCTTCTGTCATCTCAAATCTGCTTTTATGTCTAGTTGATTTTTCACTTACATTACTGCACTTTCTTTTTTCTTTTTGTTCTTTTTGCTTGCTTGCTTCCATTTCTCTATTGTGGTTCCCTATCGAATATCAGTGTATTTTACTTTAATTATTTAAATATGTTTCATTAATTCTTCGAATATATTTATGACAGCTGCTTTGAAGTCTTCACCTGTCAAATACACTATCTAATGTTACCAGAGTTGGTTTCCCTTGGCTGTTTTTCTCCTCCTAAGTATGAATCATCCCTACATATTCATATACCTAGTAAGTTTTGGTTGAAAAATATTTTAAACAACGTATTAACTCTAGATTGGGTTTTATTTAATAAAGATAATTGTCCATTTTTTCCTAAGCTTTCAAATTTATTAAGAAAATGAATTTTCTGTTTATTGCTTCAAGATTCTATAGAGATGTCCTTCTTTACAGTTTTGATATTTGCTATTTATCTCATTTCTTATTTTTTATCAGTAACATCACAAGGTGGCCAATTCTACTCTTTTAAAGATAGATCTATAGAGATAAATAAAATAGGTTTATCTGTACTTTTGAATTTATCTGTTTCTTCCTGCAGTTATGTCACAATTTGCTGCATGTATTTGTGGACTTCTACAAAAAAAATTAATTATCATATTATTCTACTAAATTAAAATTTACCAGATAAATTTATAGTGACTGTTGATTTCTAAATTGCATTTTGTCCTAATATTTTATTTGTAATAAGTACTCTAAAAATACGTGGGTCCAAGAAGAAAGAACAAGGAAAATCAGAAAGTAGAACTGCATGTTAAAGAACATACAAGATATCAAAATTTGTGAAATGCAGCTAAAACAGTGTTTGGAGATAAACATATTTCTAAATGCTTATATTATATAAAATAAGAGTGGTTTAACCTCAGTGATCTGGAGTAGCTATTCCAGCACTTCCACCAATGAGTATGTTTTGGTAAAACCTTTGTTACCTATCAAAAATGATAAAATGTTAAAGTCATAGTATTAAAGGTATAAAACATCTGCAGAAACAAAGAGGATTAATTTTATGTACTAAATTCAAAAATGAGAAAGCCCTTCTAATATGAGTTTACACTGCATGCTGCTTTCTTCCATGTGGGCATCTACCCATATAGTCAGGGCAAGAGTTAAAGATTAGATTTTTCATAGGTAGATTATTCTAAGGGAAAGAGGAACTCATTTAGCTTTCAAAGGTGCTAGAGCAGGCAAAAGGACAGAGGTCTGAGCTGAAGAGACAGGGTAAAATCTACACTCTAGTGATGCCTAGGAACCAAAGTCCCACTAGATCAAGGGCTAGCAACTAGTACAAGCCTCTTCTTCAAGAGGTTTGCCAAGTTTTGAAACTGAATAGCATTGGAAGCTAAAGAATAAGCTGAAAACCTGTGAAGGTGGGACTTGCAGAGAGGAAAAAAAAGGAGAGAAACTCTCAGGCACTCAACCAAAAACTCAGAAGAGCAACATGAAGGAGGGTGCAAAGAGCCACAAAAGCAGAGTGGAATTTCAGACTTGCTGTGCTTAGGAGACACACTCTCACTAGTAGAACAAGCCCTAGTGAGTATACACAGGTCTAATAATAATAGCCATGTGACAGAAAGTCATATGCTTTACAAGAGTTAACATTCTAGGCAATTAAACCAGTATAACTTTTTACCATTTATGAAATAAATATTCTTCCATTTCTATTTCAAAGTACATATGTATACTTTGTATACACACACATGCACACACATATACATAAAATGTTAGGGAGCATAATATAATAAATCACTCACCAATTATGATTTGGGCTAAAATCAACTATAAGTATGTTTTTGGGGAACTTGTTCCAGCTGTTATTCAATAGCTTAGTATATTCTGACCTAAAAAAGTTTTTTTTTGTCTTTTTAGGGGCCACATATGGAAGTTCTCAGGCTAGGAGTAGAATCGGAGATATAGCTACCACCCTACACCGCAGCCACAGCAATACGGGATCCAAGCAGCATTTGTGACCTACTCCAGATGGCAACTCTGGATCCTTAACTCACTGAACAAGGCCAGGGATTGAACCTGTGTCCTCATGGATACTAGTCAGGTTCATTAACTGCTAAGCCACGAAAGGAACTCTTAAAATTTTATTTTAAAATACCAAATACATAGTTATTAAAAAGTCATTTTGGAGTTCCCATCGTGGCTCAGAGAAAATGAATCTGACCAGCATCCTTGAGGACAGGTTTGATCCATGGATTCGCCTAGTAGATTAAGGATCTGGCACTGCTGTGAGCTGTGGTGTAGGTCACAGATGCGGCTTGGATCCTGCATTTCTGTGGCTGTGACGTAGGCCGGTGGCAACAGCTTCAATTCGATCCCTAGGCTGGGAACCTCCATATTCCACAGGTGTAGCCCTAATAAAAGACCAAAAAAAAAAAAAAAAAGGTAATTTAGAGCTTTCTTATGATGAAACTTGTCATATTAGTGAAGTGACTTAAGAAGACTTCCAGGATACTTTAGACCAGAGCTTGAAGTCAAAACATTTAATGAAATACATACAGTGAAAATTTTATAGGCCATAAATATAGTGAAGTTTGCCTGAATATGCAGAAAACTTTGATTAAAGCAATTTACCAATATGTTTATCCAAGTTTTTTAATTTTGGCTTTATAGCGAAAAAAAGCACTTCAGATGATAATCAAATTATCTTTGTTTTGCATGCTGCAAAATTGTAATTGCAAACATGTTACCCTTGCCATTTTTCAGCATTCCTAATATTCATTATTCTACTCAAACCTCTTTAAACATATGATTAGAAAAGAATGTTATTTTAGAAAAAAATAATTTAATATAGATACGGTATAATATTAATTTTAATTGATAGCAAAAATAAGAAATTTAATTTTCTATATTCTCTTGGCACAATGAAAAAGACCTTTTAACCTAATGCTGCTTTATCAAATAAACTGGAATTTTTAGCTATACCATGATACTTGATGGCTCAGTAAATAAAAAAAGAAAAACACTTCCAATGAATAAAATCATGTAGGCAATAAAACCATTGATTTCACCTAATTCCTCCAACATTTATGCAATTCACACTTGAGTCATAAATTTCCAGTTGTTTGCTATACATTTCCATTTCTATTATAGTTGATTTACAATGTTCTGTCAATTTCTGCTATAAAGCAAAGCTATATATATATACACACACATATATATATATTCTTTTTCTCATATTATCTTCCATCTTGTTCCATCACAAGTGATTGGATATAGTTCCCTGTTCTATACAGCAGCATCTCATTGCTTATCCCTGCCAAGTGCAATAGTTTGCATCTACTAACCCCATACATTTCCATTTCATTATTCTCAAATAATCTTAAAATAAAACACATTATCTTCCCTTCCCACCTACCCAGTCATCTATCCTTTCTCATCTACCTGCAATAAATCCTTATCTAGCCAGACCTCAAAAGAGAAATCTGTCTCTCACTTTTCTTTACCTTACTTTTCCATATTTAAAAATCAGCCCCCTCTTTCCTTTACTACCAAAAATATCCTGGAAAGGACTCCAAAATACTACTTGACAACTATACTAACTGTCTCTTTACTAAAGGTCTTCCAGTCTCAAACCACTGGCATCTCAGTAGCAAATAAGTTACTGTACTAAAACAAGGCAAGCATCTTCTGGAAGTATTCATTGGCTCCCAAGTGTCTATGGGGAAAAAAACTTAGAAGATTCTCCTTGATATGCAAGCAAAAACTTTTTAAAATTTGAAGGCAAATTTACAATTTTAAATCCCATTTCAAATGGAACATCTTCTGTGAAGCATTCTTGATTAATCTAGCTAGAAATGCTATCCTTTACTTTTTAAGTCTTTTATTCCTTACTGTTTGTATAAAGACATAAACATATATACCATACTTACTTGAACGTTTCTTTCTTTGACAATAAAAAAGCAAAAAGGGAACAAATCCATCTGATGAAAAGGCAGGTAAGGTTTCCATAGATAATAACCCATGTACTCTACATATTTGCAGTTAATTTTTCTTTTATTCTCTCAAATTAAAGCAAACAGACAGTAGTAATACAGGAGCAGAGGGGATCCATAATGACATGGCATCGTGGCCCTTTCATGCCTTCTGTTTTATCTTACTTAGATAATGAACCCCATCCTTATATTTTCAAGATATTGACCATAGCTCCTATCATAGAATTCTCATTTCAGAAAAGGGCAAGGACAAAAGCAAAAACTGTATTTAACAGCTGAAACACCTTCCAAGAGGAACTTTCCTAGAGGACGAAACCTGTAAATTTGCTTTCCTCCTATTGGTTAAAACTCTGTCAAAAAAAAAAAAATACCCTATGGCTTTAATGGAACTTTTAAAAAGTAGTTGTTTCACCTGGGCATGTTCTTCTAAATAAAATTGTATTCTGTTAGCAAGGAAGAAAAAGAGAATAAATATGGGGTTCGCAACTAGTAATATCAGTCATAATGGCTGCCTTTGAAAGCAGCAGAACCATAAAAAAAAATTAACTCACTTCTATAATACTATCCAAGATATCAAGACTGTATAAAAAGCTATTTCGACTCATGGCTTATGGACTTTGTTGTCTAAATCTTACTCATCTTTTGGGTCTCAAATCTTCCCTGAATCCATTTGCTCTTGCACTGGGCTTTCAGAAATACATAGTTCTGGAGTTCCCTCCGTGACTCAGTAGTTAACGAATCCGACTAAGAACCATGAGGTTGCGGGTTCGATCCCTGGCTTGCTCAGTGGGTTAAGGATCCGGCGTTGCCGTGAGCTGTGGTGAAGGCTGCAGACGCGGCTCGGATCCCGCATTGCTGTGGCTGTGGCGAAGGCCGGCAGCTACAGCTCCTGTTAGACCCCTAGCCTGGGAACCTCCATATGCCGCGGTGCAGCTCCACATAAAGGCAAAAAGACAAAAAAAAAAGAAATACATAGTTCTTAACTTTGCAGCCACTGTTATACTTTCGATTAAATGAGTAATTATTTGTTTAATTTAATTCATTCCCATAGAAATGTAAGCTTCTTAAAGGTTCAGAAAGTATCTGTTTTGTTCACCTTCATATCCTCAATGATGGCAAGTGCCTGGTACACAATAAGTGATCAATGAACATTTTTAAATCAATGAGTAGAAATACGCTAATGAATGAATAAATGAATTTATCAGTATCTGTCTACCTGGAAGGTTTCTCTCTCAAATGTACACTTATCGCTGATTTTCCCCCATAAAGGTAGGGTTGGCATTATGCCTTTAAAGTATCTTTAACCCCTACAGTGCTTATATTTGCCTCACACATAAGCAGTTCTTTACAAAATGACTGTTGTGTAAAGACTATCCAAGTACTGTTTTCCCTAAAGATATTCTGGTTTCTGATAAGAATAAATGTAATTCAAAACCTCAGCAATGATGTAGAAGTACAGATATTTCCATTCAAACTGATCAAGTACTAACTTTCACAAAATCATTACACTGTGTCTCCAGGTAGTTAAATTTGATTAATATTTTATGTGAAATATATTTCTTTCTCTTTGCTATCAAAAAAAGTCGACTTTTACTTTTGATGCTTGAGCTTTTCATAACACCTCTGACACTGGTTTTAAAGCAAATGTACATCTCAGCAGATTAAAGTAAAACATGTGAAGAGAAATGGCCTTTCTCTTCCTGTAAATGCTAATGTCACTGAGGCAGGGAAAAAGCATAGATTATTACCAGTTATACTAAGCTCTGACTGACACGATATCTTTTCTTCAGAATTTTATCAATTCAATAAAAATCCTTTAAAAGTTAGTTATTTTGTAAGTTGACTGTGAAAAGGAAGAAAGTTAATATAAATGATTCCTTAAAAAGAACAGAATTACTCCCAGAGCCAGTTGGACAGATTTGGATAAGACACTAAAAACCACCTTGATAAACACTGAAAACTTAGAAGAGGTAAAATTTGAATGTGATTTGTGAGAGACCTATGAATTTGAACAATAGAGTTGTCAAAATTGCTCATTAACCCTAGAGAAAGAGTCCAATCAATTTGTTATATTCAACGTGTTAAAATCAAATGACCCCTATTATCATTTACTTATGATCACTACAGCAAGAAGTACCCACTGTATAAATACAGGAATCACTGCAAAGTAGTGCTACTGAAACACCACAGAACTTGAAATAAGAATTGCGGGGTGATAGTCCTACCCTTAATATTAGCTTCAAGAAGGCCCTTGGGGATCTCGCCCACTCATCTAACCCCTTCCTACCATGATGCATGCTGAAGGTCATGTTCAGAAATGTTTAGTGGGTCGCTGTGCAGGAAACATGAGTTTTTTTCTTTTCTCTTCTTATGAAATGGGTAGTAGATAAGTACCAGCACTGTTCATATTTGGAAGTTGCTTCTACCCTCCACAGTAAACTAACAGTGGGCAGAATGATCCAGGCTGGCTTTCTGTAAGCTAAGTGTCTTAGCATCCCATTACCTTCTTTAAAAATAGCTATGGTCTTATCTAGACAGAGAAGAAAGAGGAAAGGTGATGACGGAGACAAAGTATGAAAAAGATAAAAGAGAGGAGAAAAAGCAAGGTGACTAAGACAAAGATGGTAAGGAACAAAAGGAAATGAACATTGTCTAGACAGCAAGAGAGAGAGGAAGCTCTAGTAATGTTAACCAGACACAAAAATAACATTTTATGACACGTAGATTGTAGATCTCAAGAGCTAAAGACAAACTGTACATTTGAAATTCAGGAAACATTACTATTCTCACCTAATGTTCCTGTAAATTTTCTGATAAATTAAAGTATATTTTAAATATCCCATCTTCTTCCAGATCTATGGTGCTTATATGACACTAAGAAATTGTTTGTTATCTTAGTGTGAAATTTAATAGTACTTCTTAGTAAGACCAAATATTTGTTGATTGAATAAAGAAACAAAATAAGCAAAATTAACATTAGATGAAAGGGCTTTAAGGATGCTATTACTCTTTTCTAGAGGTATGTATATAAAGAGCCATATGAAAACATCCAAAATATAATTTAACCTCATAAGGAATCACGAAAATTACCATCTAAAACAAAAATGTTAATTTCACCTTCGATGCAATCTTCAGTGCAATCAGGTATTGTTCTATTTTCCCTTCCCATCACTACATTCCTGCTAACATTCTCATTGTAAAAACTTGAAATACAAAGTAAAAAAGAAAGTCCCTCTTCTACTGACCTGCACAGTCCTGCTAGTCAAAGATCCTTCCTATATTATTCTACTGTAGTACATTAACCACCTTTTACTGATGAACATTTAACTCAGTTCCACTTTTGCACTATTATAGACAATAACATCATTGTTGCCGGAACTCGGACTCTGTCATAGGAGACAAATAGAAACGCAGAGACAGAGTTTTGGGCAAAGGAGAAAAAACGGCTTTATCGCTTTGCCAGGCCAAGGAGGGCCACAGCAGGCTGATACCTTAAAGACTGTGCGCCCCCCTTAGGAGAGATTGGGAGGTGGTTTTATAGCTTGGGCAGTGAAAAATAGGGCTTCAGATAAGAAACAAGATAGAGGCAAGCTTGCACTGTTTTCAAAGCTGGTGTTCAGTGGTATAGTGCGCTTCTTTCTGAAATAAAGAATGCTTCACTAACATCTTCCATTTGTTGGGGGGCAGGTTACTTCTGTAGAAGAACTCAAAGATATTGTTATCCATATTCCTTGAGGAGGGCCAAGACCCTGCCCCCAAAACTGCACTATTGTTTCCTGAGTGTTCCTCTCTAGTCTCTGCATCCCCTCCTTTCCCTGACTGGCATCTGCTTGAATCTGCCCTTTGGAGCCCAGGGAAGGTCATGGAGGCTGAAGTTTATACCCTAAAACAAGCAATGCGGGACACAGAAAGGCTTGCGTGCCTAGGAGCCCCACAGGGCACTGGCTGTTATATAATCAATGAAAATACATATATGATGCACTTCTATGCAAACATCAGTAAGATAAATTCCTGAAAAATTCAACTGTTAAGGCATGCAATGTGTGTAATTTAACTTTTGGTTGAAATTACCAAGTAGCTACAGAAAGATTTTATCAATTTGAACTCTCTCAATAGTGTATCTACTTCCTCAACCCTTGACAACACTGTTATCTTTTTAAAACTCTCATAAATGAGAAAACATATTTCCTTTTAAAATATACTTCTTGATTTGAAGTGAATTTGACCATAGTTTTATGTATCTATTAGCTATCTATAGTTATTTTCCAGTTAAGTTCATCTTTTTTCTTTCTTTTTTTCTTTTTTGTCTTTTTTTAAGGGCCGCAACCTTGGCATACAGAGGTTCCCAGGCCAGGCATCAAATCAGTGCTTCAACAGCTGTTCTACACCACAGCCAGAGCAACGCCAGATCTGAGCCACATCTGCGGACCTACACCACAGCTCATGGCAACACCAGATCCTTAACCCACTGTGCAAGGCCAGGGACTGAACCCATGTCCTCATGGATACTAATCAGATTCATTTCTGCTGAGCCATGATGGGAACTCCTTTTCTTTTTTTATAAATTCTTCTATATTAAAAATGTAGCCTTTATCTTCCATATGTGTTTAAAATATTCCTAGTTTATAACTCATCCTTTGCTTTTATTTATGGCATTTGTATTACGGTTTGGAAACTTTTAAAGTTTTCTGTATTTTCAGCAAGGTATTTTGGAATAATCTGTATTGAGTTTTGCTGCAGTAAATTGTTCAACTTTTTGAAATCACATTTACCTGATGTTTTCTTTAGAGTTCCCCTACTCGTGCTTTGTTCAAAAATCCCTTTGGAATCAATGATCATTTTTCAAGCTGATTTTAAAAAAATAAGTAACATTAGGTAATAAATGAAAGTCAATAATGAATTAATCACCGAAATGATGGAAACTGAATATTTACTGGGAATTGATTCTGAGCTCCTCTCCTCCCAAGAATGCACCGAATATATAATTCCATGGGAACCCTCAACTAGATCTAGAAACTAGCTGAGTGACCCTTACCCATCAGACCAATGAGAAAATACTCACAGGAAACATATGACTCTTGCCCTAAACCCTGCTCCCACCATCATGCCAAGCAATCTGAAGAAAACTCCCAATGCATACTTTACAGAGGATGAGGTGTTGAAACTCCATATTCAGCAGGTCAAATTTTAAGACTCTCACCAGAAGGAAGGGCTCCAAACACCTAGCTCTAAAAGTCAATGGGCTTTGGTCCACAAGACCCACAAGACTTTAACAATGAAGCAATTCTTAACCTGCACTTGAGGACTTGCCACAGCTATCACCGCAAGGCTCAGCCTAGAGGGAGTGGGAAAATCACCCACCTCCCAGTTTTTCCAGGCAACTGGGTTATCTGCATATTTAAAAGTTCTTGCCTTGAGGGCCAGGCTTCTAATTTAGCAGGCACTAAGAAGAGCTGCTTGTGAATTTCCCACAAACCAAGGAAGACAATTGACATCACTCCTACCTTCTCCCTCCAGCCTCCTCCAAATCACCAGTATAAATATATTCTCATGAAGATGAGGGTGCAAAGCACTATATTGTATTCTATATTCCATTACATAACACTAAAAATTAAGGAAAGTTTCTTTTATAAATTATCATTAATATTGCATCAAAATATAAATTATGCATTCTGAAACTTGGTCATTCTATTATCACATTTAATTATTTAAAATACAATATAAATTTTAAAAATCTTTTAAATTTGATTCCAACCAGTGTTTGATTAAAACTAATATATTTTGCAAACTATTACATTTAGAATGGATAAACAATAAGGTCCTATTTTATGGCACAGGGAACTATATCCAGTCTCTTGGGACAGACCATTATGGAAGATAATATAAGAAGAATGTATATATTACGTATAACTGGATCATTCTGCCTTGCAGTAGAAATCAGCACAACATTGTAAATCAACTATAATTTAAATAAACACAGTATATTTATAAACAATATATTGGATTTGGAGATCAGGTTTTCAATTCATTTCTAAAGAATTCATTTTGGTAAATCAATGCCGTTTTTTTTTTCAAAATGAAAGAAGCGCTCAATTTTATTCTTTGTATCTCCATTATATATTTATTCTTCCCCTCCTTCCTTCCAAAAGTTGATAAAAACAGCAGGCTTTGCCTTTGCCCTTCTCTTTTTTCAAGGAAAATATTTAATCTAATATTACAAAACATATTGCACTCTGAAAAGCTTTTAGGCCAAGCAATATAATATTATCTAAGATCTATGGAAATTTGATTATTTGAAAGCAAATTAAATAATGTTTTAATACTAATCACTTTTAATGTATACCATTAAAACCTAGACAATACAAATTAAAGGTGATATACAGTGCTAGTTGAAAGTGCAGGAAAGCTCTAATAAAACAACAGCACATTGCAACATTCTTAAATATTACCTGAAATGTTGAAAAATCTAATAATTAGTACACTATATTTTTACTCAATTTTATTAAGCTTTATTGTTTTATTAAGTATGAAAAACGTCCCTGCTTTGATTTTTTTAAATCAATGAAGTTAATATAAACAATTACTTCTCAGTATGTGCATTTCATTATCATTTTTGTTTTCAGAATTTATCCAGTCTAAATGATGTTGTCACATTAATCACTGATTACATCATTTAATAATGTTCCTAAGCATCAAAAAATATTCATAATATAATTACACAGCATTTTTTATTTATTCATTTTGGGTTTTTTGCTTTTCAGGGCTGCACCTGCTCTGATGCAGAAGTTCTCAGGCTTGGGGTCAAATCAGAGCTGCAGCTGCTGGCCTACACCTCAGCCACAGCCAGACCAATGCTAGATTCAAGCCGTGTCTGTGACCTACACCACAGCTCATGGCAATGCCAGAGCCTTAACCCACTAAGCGAGGCCAGGGATCAAACCTCCATCATAATGGATACTAGTGGGGTTCGTTACCATTGAGCCACAACAGGAATTCCTATAGTGCTTTTTAATGTATCAAATACAAAAGAAAATCAAATTACACTTTAGATGTGCAAGGAAGTATATAAGTGTGAATCAAAATATATGTCCTTTATCTATCTTTGATATAAAACATTTATTAATTTGAATAGATTAAGTCAAATTATAATTTAGAGATGCTCAATTTAGTGTGGAAAAATAAGGATCACTCTCTAGACTAATGTATTAGTTTTCTAATAAGTAACAAATTACCATGCATCTAGTGGCTTAAAATAATGCCTGTTTATTATTAGCCCACAGTTCTGTATGTTAAAAGTCTGGGGTGGGCTTTTCCAGATTCTATTCTCAGGGCATCACAAGTCCCAAATCAAAGTGTCAGCCAGGCTGAATTCTTCACCTGAAAGCACAGGGGTAGAATTCACTACCAAACTAATCCCAGTTCACAAATTCCAGGACCTTGCAGCTGAAATCTGCAGTCCCTATTTCCATGCTGGCTATTAGCTGGGGGTTTCACTCTGCTCCTACTGACCATAAGGAGCATCAACCTATTCAGTCCTTCTAACAATTCTAATTTCTCTGGCTTCTCCTTCTGTCACCAGTTAGAGAAAGTTCTCAGGTATTGATGCTATTATAATGCTGCTACATCAGTCTTGGGCTGCCAAATTTCAGATTATCATGTTATGTGATAAAAATAAATTTCTTAGTCAATACTGCAATAGAGCTTCTGTTACATGTTGCAGAATAAGAGCCATAAATCATAAAATAAATATCTTAGCAGAGAATTAGCACACTGGAAGATAGATCAGAAGAAATCAACCAAAATACTAGAGAGATAATTAGTTGAAAAATGTAACAGAGATTAGGGAAAAAAAGAATGAGAATTACAAGAATGCACTGAACAGGAATTTCACAAAGAGTAAATTGAGATCATCTGGAACAGATAATATCTGCAGAGGTCATGGCTGACATTTTTCCAATACAAATGAATGTGAATTCTCAGATATAGGGAGCTGAATCAAGTTCCAGCGAAGATAAGTAAAAAATAAATACACACCTAGATGCATCATAGTGAAACAGTAGAATGCCAAAGAAGAGATTATCTAATAGCTATTGATGCTTCCCTTATTATAAGAGGGTTTTAAGTTATCTAATTTTACTTTATGCCAGAACTTTGATATAATTTTCAACATTAATTAATTTTGTGGTTTCATAACTGGAACATGTGATATGAAAAATGTGCCCTTTGTCAGATTTTATGACCAGAAACAAGGCAACATGAGGAGCTCATGAGTTATTCTGCTCTATTGTTTGCTGGTATACTTGATTATTAAAAATATTATGAACTCCCTAACACTCTCGGTTTATAAACAGAATACCTTTAAAATTTTAAAAATTTAATAAGTAGTAAATTGTGATGGCATTAATAAGTATATTCTCTATTATTAAATTAGTTTAGAATTTTAAAACTAAAATTGGTTCAAATGCCTTCAAGGTCATTTCTTTCTTCATTAAAAAGTAGAGAGAGGAGTTATTTGTTCTAATTCATAGCTAGACTGAGAGTTGTACAGAGCCCAAATAGACTAATTATTTAAGGACCCAAGAAGACAAACATGCTGATGCGTTTTTTAAACAGATAAAGCTTTGATATTTCAAGGTACTTAGATTTTTTTTTAAATACTTATTTACAGTAGGGTTTGAACGCAGTATGTGTCAGATGAATGAAAGAAGTAACCCTTGACTAGCCGGGGTCAGTCTTTCTTTTTCACACTAAAGGACGAAAAAGATGAGTCTTAAACTTGCAAAACTTCACTTAGAGGCCAAATTCCTGTAGTTAACCAGTCTTCATCACTTTAGAAAGCAATCTGTCATCATCTATTATTAGAAGTATAACCCTTAAAATATTGACCTGCCCTTAAACACCAAAAAACTAACCAACCAGCACTCAGCTATATTCTCAGGGGATTTCAGATAAATATAATTTTTAAATTCCTTTCAAACCTAGTAATAGTTTAAGACACTCAAATATTTATCTCCAAGTTGTAGGTCATCTTGCTCACAAATAATGACTTTGCTTCATATTCTTATCAGTACCAGAGTCAAAACTAGAACTCAGATCTTGTCCTTACAGTTCTGACCTCTATAAATTACTATATTCCTCAATAATTTAAAAGTCAGCTCAGATATTTCCTTCAATGAGCATACAATAATTTCTCCTCACTGTGCTAACTTGAGTCATCATAGTAATCTGATTTATTAACATCAAATATAAGACCTTCAGCCAGGCTCCAGTGGCTACAGTGGTTAAAAACTACAAAGTAATTAATGACGTAAATATACCAATTTAGAAAAAAGAGAGAGGAGGTACTTCCAACTCATTCTATGAGGTCAAGGTTACCCTGACTTGAAACCAGTAAAGGCAATAAAGGGAAACTACAAATCCCTCATAAATATACATGAATACATTGTAGCCAAAATTTAACAAACCAAATTCAACAATATATTAAAAGATAAATATGCCATGCCCAAATGGTGGTGTTTATTCTAATAATGCAGGGTTACTTTAAAATATTCCAATATAAATCAGTATAATCTCCCATAATAGCAAAGTAAATCATCTCAACAGGAAAAAGTCATTTGACAAAAATCTAATATCCATTAATGATTACAGAGTCTCAGCAAACTAGGAATAGAAAGAAGATACTTCAACCTGATAATGAACATCTATTAAAAAAAACTCTATAGGTAATATACTTTATGGTGAAAGACTAAATACTTTCTCAGTAACAACAAGAACAAGACAAGACAGGAATCTGTTCTCATTACTTCTATTCAGTGCAGTACTTGAAACTCTGGTCATTGTTCTTAGACAAGAAAAAATTTAAAAGATACAGATTAAAAAGGAAGAAGCGCTTTGGAGATAACATTAATTCCTATGTAGAAAATCCAGTGAAGTCTACCAAAAAGATACTAGAAGTAGTAAGTTTAGTAAAGTTGAAGGACATAATATCAACATGCAAGTGATATTTGTATGTACATATTCATTATATGCACATACTGCAAACTAATATTTGGAAACTGAAATTTAAATACAGTACCATTGAAAACTATGTAAGTATGAGTTGACTGTGTGAAATACCTTAAGATGCGTACATGGTAACAGTAACAGTGGTAACAGTAACATTGTGAAGAGACATTAAAAAAGAAATAGAAAAAATAGTAAAAAAAAAAAAAAAAGATCTTCAGCTGCATGATCTCTTATGATCATCATGCCATATCCTAGAGGGTTAAAATGACTTTCCCCGGGAAGCTAACAACTATGTGTGTTTTTTATTAAATGTTAACAGATTAAAGGATATCTAAGTCAAAAGGAATGAACGGGAAAAGAGAAAACGCCTTTCTATTCATTTTCAAGCAAGTTGGATCCATATGCATTGAAAAAAGGAAAAGCAAAGTGTTCAATTTAAAGCATTTTTATTTGTTCTGCAATATACTAAGCTACCAAGCCTATTCTCAAAATGAACATATGAACTCAGTCTGTATCTATACAACCAAAAGAAAAGAAAAGCATTAACAAAAACACTAGCTAATGAATGGCCCCTTCCACACACACATACGCAACTCTAACACAAATCTACAAACTGAATTAAATTTCCTCAATAAATCTTTTCAAGATTTAAAAAAATGAGTGTACTTTTTAAATTAAGAATAGAAATGAACAAAAAGTGAAAGAAATAAAATTTTATTTGAGGAGTTCCCATCATGGCTCAGCAGAAATGAATCTGACTAGGAACCATGAGGCTGACGGTTCAATCCCTGGCCTCACTCCATTGGTTAATGATCAGGCGTTGCCATGAGCTGTGGTGTAGGCTACCAATGTGGCTCGGATCTTGCATTGCTGTGGCTGTAGCCAGCAGCTGTAGCTCCAATTAGACCCATAACCTGGGAATCTCCATATGCCACCAGAATGGCTCTAAAAAGCAATAAATAAATAAAAAAACAAACAAAAAAATAAATGTTGATTTGACACTTAAATAGACATTTTTACAAAGAAGACACAAAGATGGCCAAAAAAAAAAATACATGAAAAAATGTCCAACCTCACTCATTATTACAGAAATGAAAATCAAAACTATAATTTGTACCACCTTACAATAGCCAGAATGGCCATCATCAAAAAGTCTACAAACAATAAATTCTGGAGAGGGTGCGGAGAAAAGGGAACCATCCTATACTGTTGATGGGAGTATAAAATTGGTGAAACCACTATGGAGAGCAGTATGGAGGTTCCTTAAGAAACTAAATATAGGACTACCAATATAGGACTAAAAAACTAAATATAGGACTACCCACTCCTGTGCATTTATCTGGAGAAGATCGTAATTTGGAAAGATCCACACACTCCAATGTTCATTGCAGCACTATGTACAATAGCCCAGACAAGGAAATAATCTAAATGTCCATCAACAGTGGAATAGATAAAGATGATGTGGTACATATACAATGGAATATTCTTCAGCCATAAAAAAGAATGAATTAGTGTCACTTGCAGCAACATGGATGGACCTAGAGATTATCAGTGAAGTAAATCAGACAAAGACAAATACCATATGACATCACCTATATGTGGAAGCTAATAAAACATGACACAAAAGAAACTTATTTAAAAACAGGAATTAGCTCACAGATTTCAAAAACTACCTTATGGTTACCATATGTGAAACTATTGGGGAGGGAGGGAAGAACTGGGAGGATGGGAATAACATACACACTACTGTATAAAATAGATGATTAATGAGAACCTACTCATTACTCATTACTACTCATTACTTACTCACAGGAAAATCTACTCAGTAGTTTGTAAAACCCGTGGGGAAAAATCTTTCTCTTTTCCATCTTTATAACTCCCTTCTCCAATAGAGAAAAACGCAATTCTCCTTATTCTTAATATATTTGCTCATTCATTCACTCCTAGACCACTCAGAAAGTCATCCTAAAATTGCTAACCAACAGTACTGTGAAATTCAGACCTACTAAACCAAAATTTGTTTTCATTTTGCCTTAAATCTAAAAGTATTGTGTTCAAAATTTACTTAGATTACTAATAATAATATTTTTAAAACAGGAAAGTTGCAACAACAAAATCTACTATTGAACATGAAAAATTTCTCCCATGTGTCTTCTCTTTTTAAGGTATAATGCTATACAACACTATAAAAATATCATAACATTAGAATAAACAATGTTATATCTATTTTTTCAATTCCAAGTTCTCAAAAATACTCCACCTCCAAGATTTCTATATACTTATGTACAAATTATTTTCCTAGAGACAAAACTGAATTCTACTCAAATACTCTTCCATGTTTGAATTAAGAGATATTATCATCTCTTTACAAACTAAAATTCCAGTTAGTAACTTAGCACATTAATTCTATTACATACATTGAAACTTGAATCTAGAAATAGCTTTGGTCTCTACTAAGTTCCCACTACCTTTGAAAGATTCTATCATTGAGGCATGCCAAGGAAACAGTTAAAAAAAGAAGTATTTTTCTTAGATTATTTTCTCTAATTACATAATTGAAGTAAAAAATGGACAATCAGAAATGTAGATAATAAAAGAGAAGCTTAAATACTGAAACAGTCAACCTCTTTTGCAATGAAGAAATTTACAACATAAAGTAAAAGCAAATATCATAAGTAAACTCTATTCTCTCATCAACCCAAGTAAAGGGGTCATTTTTAAACCACAAATTTGTGGAATGAAAATTAGCTATTTAAAACTCCATTGGAAACACTTCATGAAAACCCATTAGTCCCTGGGGTTACCAATTCATGCAATGATCATCTTAATGACTTATTCTTTGTTTATCATTAATGTGTTTTTCTATTTTTATAATATGTATCAATTTGTCTTATATCCCGAAGTAATTTTTTGCAACTTTGTTAAGTATACTTGACATACAGTAAGCTTCATATATTTAAAGTGTACCGTTTCTTAAGTTTTGCCATGTTACAAGCATGAAACAGTCACAACTACCAGGATAATAAGCATTTTTTTCCATCCTCAAAAATGTTCTTGTGTTCTTTTGCAAGCCATCCCACCTTCTCCCTACATCCATATGTCAATACTAACCTGCTCTCTGTGACTATACATGTGTCCACTTTCTAGAATTTTATATAAATGGAATCATATTATGTAGTATTTTTGTTTCTAGCTTTCTACACTCAGTATGATTTTAAGATTCACTATGTTCTTGTGTATATCTGTATTTTGTTCGTTTTAATTTGAGTAGTGTTCCACTGCATGGCTATCCTCGTTTGCTGATTATTCACTAGCTTATGAACATTTGGGTTGTTTCCAATTTGGGATTAATAATAATTGTTTTGGTTAATATCACTGCCATAAAAATTCACATACATGCCTCCCATTTCTCTGGAATAAATACCTATGGGTAGAACATCTGAGTCAATGGTAAGCAAATTTTAAACTTTTGGACTTTTGAATAAACTGACAAACTCCTTTCCAAAGTGGCTGTACATGATTATCTCTTTACAAACTTACTTAAATGCAACTACATTCATCTTGGCATATACTTTTCTGAAGGTCAAAAATCTCTAAAATACTAAGCTAAGAAATTAATATCCAGAACCTAATGACTTTTAAAAAAGAAAAAAAGAAAAGAATTGGAAACCTGTAATGACATTAAATTACAGACAGAAAGCACATGTAAATGAAAAACGCAATTGTCCCAGATAATATAAAAAACACAAGTTGTGTCCCTCAGAATTTCTTTTTAAAACACTAATTCTACTTTTGGATCAAGTTCTTCCAGAGAAAAGATCACAGTGACTTTTATATCCCAAATACTACCAGAATGATTGGAACACAGCAAGGTCACAATAGTGTTTTATAACAATTAGAATCGTGGACTTAGATGAGTCAGTATAAGAGACAAATGGACAGAAATTATAATATGCATAAAATATTAAGAACCTATAAGGTAAAATATTTTATGCTATCCTTGAGTTCTAATATATAATTTATCTTACTATTATTACCCAGCATTAAGTCTTCAGATTAACACTGTTTTGTCTTTCATTTCATAGTCTTGTTAAGTATACGACAAAATTTCACTACAATATTTGAGATGTGGCTTATTAGAAAGACAGTGACGACTGAAAAAGAAAAATAAAACAAAGGATGTTTTGAGAAATAACTTTATAATACAGGATAAAGAAAAATTACATCAGAATGAAAGCAAAAAGTTAACTTCATTAAAATTTTAGCTGGTACACAGTTAATCTATTTCACTGTGGCAAGCCATCAAAATAATTATGATTCCGTGAATGCTATCTAATCTCAGGGGAATACTAAAAAGTCTGTCTTCCAATTAGCACATTAGTGGGACTTGCCTAATTAAATCAATTGAATACCAGAAGAAGAAAAGCCCCCTAAGTGTGCACTATGAGACTCATATGAAGAAACAGATGTAATCGTGTATTTACAATGCACATTAGGAAATCGCTGGCAAGTGTTCAATATATTAATTTTTTTCTTTGTATACAGCAAATCAAAGGTCTAGGAAAGGTCTTAAACCCTAGTGAAACACTCAAATGTGCAAATTCAGACTTAAAAAAATCTACTCTGTTAATGCTTCCTTTATAATTAAGCAATGATGTCTTAAAAGCATATTTCTAGAATTGGATGTGGGACCATAAAAATGAGTAAATTAATTTTCTAAATATAAACGCCACATTAGAAGGTAATTAGAAAGTCCTCAGAGACATGTATCACTAAATTACATACTGCTTCCTTTGTTTTCTACTGTGTAGGGAACTGCTTTACTTTGAACATCTTTTCCATACTTATCATTGCATACATTCAAAAGTTAAGGATATCTCATTGTATAGAAGTTTGAAAATATTTCTTTTAAAAAAAGTCTTGTGATCTTACTGCAATGGCTTAGGTGGCTGGAGAGGAACGGGTTCAATTCCTGGGCCAGCACAGTGGGTTAAAAGATCTGGCCTTGCCTCCCATTGTGGAGTAGGTCAGCTGCAGCTCAGATTCAGGCCCTGGCCTGGGAACTTCCATGTGTCATGGCTGTTGTCATTAAAGATGAAAAAAAAAAGGTCTTTTAAGTGTTTTAAGGGAAGATAAAATGATCGTAGAATGCCTAAAATCTCATTTTCCGTTTAATTATTACATTTAATATTTCATAAAAGTATACACTTTATGTAGATGAGAATTAAGAATGTATTTACTTTCTTCAAAGAGATATTTGCATTCTCTTCGTATGGTAAAAAGCAAGGGAAGAGAAAAATTTTGGACTAGGACATAGCAGTATTTGAAAAAGATGCTTTCATAAAGATGCTTTCATAAAAGATCTTTTGTATTGTGTATCAATGGGATCAAGTTTAATGAGAGCTTGTATTTCTATAGGTAGTTAAAAAGAGAAGAAAATAAAGAGGAAAGATGGCAAAAGAACAACTAGCAAAGACAGAGAAAGTATGCCCAAATAGGAAAAAGCACAGATGTCAGAAGATTATCTTCACACATCAGATCTACTTAAAATAACAAGACAACAATACATATTTCACTTAAAAGCAGCATAGTATAGAAAATAAAGTTTTGAGAAAAGAATCAAGTTTCCTGATTTCTAGTTCAGGGCCTGCAACAGTGTAATAGGAGCTAGTGCCCCCAGAGTTAAGTACTCCTATAACAACAATGAACTTGGTGGTTAAGAAGGTATGACCCTTACGTACAGATCACATATGAGGTAAATAAGGAGTTGACATCACTTCATAGAGAGTTTATAAGAAGTGCAAAATACCATTTGAGTTACAGTACAATAATATTTATTTCTGGATGTTTTGGCATTTTCTGCACACTGGGAAGAGAAGTCTTTAGGGAGAAGGGAATATTCTCAAATTGAGGAGCAAGGATGAGTCGATAACACACTTAAGGATAAATGTGGAATAAGGCAACTAAGACATTTGTTACCAGTTCAGAAGAGTGCCAGCCATTTCCGTTAACGTAATTTTAATATTTGACAGCTTTAAATGTCCTTTTTTATTGCTGCTATCTTCAATCTGCTATTTCCTTTTAAGGATAACCCTTACAGAATAGTCTATTTACCAATCTTGAAGAAAAAAAAAGAAAAACTAAGGACTGCACCTACTCAGCTACAAAGAAGGCCTGGAAAATGAGGGAAGGGTATAAATAAGTAAAAAAAAAAAAAAAAACCTGAGCTCCACTGCTCTGAGTCTGCTAAAAACCAAAAAGGAGAGCAAAGAAGGTAGATCGAATCTGAGAAGAAGCATTTGGCCTTAGAAATTAAAAGATAAACACAAAGTTTTCCCTCTAACAGACATTATCTAAGACAACTCTTTCCTTTTTTTAAAAAAATAAATCTCTATAATATATTTTAAAAGTCACAACATTTTTGCTCCTTAATTTTCTCATTTCCTAAGGTAAAAATATTACTTTAAAAGTTTCCTAAGATCCTTTCCATCTCTAAAAATTTTTTTTCTTTTCTGTACCCATGGGATGTGGAAGTTCCTGGGCCAGGGATCGAACCCACACCTCAGTTGCAGCCTGAGCCACAGGTCCAAATCCTTAGCCCACCGCACCACAAGGGAAATTCCAAAAATTCTATTATTTAAAGAAGTTATTCTTTCTTCAAATCCTCATTAAAAGGACTTTATGAATGCATTTTTATACGTTTAGGTAATATTCTTGAAATAGGTAACCATATTTATAAATGGACAAGCCAGAAAATACACCAGAGTTTTAAATACTCCTATAGTTAACTTAAGAGATTCTGAAAAAATGATATAAGGAAAATTATATCCTGGCTAATTTAGTATGAGAAAATGACCTTCAGAAATAAATTGTTTGGTTTAAAAGAGTGACTTTATCAGAGTAGATTCACACTAAAATTATTTTCTCCTTAGGTAAACCTCATAATTCTACATCCTGAAAACCTCTGACTTTTATAGTTTTCCCATTACTCTGGTTTCAGCTATCACTATTTGACACAAAGATTACTGAAATCGTATCCTAACAGTACTCTATCCTCATCTCCAACTCTATTCGCTTTTAGTTAGTCAGACTTAATGTTTTCAATGTCAAAACTGACTTATAGCTTCCACTTAGGATGTAGAAACTAGAATGAGAAAAGCTAGAATGAGTTCATTTCCACCCTAACAATCAGAAAAGGCGTATTTATATGATTACAACTTTTCTTAAACCCATTAGAGGGGACAAAGTCACTGGGTATAAAAAGTTAGCCTAAAATTTTAAGAAAAGACATGTTACAGCACCGATTTACCTGGGGTGGAGCGTGGGGGGAAAAAAAAAGGGAAACAGCACATAAGTTAGTATGAAAAAAATGTTTAACAAGTTGTTTAAGGCTAACTGTGGTCTGGCACAAGAGTATGGAATACCAGGAACCCACAACCACAAGGGGAGTAAGCATCCACTTATGGGCTCTACACTATGGACCATATGCTCACAGAAATACCAGAGGCAGGGAACGAAAATAAAGAAAGCATCTCTCATGATACACACCTGGGGGAAAAAAAGTAATTGGCATTATACAACAGGCCAGAGTTCCACCCAAAACATTCTTGTGAGAAAAAAAGCCTTAAACTGCAAGAAGGGCAGTAAACCCTGCAGCCTCTAGAGTAAAAGTGAAGAAGTATTATGCCAGGAACAATGGAACACAGGGAAAAATCCTCTCCTCTGGGATAGGCAGGGGCAGAAAATCATAGGATTTGCTCAGCTCAAAATGATGTTGAAAGATCCAGCCAGATACCCTGGTACCTGGGTCTGTCTAAAACTGAGGCTGACTCAGGACAACGTAGAACATTCATCCCATGACCCCCCAAACCACTAGCAGACTTCAGTAACAGGCAACGTGAAGCATAGCCTAAGACGAGGGTAGAATAGAAACAATGGGGAAAAATCTTCTGAAAGCCAATATTCACCCCAACCATAAGGTAACAATGGAAAAACATGAAACTATCAATGCACTAAGGTAAATCCTAGCAACCCCAAACCCCAAACCAGCTCAGTTCCAGACAAGAGTAACATAACCATCTGCACTGAGGCCTATAAAAAGAAAGGGTATGTCAATATAGGCAAAATTATGATTTACTTTATTCCTTCCTCTTCTATACCGTGTCCAGCTTTCAACCAACATTTATGAGAAACAAATGGAAAAAGAAAAAAAACACTGTCAAAACACATACATACACACACATACACAAAACACACAACTATGAAGAAAAAAAGCAATCAACAGAACCAGACATGATCCAGAGGTTGAAACTTTCAGATAAGGAATTTAAAATAATCATGATTAATAATAAAGGCCTTAGCGGAAAAGGGGATAACAGAATAACATGCACAGCTTGATGGGAAATTTCAGCAGAGAGATGAAAATTATTAAAAAGAATCAAATATAAGCATTAGAAATGAAAATCTCAGAAACAGAAATGAAGAATGTTTTCTATTAATTCATCAATAAATTTAACACACCCAAGGAAAGAATTAATGTACTGAAAATGGGCCAACAGTATTATTCTAAGAGAGAAGAAAAAAAGGTTGAAAAACCTATATATGCAATTGAAATCTTAGAAGGATGAGAAAAGAGTAGAAGCAGAAAAAATATTGAAGATAGAATGTAAAAGAATCTTCAAAAGATAATAACCAAAGAACCTCAGAGAACACTAGGCAAGATAAATAGGAAGAGAGAAAGAAGGACAGAGGAGTGGAAAAATGTGGGAGGCAGGTAGTTTGCGCACTCACGAATATTTCAAGGAGTCCACAATGAGTGCTCAAGAGACTGAACCAGTTTAGGTCCAAAAAAATTTTTCAAAACTAACCAGCCTATCATGGTCAGATTCATGTTTCCCCAAAATTCTCATGTCGAAGCTCTAACTCTAGTACCCCAGACTGTGGTTTTATTTAGAAATATTAGGCCTTTAAGGAAGAAATTAAGATATAAACAGGATCATTAGGATAGGCTCTAATCTAATTTGACTGATTATTAAAAAAATTTTTGAACACAGACAACAACTTAACAGGCATCACGTGAAGAAACTAGAAAAGGAATATTATCTACAACTAAGAGAGATGTCTTAGAAGAAACCAGCTGTGTCAACAACTTGATCTCAGACTTCTAGCCTTCCTAATTGTCAGGAAATTAAATCTTCCCAGAGTGGAGAAAATCGAAGTGTATTCAAGCAAAATTATTGGACCTTATAAAAAAATGTCAGCCATCTAAGAAAAAAAGACCAAATTACTTAAAGGGAAACAAAAATGACACTTTTATCAAACTTTTCAAGAGCGATGCTTTATGCCAGTAAAAAAACAGCTCAACAAGTTTTAAGATAATCAAGGAAAGAATCTGTGAGCCCACAACTGTAAATGCAGCCGATGCAATATTCAGGCATAAAGGTAACAGAAAATATATAAACATTTAAAAGCTCAGGGCATGGGGATTGGATTAAGATGGCAGAATAGAAGGACTGGAGCTCAACTTCTCTCCTGAAAAACAGCAAAACTATAACCAAATGCCAAGCAGCCTTCAACAAAATGGACTGTAAACTTCCAAAAAAAGATTTTCTACTCCAGAAGACAAAGAGGAGACCACATCAAGAGGTAGGAGGGGCGATTACGCAATAGAAGCAACCCCATACCTCCCGGGTGGGAAGCCCCACAGACTGGAAAGTAACTGCATCACAGAGACTCAGCTACAGGACTGACAGTTCTGAGCCCCACGTCAAATCCCCACGCCTGGGGATCGGGCACA